>CM067481.1:17300479-17388914 GCA_034552555.1 Semaprochilodus insignis | reverse complement strand
TAACCCACTATACATAGTATCCCCTTTTCTCCGACTCACTATTACAAACCTTTTGGAACTCATTTTGTGCTGTTCCCCTCGTCAGTGACCTTAAAGGACCTTGTGACTTTAAATCTTTTCCATGTGCCTTCCATGCTCTTCCTGTGCTGATACTATTTAGACTGTGGTCACAAGGCTCAATCACACTGCTGTTAGACTAGACATTTTGCTGCTAGTATGTTAAATTAAGAACGATCTTCTCCGAATGAAGTGAGAACAATGAAGAACCTTCATTTGTGGCCTTCCTCTTTCTTCGTCTCCTCGCTGCATGCTCCTTCTCTGTTAATGCGGTCTCAGTGTCATCTGCAAACATACACAATCTTTATGTTTTTATAACAGTGCAGTGTACAGAAATGACATGTCATTTATCAATGAATTAATTGTGTTACCTCGGTTTGCTTTGTATTCCTGACCTCCATCGTATGTTCCAGAGTGACTACACAAACGCTGCTCTCTATATCCTGGCTGTCCACTGTCTTTTGACCTCGCCAACATGTCCTCCACCTGAGGTCCTGTTTCATATTCCACATCAGTGTCCACCTCCAACCTTCTCAAATTGGCATCTGTTGTGGCCTGATTTTGATTTGCTCTGGTGGGGATGCCAGGAGACTCTCTCAGAATGGCATCATCTATGACCTGCTGGTCATATCCAACAGCAATGACGTCACAGTCGTCCTGTGCAGGTGCTTCACCAAAGGAATGCTCCTCAAACATGGGAGGACTATACATCCCAGAAGTCCTGTAGAGACCTCTGATGGGCCTGGACAGAATGCTGTCCAGCTGTTCGTAGAACTTCATGATGCGACGAGTGTCCCCAATATCGGCTTTGCCTCTCTGTAGAGAACGGTAAAGATATTTCAGGTTCTTGTATTTGGTGCGACATTGCTTCCAGTCTCTTTCCACGCCCTGCTGAAGAAGCCGGCGTGATATTTGCACAAACACATCCTTGTTTCGGGTCGAAACCTGCAACTGCTGCTGGATTCCCTCCTCTGCCCAGATGTTAAGCAGTGCTGCCACCTCTTCCTCGGTCCAATTCCGTCCAGAGTCATGAACCGTGATCACGTTTGGATCATCTGATGACATTCTACTCATTGGTGAAGTGGTAGGACCTTGTGTAAAAAAAAAAAAAACCAGCAGGTAAGGAAGATGGCTGTGCTTATATAAAATATTGTAGTTTTTTTTAGAATCAGTAGTATAAAACAAATCGACAACAGTATGAAAACAAACTTAGTTTCAGGCAAATATATATATTTAACAAGTAGTTAAAGTAGTTTTAAATAGGTTTAAGTCTAAATAGTATTCTGAATTCTAAACAAATGCCCTGAAAATAGCCAGCTACCTAATAAGACTGACTGTTAGGGCTTAAGTTTAAGTACGCATATGGACAGGGTCTTCTCTGGAAATTGTGGGGGCAGTGTAGCCAGCAGCTCAAGCGAGACTATTTAATGGCCTTACAGGCCACTGCCATGTTGTACGTTGCCTCTTTCATCTCTTTCATGGTAGTTACATTAATATGTTGCCATGTTTGTTGTTGTCAGAAACTTGTGACTCTGGACTGCCTGCTAGTGGATATTTTGTTTAACATCCATGCCACTGTAAATGATGCATGGAATCATGTGGGAAGGAACTGTTCCTTTGTTTAAAAGGGACGTAATTTGTATGTAAATAGAGTATAATTGAGCTTCCCTGTGGACTTTCAAGTGAATGGCTAGACTTCTCCCTTTTCAGTTTTTCTTGACCTGATGACGTACCTGTATCTTTTGTCATGAGTGGATGCGAACCCGTGTCAATTATTGTTTGCATATCTGCCAGACTTTCGTCTGTAAAGTAGGAAAGATGGAGGTGAATAACAACAAACAAAACTGTGAGCAGAAACGATGGTCCTTTATATATGGCTAGTGCTTTTCTCTGAAATTACCCAGCTTAACCTCTTACCATCATCAATCTTAATGTAGTGGTCTTCTCCAGGTTCAGTCCTTCCAGACGCTTGCTCCACCTCTGGTCCTTTCCTGGGCGAATCTTCATCCTCGTCTAAGCCATCCTCAGTGACCTTGCCCTGAAGTATGGCGTCCACTTCCGCAAAGAAGCGCATGGAACGGCCTTGGCTCTTGCTGACTTTGTAGTCATATTTGAGGTTCTTGTATTTGGTGCGGCACTGCCTCCAATCTCGCACCACGCCGTGCTGGACCTCCAGGCGCCGGGCCATCTCTTGAAAGATGGCCTTGTTTCGATGGGTGGTCTGCAGACGCCCCTGGACCTCACGGTCGGCCCAGACGGTGAGGAGAGCCCGGACCTCTTTGTCGGACCAGTGCCTCCCTCCCTCCAAACCTGAGAAGGAAACAAACTAGTGATCTCCCCCCACTTTTAAAAAGAAGTGCAAAAATGTCTGGGCTGCTACAGGAAACCACCTTGTGTTCCACTCTGTGATAAAGTTGCACTAAGTTGAACAGTAACAGTTGGATCTTGCATGTATTTTATTTTTATTTAATTTTTTTATTTCATTAGTTTTGGTTCTAACAGTGATTCAAAGGTTTCAACTTTAGTTTTTAGTAAATAATATATTGTTTTAGTTGAAGAGCACATTTTTAGCATGTCAATTAACACTGAAATGTTAATGTTCAAAACAACATTTCAAAAGTCTGTAGTTTAATAAGTTTGGGGACATTTAAAAATGAAAAATAGCAATTAGTACTTGAGGTTTTTTGAAGCAAGTAATCCAGTTAGAGTTAGACCGAACTAAACTTAAACCAACTTGGGTAAGCCAGAAATCCTTCTTTGTGAGAAAATCCCATGGTATTATAAAGTGTAATAAGGAGCCCAGACGTTAAAGAAAGTGGAGTTCACCTGGGTTTCTGAAACTCAGGCTGTTTTTGTGCTCATGTTGGTGTCAAATATTTACCGTCCTGGAAAGTGCTGATGGAAGCGGCCGCTTCTCTCCTGTTGGCAGGGCTGCCATGTTCTCCTCCCGCTTCGTAAGGCCTCTGCGCCGCCCTGCTGTCGGCCGGTGCCTGGGCTGTTGGGCTGTAGACAGGCTGTGATCTGGGTGGTGGAGGCCTCCAGTCGGGTAGAGACATCGCTCTGCTTTGTGTCTGGCAGCTGAGCCAGTCCCTCAGAATTCCAAAATCTCTCAGCCGGCTTGAGATGGCCTCGTACTTGGCCCTGCTCTCCGCCTCGTCCCAGGCCTCCCTCTCTCTCCACACCACCAGAAGAGCTTTCACCTCTTCCCCTTTCCAGTTTAATGTCATTCCTCTCTGCTGCTGCCTCTCCTCCTCTCTGCTACCACTCCTCTTCTCCTCTGCCCTGGTCTCCATGTTTCTGAGCTAGCCTAGAAATGGCTTCTGTTGAATTTTCGCTTGTGCTTCTTTCCCTCCTCCCTTCCACTCCTCTCTCACCCTCCCCCTCCTTGCCTTAAGCTCGGTGTCCTAGGCAACCAGACAGTTGAGCCAGTTAGGAATGGCCACGTGACGGAGTGCAGCTTTGTGACTGGCTTAAGCTGGGGGGGAGGGGAGGGGGGAAATGTGAGAAGTGGCTTGGTGAACGAGCCACACAGCTGCAGCTGCAGCGAGAAGCTCTCCAAATAAGGCAACTGAGAAAGGCTTAGAGTTCCAGCACGAGAGAGAGAGAGCGCTGCAGAGAACTCTCATTTTAGGTTATGCTTTCTCTTCTTTTGCCCAGCAGCTGCTGTAACATTCATCCTGATTCCTGACAATCTCTCTCTCTCTCCCTCTCTCTTTCTCTCTGTTTCGCTCTCACTCTCTATCATACACGCAAACACACACACATTTCCTCCCTCCGCCTTTCATGCCTGCTCTCTTTGGTTAACCCGCTTCAAACACGAACCAGTTTGATCTGCCTCAGGGCTTGAAACCAGGCAGCGGGAGAGTCTTAAAAAACAGGGCTCGCTGTGCTAGAAGGCGCGAGCCAGCCAAGGGAGGGACGCATTTCTTGCCTAACACATTTTTTTATTTGCCAGCCCTGCCAAGACATGTTGCGGCTGCGCTACCTGCCTGTACTTTTTACTTTGGTCTTTATCACAAATCTGCACAGTCCACGGTCACTAAATGGTACATATTAGAGTGGTTGTTTCAAAGCAGTTAACAAGCCAATTAAGTATTAACACTGTGCTTTTGTTGTGTACATAGGGGTCAAGAGAGTGCAGGAATCGTTACGAGTGATGGGTCCACTCCACCCACGTACACCACCCTGAAGGTAATAGGATTAAAAGTTGATGTGGCTGAATGTACAGACCTGTTTTATATGTTAACTAGCAAATCTGAAGATCTGAATAGAACAACAGTAAACATGCTAGGGTTTGGAGGATTTTCACATCCCTGATAGCAACAGGATAGCAGACAACTGTTGGCCTACTAACTGCAAAGTTAGCGGTCAGTGGTGTTTTGCTCAGAGTTAAGTAGCATATTAGACAAAATACAACTTTTCATCACTTGTTTTCCAAGGGGGAGTCCAATTTATTTATTCTTCCTTCATTTCATTTCATTTTTTTCACTTCATTTCCTTATCCTGTAAATTAGTTCAGTAAATCATTTTCAGTTACAGCAACAACATATTCAACTAAATAATTTTAGATCTGGTCTAGTAGTTATTTGTAACATTTTGTCTTAATCTGTTTTCTAAACTTAAAGATTGTACAACTTTAAAATCTGTTTAAGGAGATTAAAAACAAGTTAGATCTTGTGCGGAGGACAATAATCTGGACAGTCCAACGGTGGACCAGCAGTCATTGGGGTGCCGACCTGAGCAAGCCAGTGAACCGATATATGCTTGCTATGTGGTACATTGAGAAAAGTGTATATATGTGAAACATTTGGGAATCTTTCAGTGGTAGGCAATATACTTGTGGTTGTAACTGAGATCATCGTTACCTGTTATGTCCAAGACAAGACAATAAGCCATTTTTGCATATGTTGTTTTATCACTACAGTACGTGTGTCATAATAAAGACAGTTTTAGATCAGTTGTAGGCTGATCAAATCATTGCTTATGCTACCAAAAAGCATCCATGGAAGTGATACCATAGAAAAACCAAAGATACTTCAATTGTGTAATTTTAGTTGAATCCTGTATGTATTTCTTTTATTTTTATAAGCCCATCAAAAAAAATAAAATCCCATTTCCCATCCTCTCTCTATCCATTGCGGTCTCTTGAAGACTCTGTTTTCATTGGCTGCCCTGTATTGTACCTTTTTATTAAAAAAGCAGTCTAAGCTGAAACACTCCTTATAACTTAAATACCATGAATGGGCGGGCCTTAGCTATTTTAGGCAGAATAGGTGGATATATGTAAATATGTTGGTTTTTGTGACAACACAGATAAAGGCAATTAAAAACAAGCCTTGCAACAGTTTCCACATATGGACTAAATGGTGCATTTTAAAGCTTTTAATAAAAAAAAAAAAAGTAGAGAAAATTGGGGTTTATGTGATATGGGACCTTTTAAAGAACTTTTTGTTCTTGGCTGACAGAAGATGACATGGTCTTTTGCTGTTGTAGCTCCTGCCCCTTAAGGGTTCAGCGTGTTCTGAGCTTTTCTGTTCAGAGTGGTTATTTGAGTTACTGTTAACCTTTCTGTCAGCTCAAATCAGTCTGGCCATTCCCCATCGACTTCTCTTGTCAACAAGGCGTTTCCATTTGGTGAACTGCTGCTCACTGGATGTTTTTTTTTTTTTTTTCTTTACTAGACCATCTTGAGTAAATTCTGGAGATTGTTGGGTGTAAAAAAAAAAAAAAAAAAAAAAGAGTTCAGCAGTTATATTCAGAAGTACTTCTACCAGGCAGTCTGGCATCCCATTTTTCTTGTCCGTTCTGATGGTTGATGTGAACATTACCTGAAGCTGCTGGCTTGTGTCTGCTGCCACATATGCAGCACACACAAGCCAGCAGCTTATGCTGCCACATAATTGTCTGCTTAATTAATTGCATTAATGAGTAAGTGTACAGGCATTCCTAATTAAGTGTTCTTTGAGTGTATATGGAATATAAGCTATACCTTAACCATGGCTGTATATGATGAAAACAAAACATAGGGCATCAAAAAGTAGATCCGTCATTTTTGGAGTTTAATGTTTAATGCTCGTTTTCTTCCTCTATCCATTTCTCGCTATCTCTGTCCGTCTGTGTTTTTTCTTTGTTCCTTCCTTCAGGGCATGGGGCTAGTGAGCACAGCTTTTAAACCTGAAGACTTGCTGAAGCTGAGGTATGGTAACTTGGGGATCGGGCACACACGGTATTCCACCACGGGGATGTCAGAGCTGCAGAACTGTCAGCCATTCGTGGTGGACACTCTGCATGGCAAGATTGCCGTGGCACACAATGGAGAACTGGTCAACGCTGCTGCCCTGCGCAAGAAGGTGAGCCATAATTTCTCTTATTGGACCTCATGAGTAACTACTGATGTACATGCAGCCTCGGCTACATTTAAAGCATAGAGGCAGAAAAAAACAGAAGGAAGGAAATAGTGTTTTTTGTGTATGTCTTTTAGGTTATGAGACACGGTGTTGGCCTTTCTACCAGTTCAGACAGCGAGCTTATCACGCAGCTCCTTGCTCTGACTCCGCCCATGGAGGAGGTCAATACTCCTGATTGGGTAGCACGGTCAGTTACACATGTCCATTGTCATAATCAGAATAATTCATTGGTTCATTGCGCATAAAGTCCTTAAAAATTCAATTTAATTCAATGTCAGAAGACTATTGTATACAAATTTTGGTTGATACTACAATTTGTTTGGTTTATTTCAGCATTAAGAACTTGATGACAGAGACGCCCACATCCTACTCCCTGCTAGTAATGCACAAAGACGTGATCTACGCTGTGAGAGACCCATATGGCAACAGACCTCTTAGTATTGGCCGTCTGGTCCCCATCTCCAAACTACACTCAGGTGCAGAGAACAGAAGAGAGCAAAGAAAAAGCACTGGAAAGAATACAAGGACTAGGGAGTTAACAATGCAGCCAGCATTGTGGTGATGTAAAGCATATTTAGTTTGTCAAAAAATCTAATACACAATTATACATTTTTTAAAAACATTTTGAATATAGTAAATCAGCAAACACCAGACAATATCATGAAAATTATGCAACTATTTATCACAGTTTTATGTCATTATAAAAAGGAAAAACTAAAGGTGGAAAACGACACGCGTCTTTTTTGAAAAAGCAGAAATGTGTTGGTGGATATTTCAAGGGTTTTGTCTTTAATGTAACAGTATTGGATCTGCAGGATCTTTTAATATGTTGCTATAACAGTTCCTTTGCTTATGGTCCTCAGCCAGTGGAGAAGGAGACACAGAAGGCTGGGTGGTCTCCTCAGAGTCCTGCAGCTTCCAGTCCATCGGAGCCAAGTGAGACTTTTACCATTTTCAGTCTCAGCCTACTGCTATGGAACTACCAAACAATTGATACTCAAGGTGGAGAATTTCCCTATCTCTGTTCACAGGTATTATCGTGAAGTACAGCCTGGAGAAATTGTGCAGATTTCCAAACATGGCATCAAGAGCTTGAGTGTAGTCCCGCGCCCAGAGGGAGATCCCCCTGCCTTCTGCATATTTGAATATGTTTACTTTGCCAGGCCTGATTCTATATTCGAAGGTTAGTTCATAATTCTGAGAATTATTAAATATTTAATACTTAGAATCCCAATTTGGGGAAAAAATGTTTTAAAATGACGTTCTTCAGCCTGAGACTGTGAGGATTTGGGGTATTTTGCCCTCTAGAGTGCACGACATCAAAAGATTCAAGGAATCCAGAGAAATCAATGTGCGTAATGGACACGGACAAAAACCACAGTTGAATGGCTGTGAACATTGACTGCTGAATTCTCTGGTTTCAGGCTCATCTTTAAATGGTTTGGTATGGTTATTCAGCCTTTCTGATTACTTAAGGAAATAATGAGTGTTGTCTGCTCTGGGACAAAGAAGAAAAGAACCATCCAGATTGTCACCAGTGTAAAGTTCAGAAGCCAACATGTGTCCTGGTAATCCCAGTAATGCTGAACCCATTTTAGGACGACATACGCAGGTGTCTAGTGACTTTTTCAGGGATGTCCATACTTAACAAGTAACATTCTGCACCTTACATCAACATGACTGCATAATTAGCGTGGGTGCTATACTAGCCTGCCTGCAGTCTAGAACTGTCTTTCTTTTGTGTCTTATTAAGCTCAAAATACAACAAAGTGCCTGTACACAGAGCTGAAGACTTATACAAAAGAAGAACGGTGCAAAATTCTGCTGTTATAAGGAAGTAATACGGTGATAACCATGCTCCTATCCTTTTTTGCTACACGGTATCATTACACCAAGCATATACTTATAAACGACAATATAGTAAATCATATAGTAAAAACATATAGTTGATATAGTAAAACATAGCATATTGTGTTTTGGTACCATTTTCAATGTAATGTAGCTTCCAGCGTTTTTGGAGTTGGGGTCTGATCACCAGGGGTGCACAACTAGATAGTACTTAAGTACAGTATGGAAAAGGATGGGCATTTTCCATATTTATCAGTGATCGAATAGTAACAGTATTATTATCTAAGTATTAAATGGGTGTACACTGAAATGTAAACATAATTGCTAGTTAAAAAATACTAAATAACAATCATGTGCTATTTCAGAATGTCTTTATTTGTATGTATGAAGGATTTAGAGAGCTTTGCTTCTAGCATCACTCTTGTAGTGGCTGATGTCAGTTGACACTAATTTTGTAAAATTCCTGCCAAATTCATGCTTTTTTTTGTTTTGTTTTTTTGCTTGTTTTTTTTAACTAAACTAAAACTAAACTGCACAATAATATTGTATTGGCACATAAAGTGCTTTAAAATGTTAATGTTTGGATATTTTAAAACAATACTTTATGTTTATTGTATTTATTGTACTCCAGAAGAACAAAATGTTTAGGCAACACTTGGCTAAAGTGATTTAAAATACGTGTTTCATGTATTTTATTGCATGTGTAATCCTGCAGTAACAAAGTTATATTTCATTGTGAGGTGAGATGTAATGATGGGAGATGTAATGCCTGTAATGACCAGCATCAGTGCACATTCCCTTACCTTTTCATCCCTTATTAAAAGCAACATTCTCAGTAGGCCAGCGTCGCTCCAATAATGATCCACATCTGCTTGTTTTTTGATCAAATAATAGACATTACGTGCCTATATTTCATAACATGCTCCTTCGTTTCAGAGTGCCTCAGTAGACATTGATTGTTCCTAATAGCTTGATTTAAATGGTTTTGTGTTGCAGGTCAGATGGTATACACAGTCAGGCAGCGTTGTGGACGGCAGCTTGCCATTGAGGCCCCTACTGATGCAGATGTGGTCAGCACAGTTCCGGAGTCTGCCACTCCAGCTGCTTTAGGATACGCACAAGAGGTGCGAGATGGAGATTATCTAAAGGAATAGTACGCCTGTATTAACTATGTTGTCTGTGAGTTACGTTGCACGTATTGGCAACAACTACTTGTGCAAGCAGGGTACACTGAGAGGGTCATTTGCTTTTGGAAACATGGCGCAAAAAGATGGACAGCAGAAAAGTAAAGTGCTCTTTGTTGCACATTGTTGTGCACATTGTGATTCCACTCTCGTTTTATTTTCTCTCTAGTCTGGCCTGCCCTATGTAGAAGTCCTGTGCAAAAACCGCTACGTCGGGAGAACGTTCATTCAACCAAATACTCGTTTACGTCAGCTCGGAGTGGCTAAGAAGTTTGGAGCACTGACAGATAACTTTGCTGGCAAACGAGTGGTGCTTATTGATGATTCTATAGTGAGAGGCAACACCATTTCACCTATTATTAAATTGCTCAAGGAGGCAGGAGCAACAGAGGTAGGAAAATAATCTTATATAAAAATAACCTTAAAATCCATAAGGATATAAAAAGAAGGTTGGAGTGTTTGTCATCACTGTCTGGACAAAACCCTTCATTTTTTCCCCTCTTAACAGTAGTCACTCTGTACATTGTTTTAAAATGTGTTCCTTAACTTATAAGTTAATGTTTTTTTGTCCTTTTTCATATGCCTTTCTGGAGAGGTTTTGTCCTGATTAACAACATTATGTTAAATTAGTTCTTTTGTGACAGCGATCTAATGACTGATGTCTAGTGCCCTGGATAAATGGAAGAAAAACAGCTGAATCAGAAAAAAATGTGAAGTTATTTAACACTAAATCAAGAACCCAGTAATAGTTCTTCACCAATGGCTTTAAAAATCTACTGACAGGTCCACATTCGAGTTGCATCTCCTCCTATACGGTTCCCCTGCTACATGGGCATTAACATCCCTACCAAAGAGGAGCTCATTGCTAACAAACCAGAGTTTGAGGACATTGCAGGTTACATTGGTAAGTCAGAACTGGGATAAGCCATTGTATTTACTTAGTGGCCTATTTACTGTCAATTAGAAGTTCTCAAAATTCTCAAATCTTGCAATAGCACTGTTCTGCATAGTTTATGCAGTATGCAAAACTCCTTAATTATGGCACACTTTTGAATTAGATGGCATTTGGAGCTTCTTGGAATTTTGTTAACTCATGAGAATCATGAAAATGCACTGTATTCAGTGATTTCTCTGAATGAGTTTATCTGCTTTAACAATGCCTTGACATATTTGTGTGATAGGGGCTACCAGTGTGCGTTACCTGTCTGTCGAGGGTCTGGTGACTGCGGTCCAAGGTGGGATAGAGTCGTGTGGGGAAAAGGAGCAGATCAGCTCTAGAACCAAGTCCAGCAGGAGAGTTGGTCACTGCACAGCATGTCTGACAGGCAAATACCCTGTTGAGCTGGAGTGGTGATAAACCAGAATGCACACAATCTCAAAAATTCCAGTTCAGACTGTCTGATAAGTGGCAGTCACTTTAACATAGAGTAGGTGTATTAGTTCTACTGTACACAGAGAAGTGCGATGGAGTAGCAGTTTCTACCTGTGTAGTTTACCAGCTCTCTATTAATCAGGGTTTCCACTATTATAAACATCAAAGTCAAGAGGATTCACTGTCCTACTACAGATTTTGCATAGTTCAATAATCCATTACACTGTTAAACACTACACATTTAGAATAAAGGTGGAGTACATGTTAGTCTTTTCAGTTTCTGGGATAATTTGAGCAGCTTCAGCAATTCATCTCACTTCATGTTTCCCATTTAAAGCCTATCTGTTAAGTTTTGAAAGTCTTTGGGAACTCAGAATGACTTAACCCTGGTAGTGCATGCATCCTCCAATCTGTTTGCATATACGTTTCATTTAGATTATGTTCAGTCAATTCTTGTGTACAATAGATCTTATGTGCAATGTAAACAGGTGGTGTTCAAGTGCTCATATTTAGTCATTTTCAGTCAAAGCAGTTTGATATTTAATGACCAAAATCCATTATGGCTCCACATTACATTTCCAGTTTTTTTATATAAGCAGTAGAGAGGGCAAGGCTCTTGTGTCAAAAAGATACGCACAAAAAATGTCTTTAAAAGTGCTTTGCCTGAGTGTGCATGTGTGAGACAGAGGAAAGAAATGTTTCTTTAGGCATTATGAATTTGTAAAGACTATGGAAACAGGATTCAACTGTGTTATCCAATGAAAGTCAAAGATTCTGTGTAAAACAAGCAAAAACATTTATTAAAAATCTGTTTGAACATACATGTAAAAGTTTTATTATTTACCAACATGCTGAACTCACAAAAAAAGCAGACGGTTCTAAAACACACGTCTAGGCTCTTTCTCACCCAACCACAATTGTAAGCAGCGTGTTAAACAGGCATACTTTCTCATTAAACTATCAGAACAAAACACTAACACTGTCAGAACAAAAGCCCTGTGTCTCCAAAATGTTAATGTTACAGGAGAAGAAAACTCATTCTTAACTTTCAGTGTTTGCTAAAGTAACAAGATTTTACTCAGTTTGAACTGTTTCTATTTGTCTGTTCTTCAGGAAATGTTTACACAACGTAAGTGGCATTTATTTAGTTAACTATGTAAAAAAAAAAAAAAACAAGGGAAAAAAAAAACAACATATTGGATAAATGGATACAGAATATAATTACAACTGCTACAACAAAACAACACATACACAGGTTCTTTATTAATTCTATTTTGAAGAGAACGTCTTCAGACATACTTCAGTATTGGTGGAGGGAGATATGTTGGTGGACGGGAAAGGGTCGTCACTGAAGAGGCCCATATAGAAGTCGTCTCCTTGACATGCTGCAAGTAGAAATTAAAGTAGTACATCAAGTGTTTTCTGCTTCATGTTTTAATGAAGACAGTCCAATAGTAGGTAGTAGTGAAAAGTTATATTTTGGTCATTTTTTTATTGGATAAAGTAATGTAGTCCAGTGGTATAGTTTATTACCTTGGTGAGAACGATACACCACTTTGGTTCCCTGGTCTCAGAGGTGACCTGGCTGTTAAGAGGGAAAGAATTACAATAATTCATCCTGTAATGACGCAAACTACTAGTTATTAACATGTGTACACAGTGGCGTATGTAATTAATCGGGAAATGACTACTAAAAAAATTTCTAAAACAATATAAAGTTACAGTGCAGAGTGTGTATACACGGACACAAACTGTGTATTAAATTGACAAAGTTAACAGAGTATGTGTTTATATCTACCACCTGAATCCCAGTAAGCATTTCACTTTCACTTCACTTAATCAAGAATCAAGACAACCCCCCCTAGAATATTACAGACCTGGTGGAGTACAGTTCCAAATATTTTAATTTAAAGCTTAACTTTTGGTCCATATGTAAAATAAGGCCAATTAAGTGTTTTATGGTTCATCAAAAACAAATCATCTAAATACTGTGACATTTTAAAAAATGACATTGTGTGCTTCGTTATAGTTTTTATTTTTGTTTAAAATGTGTCAAGAGGACAGAGCCAAAACGCCTCTTATTACTGTGCTAGTCATTGTGCACTACATGTGCATATCAAACGTTTTATTCTAAAATTCTTTATTTACATTTGGACCTAGAAAAGGTCTGAAAAATTTAAGTTAATGGATAACACACAGGTGCACGTTTTAAAGTTAATGCTCACCTTCAACAGGACCAATACAGCCTGATGCTTCTCTCTGCAAGCAAACAAAATCCTCACTAGAAAATTCAACAACATTTAAAAATATCATTCATTTTATGCATGTCACCTTAGACATCATCTTACCCGAGATGGGGAGTGTAAATGCATTTGCAGGCCTGGTTTAGATTCTGAAACTCTCTTGATCGCTTTCCTGGCTCTGAGGAATCCAGGGCTGGGGCAATGAAGCAGAAGAGCTCTGTTCCAGGTGCGTCTTTCCTCACTGGGATTGGCTACTGCAGTGCTTGTGTATTCAGATGATTGCTGTTGCTGTCGCTGCTGCTGCTGCTGCTTTAGCCAAAGAGCGGTATGGCTTATAGGGGAGCAACTCTCACGGAAGCGCTTCAGCTTCACGGGCTCCTCTACTTCAGACTGTCTGCGCCGTTTCTTTAATCGCCTCTGAACAGGTGTTAAAGCTAGGGCAGACATGTTGGAGGTACAGGTGGGCGCACTTCGGACACTCGCCTCCAGCTGCCTCTCACACAAGTGACAGGAAGAAGTGGGGCATGAAGAGGAAGTGCCTCGACAGATGAAATGGTGATAGAGGCGTCTGAACTGTGCATCAATCTGCCTGCTAGACATACAAGACATGGAGGAAGACGTCAACTGATGGCCTGAGAAGGATCGTTGAGGCTTTGGTGGTTTGGGCCTGAATTGGTGTACCTCAGCCATGGTAAGGTTCTCTTGGTGGTCAGAGACAGGATGGTAAGAAGAGGACATCCCCTGCAAACTCTGGTAAGGAGAGCTGCACAGCTCTGAGGTTTCTGCATGATTGACAGATGAGGTTTGTTTAGGATAGTAGACAGACAATGACGTTTGGTCTAGTTCCTGGCTAAAAAGGTTGGGTTTGAAGGGACTTCTCCCAACGGAACATGGAACAATGAGATTTTGCTGTGGGGCTGTGAACGGAGAGCAGAGGTGATCCCTAAAGCGCTCTTTGCCCACAGAGGCACTGGTAAACTGCTGCCCCAACTGGGAGTGACAATGACGAGATGGTGAGACTGTGACCTGTGATCTGCCTCCTCTGGCAATAAGCAATGAGTTCTTTGCTGATTTCAATGGCGAGTTACACACAGAGCGACTTGGGCTGCAGACAGCAGAAGCAAGAAAGTCACAAGACCTTGGCATTACAACAGGCTCATCCTCGTAGGTCTGATTCAGATCTGGTGATGGGGAACGAGGGGAGGAACCCGCAGAGGATGAAGATGTTGAGAGGTCCAGCACCCTAACAGGTTGATGCTGTGGCTTGCTGTCCAAACGCAAACATGAACCTGTCCAACTTGATCTGCTTTCAGCTACAGGACTTTCCCCAACATGAACTCTTCTAGGTGAATAAAAACAGGCACTAGAAGCAAGGGATGAATTTCGGATAGCCTTCAATGGTGAAAGCTCTTGACTGCTTCTGCTGGAAGCAAGGGATGACTTCCTGATAGCCTTTAATGGTGAAAGCTCCTGATTGCTTCTGCTGGAAGCAAGGGATGCATTTCTGATAGCCTTCAATGGTGAGAGCTCCTGATTGCTTCTGCTGGAAGCAAGGGGTGAGTTTCTGATAGCCTTCAGTGGTGACAGCTCCTGATTGCTTCTGCTGGAAGCAAGGGATGAGTTTCTGATAGCCTTCAATGGTGAGAGCTCCTGATTGCATCTGCTGGAAGCAAGGGATGATTTTCTGATGGCCTTCAATGGTGACAGCTCCTGATTGCTTCTGCTGGAGGCAAGGGATGAGTTTCGGATAGGCTTCGACGATGAAGGCTCCTGATTGCTACTGCTGGGTGGAGCTCCCTGACAGCTGGACATATCAGTATGATGGCTACTCATGTCATCGTGGACACTGAAGGAACTCTCCATTGTCTTGTTCAGTGTGCAATTGAGGCTATTGCTGGGGATATGGTTGCTGGACTGTGCTTTTGAAGACTGCCAGCGCCTGCGCCGATACCTCCGTAACACAGCATTAGCTGCCTGTGTCACATGTTCCCGCCGGTACGCCTCGCCAATCTGGTTCAGCATGCTGGGATAGACATCTAGCAGGGTGCTGCCATGGCTGTTTAGTGTTCTTTCCAGGACCTCATCTTCTTCCTCTGGCTGAGACTGCTCCCCCAACAGGCAGCTTTGGGACCCACTCTCCGAGGTCAGTGACAGCTGTGATGTTGCAGGATCAGGCCCTGTTTCAATTTAAATGAAATAGATAAAGTGGCACAATATGAACACACAGACTATAATTCAGTGTTACATGAAGTTAAATTTAAAAAAATGTGTGTAGGTGATCCGGGTCATGTTTGGTGTCTTAAGTTTGCTTTAGTTTTCCAATGATGCTACAAAGCTGATGTAGCCAATAAGTAATAGAAATAGAAGTGAGAATAAATAGAATAAATACATGCCTAAGCCTTCATATACTTGCTTCAAATGACATTAAGCTATATATTCACTTTTAAATAAATTGCTATAATTATATTACACTCGTTATGCCCTGGCAAAATCAAAGAAGCAAACTCAAATTTCTATATTTAAATTCAATAGGCTGGTTTTAGAGAGTGTTTCAGCTCTGAGTGCCTTTTGAATGAGCCACAATTCAGGACAGCCTATCAAATCAATCTTGAAAGGCACGAGGTTGGAAAATGGTGATGTGAAAATAATAATAGATATTTTTGGTACATAAAACTACACAATGAGTAATGTGTATGTGTACAGCAGCCTAATAAAAATAAATCATACTTGATTTCTACTTGTTTAACGATTCAGTGGTTTAATTACATGTCAGTTTAAATTCAATCAGGTTGTCAAAGTCGGGTCCAATACTTTCCGCAGTCTGTGTGACAAAATCAAATGCTTTGCTATTGCTACCATGTCAATAGTCAGATTATATACAACGCTGACGTGCACTGAGAAAATTATGCTCTGGTGTTTCTCTCATTTGGTGTGGACCCACCTAATATAGCATTCCTACCAGCAGCAAAGTGAACCATAGTTTGCTTAGAAGTGGACTGAGACCTGTGATTTTTTTGGCAGACCAAATTTTAGTTGATGCAGACATGAGTACAAGGGCAGTGTTCAGACTTAGAATGGACTAAACTAAAGAAGAGGTTTGATTGGTTCACACCAAACAAGGTAGGTGTGTATATTCTGCATTCTTTTACAAATGTGTTTTTTTTTAAATTACTCTATACATTATTCTGCTCCTGTACATGAACACATGTAAAACCTAAAATGGGTTTTGAAATGTGATGTTCTTTGTGTATGTTTTCAAGCAACATAATTTCTTACACCAGCTCTCATCCCTGTTTTCCGTTTGACTGGAAGGGTAAAAATCATGTTCAGTTCTCTGTGTTTCATCCATCTGAATTAGGAAAACAAGACAATGGCATAACATTAAAACACAAACAATAAATGCCTCAAACAACCTGCTCTGACCCTCAGTTCAGAAAGACAACTCCCTCTTTTCAAATGCTTCTTTCTGTGTGAAATTAACAAATAAATAAACCAAATTTCACACAAAAACAAAGGTTTGATTAACCATCATCTATATCTATATATATACACACACACACACACACACACACACACACACACACAGACAGACAGACACATCCACAACAACAACAACGAGGCCTGTATATGGAGGTGCACTCACGTCTTGTTCTGAGAGAACCTGCTCATTGTTAGAACTGTCCAGTGCTACAAATGAAAAAGACAAAATAATCAATTCGCTTAGAAAGGAAAGGAAGGATAAGGAAGAATAACGGAAGAATAAAATCACCCACTCCTATCCTGCCGTGACTGCTCAGCATTGACACGAGTCTGGAAGAATAAAAATAAGATCACATGAAGAGAGGTCACATTAGTATTCAGTTACTGAAACTGTTAATTACATTTAATGGAAGAAAAGAAGGTGCTCCATGTTATTCCTAATTAAACCACTCTCAAACAAATCTGAGAATCATCACAATCAAGCTATGACTGATTCTGGAGAACCCATAGCACTACACATTTTTTTGTTTTGTTTGTTTTCCTTCCAAAACAAACACAAACACACTTCAACTGCAGAAGTGCAGGGAAGGTGGGCAGTGTTTTTATCATGGCTGAAAACCACTGCCGCAGCAGGTAGGGGTTGGCAATATTACGAGATTTATTGTTATTGTGATAAGTTACATCAATTACATTCTAAACGAAAATATGTTCAGACATCCTCCAAAAGGAATACGGCAGGTTTATTTACATTTTCTCTTATTTGTATTTCTTTGCATTTAACATACTAGACAAACATATCACTCACACTGGCCACACTGTGTTTTCTTCCCCCAGCATGTGTAATTCAGCAAATAAAAAGTAATTGTGCATTAAAATATTAAGAAATATGTTCTCCATATAGGATATTAACTTATTCTTAAAATCAATTAACTTGCAAGTAGTGTATTGCATTTAAAATCAGTACTTTACAGAAACACACAGACCAACTGCATGTTTCATTATTACAAAGAGAGCATGATTAGTACTGTGTAATTGGATTACATTACATGTAGGACCGTACATGTGAGAGATGTTAATAAAATAAAATAAAATTATATTTAATTTTTAATTAAAAAATTTAATATATAAATAATTATTGATGCATATCAGCATAGCATAACATTGCATTTGTGGTGCATCTCCCACATCTGGTAACAAGCGTTCAATGTTTACCTTCAGCTGCTGCAGTTCACACTCAGCCTCTGCACTCTCAAGGGGCACAACAGCACCTGCAGCAGGACATCAACACAGACATCTGTACAGCCAGTTCTTAATTCACTAGTTACTTTCACACTGGGTACATTTATTAACCACTTTTCCTCATCACTGTCACCATCTTAACAGATCTGACTGATAATAAGGGGAGTTCATCTCAAAAGCAATGTAGTCCCTGAGTTTATGGATGATCCACTAATTCAGTCTCACCTTTGCTGGTTCTGAAAGTCATCGTTTTGAAACAGACATCCACTCCTGGATCATCTAAATTTGAATACTTTAAAAGAAAATAACAGGCTTCATTGCACAGTTACCGTTATATACAAAACAGCAAGACTCGGAGTCAAACAACGTAGGCAGCTTTAACAGCATCGCATTCTCGTCTATGGATAAGTAACTTCAACGTGAAGTTAGACCACAGGGTTACATTAGCACACAGGTTCGACTGCTAGCCAACTCGCTAAGAAACTTCGGTAGTGCCTTTCACACGACTGTTAGCTCAGTCAGGGTAAAGCTAACTCACCTTTTGAAAAATCCTTTCCATCGTGTTTCTGAAAACTTCGTCATTTCTTTTGAACTTCTCTAAAATCTCTTCTTGAACGTGTGGGTACTCCATTTAAAATAGA
This sequence comes from Semaprochilodus insignis, assembly GCA_034552555.1. Taxonomy (NCBI): domain Eukaryota; kingdom Metazoa; phylum Chordata; class Actinopteri; order Characiformes; family Prochilodontidae; genus Semaprochilodus; species Semaprochilodus insignis. The sequence goes on along the minus strand of CM067481.1, from coordinate 17,370,443 downwards.
CTTAAAACTCTATACAAACAGACTTAATTAGCTGAATTCCAGGATTAACGACAGTCTACCTCTCAGGAAAGCCTCGCACTTTGGCTAAATTTTCAAATCCCCCCTCCACAGAGCGGCCTTCACTCTGATTGGCGGACTGCATCACACGTGACGATTACGTCATTTTTACTCGACGGAAACTTCGATTCAGTTAACCGAACCGATTCTTTTGAACGGGCCGTTTGAGTGAATCTGTTTGAACTGTGCGCTTCATTTCCGACGGCAGTCTACAAATAAAATGAACGTGAACTAAAATGGTACTACTTTGTTTTTATGGTGTAATCTCATAACGCTAGGTTCTGAGTAAAAATTAGCATCCCAATTTAATGACATTATTTCAGGCTATAACGTGGACGTAAACACTGAAGACTTCGGTTCAGTTGGACTTGACAACCAACTGAACATCGCTCTGGTCGCTGGTCTGGTACCGGTAGGCAGTTTTGTTGTTTTGGTCAACTTTAAGAGGAAACTACTTGATTTGTGGATTTGATAACGGGTGAACGTTTCAGGAGAACCATGTCACCGCGTCTGCACGAGCTGGTGCACGAGGCTGCCCGCATGCACGGTAATAAAGCGGCTGCCGTTTTCGACACCGGCGACGCTGCGAGGACGCGCCTGACCTACGATGAACTGATCGCTTTCGCGAATGAGTTATCGAAAAAACTCCGGGTCTCCGTCGGACAGAATGAATCGGCTGTAGGAGTTTTCTGTCACGCAGACATCTTCCTCCCAGTCTGGATCGTGGGGTGAGTGAATTGGTGCATCACAGCGTCAACAAGAACACAGTTATTGCGTTCAGCAGCTTTCGTTACATTGTAGGGCTGACAGTGTAAATACTCCTTGGTATTTGGGGGTCTCGTGTTGGCTGGTTACTCCAGCACTGGCTGCCCACTCTTTCCCTTATGCTGCAGTGTCAACGAACAAGTTTAGGTAGATGCTCTGACCTGTCCCCCCGGACCCCCTGTATTTCTTACCGTGTTCACTGCTTGTTTTAGAGGGTACATTTAAATGGCTATTACATACACTGTGACCTCTGCTTCTTATCAGCACCATTGTACAGCTGTGAAAGGTCAGAGGAATTCCTCTAAGGAAATTGGAAGAAGACAGGTGTGTTTAAAAAGGAAAATCACCTGTTACCATGAAAACACCAGTGAGACTTTTAGAATGGATGGAGTGGCAGATTGGCAATGAACTTTTCAATTTTGTCTTGTTTTAAACTTATGTTTTTTGCTGTTCCTGGTACTGTGTAGAAAGTGTTTTACCCTAAATGAATTGTTTATTTGCTCTTGCGTTCTTAGTGCATGAATGATACTTTTTCAGTGTTGGACCTGCTTGAATGACCTTTGCCACCAGTTCATAACCTCTCATCTCTGAACAGTGTCCTCCAGCTGCCTGCTGCCTACGTTCCCCTTGATCCAGTCTCCCCACCTCTGCTGACTCTAAGAATAATGGACAAATGTAATTTGAGGTTCTGCTTGATACAGAGCAGTCTGCTGCAAGTAAGTACAGCTGTGCATGTTGATGTTAAGAACCAGTTATGACTTTATGAGATAATACCTTTTAGGTTTGTAGTTTTTCCTCTTATGGCATCTTGTAGTAACACCCCTCATTATTTGGTAATAGCCCACTTGATGATACTTCAGCTATCATCTTAATGTATGTAGATTCATTACATTGTTATAATCAGGCAAGGAACCAGCAATTTATTGTTGTAATATTTGATTTGTTTTAATATTTAAGTGACTTGTTTTCAATTATTTGACATAATTTAACATGCAGTGGTTCTAAATTGACTAAGCCAATTTAATATTGCTCTTCTTTCATACAGCAGTTCAGGAGTGTGTTTTCCAGTTTACTGTCCCTGGATGTGTGTGCAACGTGGTCAGCATATAATCTTGCTCTAATAAAAATGCAGAGAGACCTGATCTCATTTCAAAGGAGTGATGGAACGCAGACTATAGAACATCAGATATTACTGAATGAGCAAGAAACAGAGAAACATTCCAGTGCTGCTGCTCTTACAAGTGTCCACCAGGGGGAGGAGTTAGCTTATGTCCTGCACACATCTGGAACCACTGGACTTCCTAAAATAGTGAAAGTTCCCCACAAGTGTATTGTACCTAATATAATACACCTTAGGTGAGTCTACAGCTGCTTACTGACTATAAGAGAAAGATTTAATATCACCTCTGTAAGATCAATACCTTGGATAAAAAGCCCTGGTGTAATTGTGTCTAAATTCCAATCATAATAATGGCATTAATGTAGCCTGTATATTATTAAAATGTAATTTTATTGTTTTGTTTTAGTCTTTTATTGAAATAGTTTATTGTATTTTGTGCTGTGGTTGTACTGCTATTACAAGTTAAACCATCTCTCTTTAGATCTCTGTTTAAAATGACCGCTGAGGATGTTGTATTCCTGGCATCACCGTTAACCTTCGACCCATCAGTGGTGGAGATGTTTTTAGCCCTGACTTCTGGAGCTTGTCTTCTGATGGTTCCCTCTGCTGTGAAAAGAATGCCTGGAAAACTGGCTCGTGTGTTGTTCAAGCAAAACTCAACCACCGTCTTACAGGTGGGGATGTACCAATTTGCAATTGCATATCAGAATTAAAGAATACCTTCTTAAACAGTCACTAGTGGTATTAAACTTTGGTAACCAAGTAACTGAAAAGACTAAATTCTTGTTTTAAGAGGGTAAAACTGATTAAAACTAGAATGATTGCTGTCTTGTCATATGTGGACCATTCTTACAAAGCTGTTCAAGCAGCAGTCCTGCTGGGAAACAAAAGAAACAGTTAAGTATTTAAAGCTTTATTTTTTGCAAGGATATTTTAAACCCTTTAAACCCAAGCAATTTAGTTGAGATAGTAATTAGTGATAAAATAAATATATACCATATACTATATTTATACATATATTATAAGCTGCTTTTCATATATCCCCAAACCTAAGCTCTAAATTTTAATTTGTTTTACAATGCCTTTCAGTTTTTTCAATGCCATGTTTCAGAACAATCTAGTAATTTATTTTAAAGTGGAGTTAAAAGATTTAGATTTCTCATGAGTTTAATGAAAAAAAAATTAAAAACAAACAAACAAAAAAAAACCTAAATGCGGTTCCATGTTTTTATGTCACAAAGGGTTGTAGTCCATAGACGGAGCTTAATGGGAGGAAGTTAAAAACTGTTTGCAAGCAAATGTGTCCCAAAGATTGAAAATCAGTGTGTAACATTAAATGTGTCACTACTGAACACTACTGATTTTTCAGTAATTAAGTTAAATATATTTTAATTTCAAGTGTGTCCTGCTGGTCATGCACTGGCTGGCGTTTTTGATTTTTTTTGCTCAAAATTAGCCAAAATTGTTACAACCGAAACATTTATTTTTAATCAAATAAACATAAGTAATAGGCAATTATGTAAATAGTTACTCAGTGTTTTTTCACTGTACAGCTTCATCTTTAACTGAACCACATTCTGTATTAGTATAATCTATATTAGTTAAACTTGTTTCTCTTGTTTCATCAGGCTACTCCAACTCTAGTACGGCGCTTTGGTGTACAGGTCTTGCAGGAGCAAGTGCTTAGTGCAGGTTCCTCTTTGAGGGTGCTGGCTTTCGGAGGAGAGGCATGTCCATCTTTGGCTGTCCTCAGGAGTTGGCGGCAGGAGGGGAATAAGACATGCATCTATAACTTATATGGAACAACAGAAGTTTCTTGTTGGGCATGCTACTATGAACTGCCAAACAGCCTCCGCCCTCCAGACAACATGTGAGTGTTCCTTAAACTGTGCTCTTGACTGTGATTGCTAAATATCTGCAACGTAGTGTCCTTTGGTGCTAAATTTTTCTGTTTTTTGGCCTGAAGTATCTCCAGACGAACCTTTACAAGTGCTTGAGCTTCAATCTTGAATTAGGTCTATACAATATAAACACTGCTGTTGTGGTTATGTTGCTGCATTTTGTGATGATGTTGTAACCTGTAGCAAATTAGAAACACATTGGTGAATCAGTGTGGCACAGTTAAATTTGGAGTATTTAAGATTTAAAAACGCTAAAAAAATGAGTAGTGTTGGAGTGAGCAAAAAACTGCTAACATATGCTGTTCATGTGCTGCTATGAGTCACTCTGTATCGGGTCAGATTTTGTGGGAGTGTTTCAGACCACATCATACATATTTACATTACACACTAAAAAAAGAAGATCTAGGTCAAGTGTTTAGGTCTGAAATGTAAAATCAACATTATACTGTTGAAGATATGATGGCAATAGTAGACAATTCACATATCCTTAGAAGAGTTGTCCTTCTTCTGTTAAACAGACTCAGTCATCAGATTCATCCACTTTAGCAAAGTGCATTGCAGGTAATGGAGGGTGTTGTGTTTGGAAGGGCCGATGCATCTGTGCCTCTGGGGGAGCCTCTGATGGACACTGCTCTGGAAGTGAGAGATGATGGAGGGCATCTTGTCATTGAAGGAGAGGGACAGGTCTTTATAGGTAATTCTAAATGTGCTGTCCTTCCTTTTGCACTATGCAAAATAAAAAAAAGCACTCATTAAATATAATCTTATTGTGTACTGCTAATGAGTCCATGTATTTCCTTAATTTGGAAGAAAAAAAACCAAACTCATTTGCACTACTTTCCTCCTGATCTGTGAATTGTCCCCCAGTCTATGAAAATGCACAAAAGTGTATCACATATCTAAAATAGTAGTAGCAGCTGTCTTGAGGACTCACCTTTGTCTGTGCTTTTGTCTGTTTATATGCAGTATTCTAGTAGTATATTATACAGTGTGAGAAACCACATACACTAGTAGGAATGCACTGATTGGGCACTTGTGGGCTGATGGTATCCAATATTTTCTGTGTACATATCTGCTGATGCTGTTAAATAAACATTAATAAAATGCAAAACATGGAGTAAATCTGGAATTATTTGGATTACAATTACAGAGACATTTATAATATATATTGCGTTATAAATGCATTTGTGCTGTGCTGTTAATTTTTTAAAGCATTTATCTGCTAATATAGACGTGATTTTTATCTAATGGAGATATTATTACAGTATCAATTGTGCACCCCTATAAGCAAGTCTGCTGGGGCTTACTTAAAGGAGGATTCCAGTGTTCCAAATGTCTCCATAGGTCAGTCTTTGAGATGTAGACTAGTCATTCAAAGGGGGTTGATGTTAAATGGATCTTTGTAATTTACTGTGTCGTTACAATGGTGGCAATAGGAACCAGGGGCCGTGTTGTGTAAGTGCACATACGGGCATATTTGCTAAGCAAATTGGCAGTGAAGCTATACGTCTTCTAAGTTTTCATATGTGATGTTGATAATGGTAAAACTATGGTTAAAGTTCTAGGGGTGCTGTTTTACCTTCAATGTACCAGTACACTCCAATTGATCATTTCTGTGTGTAATATTTGTGTTTGGTAGGTGGAGAGGAGAGAGTGTGTCTGTTAGATGATGATAGGACCGTTGCCAAAGGAACAATGCGTGCTACAGGGGACTGGGTGGTAGTAAGGAATTCGCACCTCTATTACCTGGGCAGAAAGGACGGACTAGTCAAGCGCCATGGCCAGCGGGTGCACCTTGATGCACTGCAACAGGTAGGACTGGTTACTTGAGTGTAGAGTCAGAAAGACAGATAGTTAATAAAGTTTATATACATATATATCAACCTTGTTTTGCCTTTTTCCCGCTTCTGCCACCTTAGGTTGCAGAGAGCTTGCCTCAGGTTGATGCTTGTGTGATGGGTCTGCATGAAGACAGTAGGCTGGTGGCTTTTATAGTGCCTGCAACTTACAGTAAGGCCACATCCTCATCTGAACATGGTGATCTGCAAGAACAACATGACTCCAACTCCATTGGAGTTTCTGCTGATGTACACAAAGAGGTCTCTGAAGATGGTTCATTTACCTCAAAATCTTTAGAGAAGGAGGTGCTTCAGAGGCTGTCTCAACTTTTGCCCAGTCACAGCATTCCAGATGCTGTAGTACTGGTTCCTGCCCTGCCACTCACTAATCATGGTACTCTGTCCCTTTTCTATGTAATAAAGTCAATAATGCATATGACTGCTAGTTAGTGCATCATTTTAGTACAGCACACTTCACTACTCACACATACCGCACAGTCAAATCCAGTTGAAAGACATTGTGTGTTGCCTTCAGTCATGTTCTGGTTTGCTTTTCTGCTTGTGGTGAAAATCTCTTACTCTAGCACATTTCTTTCTCTCACATAGTTGTCTTGGCTCATATATCTGTTCAGGGAAGGTGGCCATGGACAAGCTTATGAGAATGTATGAGAAACAGAGAGAGGTCTGTGGTAACCACACTGCATGGGAAGACACAGAGACAGCGAGAGAAAGACTGCAGACACTATGGAAGGTATGAAGATTAGTGTTGTAGTCTAGACTACATGTAGTTGAGTCTGAGTCAAGATTGAGACCTGGATATGTCAAGTTTGTTCAAGTCAGAGACCAGGATTGGTTGTCTGAGACCAGGAATGGTTGACACCAAGACAACACAGAGACAAGATGAAATTGTTAAAGTATGTAAAAATAAAAAGAAGAAAGGCAGAAAAATTAAATGAATTTGTACTTCTTTGTACAGTTATTGTCATTGATTAAACATGGACTGAATTAATTAAAAAATTATATTGCATATCTTTTTTTTTTTTTAAATACATTCAGACATTCAGCGGGGTTAAGGTCAGGACTAAGTGGTGGCCAATTTGTTTCTTCATGCTAGCTGAACCACTCTTTCACAATTTGACCGTAATGAAGCTTTGCAATATTGTCCTGCAATATGCCTGTGCTAGCAGGGAAGAAAAAATCCATTCATGTTGTAACCAAGTCATCCAGTACATTTAAATAGTCTGACTTTATTTTATTGCCACTCAATGTTGCTAAGCCTAAACCTGACTAGCTTAAGTGGTTTTCTGATGGCCACACAGTCCCAATTCTGTGAGTTCTTGTTGCATTGTGTGTGTGGAAATGTTATTACTTTCACTAATAAGCGTAGCTGTGCATTGTACTGTCGATTTTTCACAATTTTACTTCACCCACATGTTTAAGTGATTGTCAATCCTGGCCATTCAAGATTTATTTCTAACCAACATCTTTCTGTGAAGTTGATGGTTCACCACTATGCCTTCAGGTTTTAATAGTGCATTGGATAGTTCTGAACCCTGTTCCAGTCATTTCAGCCTTTGCATGCCAATAATTTGACCCTTCTAAAACACAGTATCTATTCCACAACCAAGGTATGCATCTTCCAACATGATTGTTTAGGAAAGAAGATGCTACTCACTGCATAAAATTAGGATGAAAAGCATTGTTATTAGATAATATAATCAGTCAGTATATTATTGATCATATTATAACTTTACTCCAACTTTGCATTGCAATCTTTAGAAGCAAATGTCTCTTCTTCTCTAAAATGCTGAATATAAACCAACACTGGGCCTGATTCAACAATCATTCATTACAAAAACCACAGTTTTTACAAAGATCCTGACATTTGCCAGTGTTTTCTTATTTGAGATTCTGGAGTTTAAGAACAAGTCATCGACCTGACAGAGTTGTTTTCTTAGGATGTTTTTCTCAAGAACAAATTCATGGGAAAAGCCTAAGACGCTATTGGTGAATGAGGCCCATTTTTATTAAATAGTATTGGTATTAATGACCTCCCGATCTGTTTTAAATGTGGAACCAATGAACATCAAGAAAATAAAGGCCATTTAACCCATCAAAGGATCAATAAGATTATCAAATGTCAAACAGATTTGCAGAGAAAGTACTATTATAAACATGTAAAGAAAAAACTGTCTCCCTTACCCCGAAACCAAGTCCAAATGATGTTGAGACTGAGACAGGAGACCAAGACTTGCCTTGAGTACTACTACTCTGATGATGATCATGTATTTCTTAGAATTTCTTAGAACTTAGAAAGTTTGGAGTTTGCTTAAACACTTTGTATTCTCACATCGATAATTGTTTTGATACAAAGAATGTAATAAATAATAAAACAAAATGTGAACACATTTATGGAATAATTAATGTATATGTGAAATAATTTAAGGGTGACACTTTATTGAACCATGTTACGTAACATTGACATAAACATATCATAGCAGATGCCATAGGCTATAAAGAGCCATGGCAGATTATGCTTAGTAAAATAATAGCGTTGTGTTACCATTACCTGTCACTGTGCTCTTAGAATGTACAATATATCCATAAAAGAGCAAATATAAAATGAGCAAATTTTATAGTGGACTATACAAAAGTGCCATTAGACTGTCAATAAGTAGTGCTATTTTTAGTAAATCTGGCCCAAAATCTGTCATTTGCCTTAAATAATCAATAATAATAAGTCTTTAGGAAGTTTAATGAATTAACTGTTATTTGTGTGTGTTCTGACAGGAATGCCTGGGTCTTGCTGAGGATGCGGTAGTCGCTGAGGACGCCCACTTCATTTTAAGTGGTGGGGACTCCCTGCAGGCCTTGCGCCTCTTTGATTACATAACTGTTACTATGGGAACAACCTCACCAGGTCTGTTGGCGGTTCTTCTAGACGGCTCCTTTTCAGACGTTTTAAAGCACATCACCACAGCAAGAGGCAGTACTACCCAGACATCAGCCAAGAGACCACGTCAACATTCAATCTCTGTAGTCCCATCCAAGAGACACCACATAGATGAAACCTCCAGTGTAATCTCAGAAAACGTCATAACCTCAGTGAGAGGAACTGTGGGATTTGTAGTTGTGAGGAGAGCCGGACAGGTTCTAGAGTGGGATTACTCTCAAAGCAGAGAGGAAGGCAAACAGACAGTAACCAATGACAGCAAAGACAGGACAGATAATGAGAGTCATCTGAAGGCTGAATTCAGCTCCTCTCCTGTAAGCAAAACCACAGAGACAGATGAAGGCCTGCCTGGAGAAGAGCACAGTCAGCACACTAATCAAGAAAGTGGGGATACTTCACAATCAGGCAGTAACACAGATGGCCAACCTCTGAGCCTCCAGGTCCTTTGGAGTTCTGATACAGGTAGATGTGTGGACGCCTCACCTGTACTCTTGGTGGGTCCTGAACATGCTACAGTGTTTATAGGCTCTCACTCACACAGACTGCAGGCTCTGGACCTGAGCAGTGGAGAAGTGTTCTGGGAGCGTGTGTTAGGGGACAGACTGGAATCCTCTGCTGCTGTCTCAAAATGTGGAGCCCTGGTGGCAGTAGGTAAGTAGTTTTATTCTGAAAATAACATTCATCTCTCATCATCTCTGTGCACTGTATCAAGATTTAAGCACATATTTCTCCTGGTCTAATTAAACCATTAAAGTAAAATTCCAGTTTTTTGAAAATTTCTCCAGAAATGAGATATAAACATTCATATTAACAACATTATTCAGAGTAGTTTAAAGTTATTCACTTTAGAGCAACTTAACTGACTCAGATGGAATGAGAGATTGCAATGTCTACAATGTAAATATAGCATTTCATTGACTATCTATGAAATTTGGGTGCACCTTGTCAAATTACATGTTTGGTTTAAAAGTATTTTTGGTGCTGTATATACAATAGTTCTCTATAGCACTGAAAAGCGTTCTTACATTGTTATAAGCGTAACACTACCAGAACCCTTTTTTGGTACCATATAACACCATTTTCAGAAAGGTTTCTATAGATCCACATACAATACATCCTCCATCCATTTGAAGAACCATTCCATGGCTCTTTGAATTTCCATGGCTCTATTTAGAACCATTGTCTTTACTGAAGAACCCTTGAAAAACTATTTTTGTAACATACAGAGAACACACATTTTGCTGATTTTGACGTGTTGGAAAGTAAAATAATATGTAAACAAAATGGCCTATGCAAAAGTTTTGGAACATTTTATATTTTATGTTTTATTTTATTTATTTGTTTCCAATATTATAATCCATTTTATAGATGACAGTAGGCTTCTGTTATTTGTTAGCCATTTAACTTTGTCGTTCCAATGGAAAACTAAAGCAGCAAGAAGTTCTTGTGTCACTTCTCATGACAGTCCAACACCAACCCTCTGTTCTTAGGTTGTTATGATGGGCAATTGTATTTCCTACATGTGGTCTCAGGGGAGACATGGTGGACATTTAAGACCGGAGATGCAGTGAAGAGTTCCCCCACTGTAGACCCTCAGACAGGTCTGTTTGCTATTGGTTCCCATGATGGACATGTCTACGCTCTAGAACCACTGGTAAGACTACTGTTATTATCTACTGTAAATGTTGAGTGCTCTTAAATATTTATCATCTCAAAATACATTGACATGTTACATGCGTACAAGTTTCTGTGTATGAAATTTGAACTCTTTCATATTCTGTATGAACGGATTTGAGCTTCCACTTACGTCTGTTTCAGTGACAAACAATATTAATGTTGATGTTTTTTTATTGCTGCAAAACTTTTCATCTAATTAAAATCATAATACAATATCTTGCACTTATAAACACTAATATGGCATTGCTTGAAAGCTTAGTTTCCCTCTGCTTGAGTAAATAAGCTGCAAGTAAGAAATAAGTACTACAGATTTTAAGGGTGAAATGGAATGAGAATTTTATGATCTGAATCAGCATGTTGTCAATATGTTAGAGTGTGTGTGTGTGTGTGTGTGTGTGTATTTCAGACAAAACGCTGTGTGTGGAAGCACCATGATGGGAGTGGTGCAGTTTTTTCATCCCCCTTTGTTCATTCGTCTCCCAGGCGACTATACTCTGCCACACTTGGAGGGGAGCTTCTCTGTCTCTGTCCAGTGAGTACAGGGCTTTTTGGCTCTGCTAGGACAAAGGAATTTTAACCTTGGGATATTGAGGATTATGAGCTTTGTTGGATGCTTCTTCCTATGTACTGTGTAGGAGTAGTACTGACAGATTTTCAAGTTTTCAGATTTTAAAAACAAATTTGCTTTCCATAATGGATGTATTTATGGCTATTCACAGCAGACATCTAATTTCTCAATAACTGTAGCATTAATAATTGTTTACTTCCTGATTATGTTTTGCAGGACAGTGGCAAGTTCCTGTGGAGGTATTCTAGTGGTGCTCCATTTTTCTCTTCTCCTTCCTGCTCTGACTCCTGTGTCTGTATTGGCTCAGTGAATGGAGACGTTAGTGCTTTAAGCCATGATGGAAATGTGGTAAGATAAGGGGAACTTCAGTGCTAGGTGTGTGAACCCTGGCCCTAAAATCTGGCCTAAAACGTCATCAGATCTTCATGTAAAAGAAAAACAATAGATAAAGCATAGATAAGGCAAAGACTGAATATGATGTAAGGAATTATGAAATCCTCATCCTAACTGTGAAATACGGTGATGGTAAAATTACAGTCAGGGGCTTGACTGAGGCAGCTTGCAGTCATTTGATGGTACTGTGAATCCTGGATACAGGAGAATGTCAGGGCATCTGTCCATAAACTGAAGCTCAACAGAAGTTGGGTCTTGTAGCAAGACAGTGACCGCAAACGCACCAGTCTGCTAAAGATGGATTAAGCAGAAGTTTCGCATTTTGGATTGGCAGAGGCAAAGACGTGAGCATCATTCAATAGAAATGTTGGAACTGAAGCATGAAGTACATGCAAGAAAGCCTACCAACATCAGAGAGTTGAAGCAGTTCTGTAAGGAGGACTGATCAACAGTTACATGGCTCACACCGTGAAAATAAAGAAAATAATTTTGAATACTAGTGTCAACACATTTAATGTTGGGCCACTTTGTTCAGTGCATGCATGAAAGGAAATATTTGTGTTATTTGTTTTATTGGGTTCTGCTTTTCTACTGGTATGACTATTATTGTTATTATAGTTATAAAGATCTGGTTACTTTTTAATGCATACATTTAGATAGAAATTGTATAATTTAACTATGGAAACAATAGCATTCTTCTTTGCCTCCTTTATTAATTTTATTTCCCTCTTATTAGTTATGGAACTTCCACACAGCCGGACCTGTCTTCTCATCACCTTGTTTAGCTCCAGTGACATTTTCAAGCCACCAGAAACCAGGATGCATGGCATATGACAGTGGCAAGTCATCTCAAGCAGTTGTTTGCGGGTCACATGACTGCTTCCTGTATGGCTTGAACGCTTTTGATGGATCATTGCTATGGCGTTTCCAGACTACAGGCAAAGTTTACTCCAGTCCGTTTGTTTTTGATGGCACTGCTTGGGGGATAAGGATGCTGGTGGCGGTCGCTTCAACTGACGGGACAGTGTGGATCCTAGATGCGGAACAGGGAACCCTGAAGGCCTCTCTTTCCTTGCCAGGGGAGCTCTTCTCCTCTCCTGTTGTGTGGGATCAGACCATAGTAGTGGGATGTCGAAACGACTATGTGTACTGTCTAAAACTCACTGGCTCTAACAAACAACACAACATTCCTGTGTGTAATTGATAACATGTTTTTATAAAATGTAGCTGTTTGTTGTATTGTTTTCAAAAACATATATATACAGCTCGGGAAATAAATAAGAGACCACTCCAGTTTCTTCTTAAATCAGCATCTCCACATGTACAGCAGGTTCTTAGTGAGGAACAGAAGGTTCGGTTCTAGCTATACTGGCTGATACAGTGAGCATCTGGTCAAGCAGCAAACACACAGGACAACACAGCTACAGACTGGCAGAGGGCCAAAACCCTGCTGTACATACAAAGCTATATGTATATATACATACAGCTCTGGTGGTGTGTTAAGTATGTGTTGTGCTGGGGTACGTAGATCAGACACAGCAGTGCTGCTGGAGTGTTTAAGCACCTCAGGGTCACTGCTGGACTGAGGATAGTCCACCAACCTAAACTATACAGCCTGCAGCGTCCTGTGGGCAGCATCCTGTGGGCACTGATGAAGGACTGGAGGATGACCAACACAAACTCTGCAGCAGCAGCAGAGTTATCGTCTCTAACTTTACATCTACAACGTGTACCAGCAAGATAGCAGTGTCTGCTAGAGTGGACACAGTGTTTAAAAACCCCAGCATCACTGCTGTGACTGATCTGCTCTCACCAGCATGTGAGTGATTCACCACTCACGTAATACCTGCTGTGTGGTTGTCCTGTGGGGGTCCTGACCCTTAGGGGGAAAAATGGAGAAGGGAGGCTAACAAAGTATAACACAGTGTATATATAAAATATATGCAAGTCGCAAAACCAGTGTAAAACCAGATTTATATGTGCAGAAATCTTGAGAAGTTGTGGGCTACATTAGAACTAACTTGGTGGAATCAGGCTGCAGCAGTGGTCTTGTTGTCTTTTTTGTTCTGGACAACAATCAAGCATCTTAACAAGCAGAGAGTTCAAATATCCACCTTTTAATGTTTTTCTACATAATTCATAACATTTTCATTACCTTAAGAATTTTCTCATGATTACCTCTAAGTGGAACAAAAAAAGTGCAATTACCAACAAACTGCTTTTATTTCATGTTACATACAACACTGTTTACGCTACACTATTGCACACGACCAAATTAAAAACAAAGTGACAAAGCGTCTGCAGTTCAGGGGTTTCCAAAGGAACACGGTCCATTTCATTTCACCTCTGTACATACATACATACCTACATACATTACATACATACAAAATGTTACGCAAGTAGAGGGGGTTGGGATCTTCGCTGGGAGACCAAGGCTTCAGATTAGTCGAAAGCTGTTGTGAGTTTTGAGAGTAATGCAGAATAACGGAAGGGTCATCTTTACTCTGCAGAGCTATGTCATTAGTTAGGCTCCGCCTAATTGAATTTTTTTAGGTGCTGATCTGCCATTGTCTTTCCAAGTGTCGGGTTTTCTTGATTTGCAGTACAAGAACAGCTAGCGCACGCTACAACAGGATAACGGTGTTTATATTACAGCAAGCAGACAGTCTGTGTTCCCAGGGAACGATTCCCAGAGAAACTGGAGGCAATAAACACTGTGCAAGAAGCAGATCGTTCATCAACCAATAGCATGGTTTTCAGTGCATTGACGTAACATGGTGGTGCAATGGAAACACCACTAATGACAGATTCTATGTTAGTTATATACATAAGTAAACACAGTGACTCTAAGTCATAGTCAGGGTGATTTTCAACAACATCGTAAATGATAGCGTCACAGTTGTCACGGACACAGTGAAAATCTTCGCACTTTGCCAAGATATCAAATAAGTCAGAAAAAGGAGAATTAGCCTGTTCAGATAAGTGAAACTGAATTTATATGAATGTGTACAAAAAGAAAACAGTGGCCGGTTCTGATGTCTCTGTATACATTAAGTAAGAAGTATGTTATGGTGTAAATTTTAGCCCTTGTGTCACCTCCCTAAATGATTCCCCAAAGAGCAATGTGTAATATGTCTCAAACATATTACATGCAAAGGATTTATTTTAGTAATATATACTTGTCTACTAGGCATGCATTATGTTTTTACACGTTATTTGCTATCAGCTGGTCTGCTGGGCTTTTGATTGACTAAAAGTGTGTATTTGAGTGCAAAATGTGTTTAATGTTCGAAGATGATCACAGGCAGGGCAAGGCTTTCGGAAGAAGATTCCTTATTTCATGATGCCTATCTCTTACATCCAGACATGAATAAAATCCACTCTACGAATACAGGCGAAGTTGCATCACTATGGCTGTAGACCATTGCACCTGTTATTAAAAAACATTCTCTGGAAATGCATGGATCTTGCTACCCATTCTGTGCAATGACAGTGGCTGAGGTAAAGGTTAGTGAATGGATTTTTGCCAGAGTTTATAAGAACAGGGGTTTGTGAAGGGTCATATGTGAGATAAAGTGATGCCTATTGAATGATGAAGAGAACTGAGAGCACGTTTGCTCTTTTCTTAAAGTCAGAGGAGAAATGTCACTTTATGATCTGTGGGCAGTCGCTCCATGCTTTGGCCTTACGCTTGGCAAGGGCAAGCCAAGCTGGTTCAGTGGAAACCTGTGGCGTGTCACCTGGTGGGAAGCGCTTTATGTCCTTTGCTGCTGGGGGCGAAGGTGTAGAGTCTGCTATCTCAACTGGAAAAGATGAATAAAAGGGATTAGAATTCAGAAATACTTTGTCAAGTGTTTTGAATTGTGCATTAAATGTGCCAAAGTGTGTTCTCTGTAGAGGATGTGTTAAGTTTATTTTAAATTTAGAAAATCAATAAATCAATAAGATACATAATTTGAAGGACACCCAAACTTTTGCATACAACTGTATGAATTGTCTTTTTTAAAAAACAGTATTAGAAATAAGCTGTTGCCTAATAAATAAGACTATACCTGTAACCGAACTGGGAAGGGTGTTGGCTTTCTTTAAGTCACGACGTTCAAACCGGGCCAGTAAAGTGTCTGGTCTCTTGTTCTCCTCTGGAGTCTGTGGTTTAGGAGGACTGGAGTTCCCATTCCCTTTACCCTCTGTAGGACTGACCAGTCCAACCTGTAAAACAAATAATAATAATTAGATGTTTCCTTCATCAGTATTGACTGCTGCAAATTCTCATTTTGTATATTACATACACATATGAATAGAGTTCATTCATTCATTCATTCATTTATTTATTTTTAACGTACGCTGTCTTTGTCTCTGCCCTGTTTCTCTGCCAGCTTGGCTTCTCTCTGGTTCCGCCTTTCCTCTCTGCTCTGTTGCTGTTCTCTGAAACCTTTCTGTTTCTGCAAGGCCAGAGTAATCCATAGCGGTCCTGCCTCCTTCTCCTGTGCCCGTGAGCTGTCCAGGGAATGTCTGCTCTGAAGAGAAGGCTTTTCTGTAGGGAACAGAACAACACAGCGTGATTAGAACACACACAGAAATTTTTGTCCATTTTTGGTTATAATTAAGAGGTATGTTGTAATTTGGAAATTAAAAAAGGAATCTATTGCTTTGGATTTGGGTGACCAACCGTTCTCCTCGTTGTTTAAGAAGACAGGATTTTATAAACTGTATTTATTTGGTGCCCCCCCGTCAAAACCATCACCCGCACTGTACCTTTTCTTCCTCTTTTCAGTGGATTGCTCACTATGGAAGCGAAGGAAGTAATTGGTCCTTCTAAGCTTGATCCCAAATGGTGAGGGTCTCTCATCACCGCTCTGGTCTCTCTGATTTAAACTGTGTTTAATTTCTGTCAGTTGAAGTTCAAAGAAGACCAGAATATCCACTTTATCTGGCTTGAGACTTGAACCTGCCAGACTACCACTGTTAGTTGTGGTTGTAATGTCAGACCAAATAAAAACAACATTCGCTATGACATAACCACAACTAACAGTGGTAGTCTGGCATGTTCATTGTTCAAGCCTGTAGCTCCTCTACAGCCAGTTTAAAAGCTTTAGGTTATTCCCCCCCCCTTAAGACAGTATTACTGATAATATAGGTTATAATTAAAACTGTAGCTCTTGTGATTTAGATTTATCTTCCAGCCTTAGCTACCACTGACCTCTTCTGATGAGCTCAGTCCTCCGGTCTGTTTTCTCCCTCCAAGGGATGCTGATGGAAGGAAAGAAAGACTTTTTCTCTTTTGGCTCATCATCCCCCTGACCAGTCTTCTGGCTCTGCACAGATTCTGAGGAGTCTTCCTTATGATCAATGGATTCTTCAGCAGTTGCCAATTCTGGCTCTCCTGTCCTCTGAGAAGACATATCCCCAGAAGTCCTTCTACCGGGTTTAGGTAGTGGAGATGGTGGAAGTGTGGCACCTTCGGATGGTTTAGAACATGTGGCAGGTTTCTGATAAAGTGGGGGCTTGACAAGCTTGTCACGTTCATTACATACAGAAGGCAAAGTATTTCTGTTGGTCTTGGACCGTGACTCTATACTGGAGACTGCTTGAAGTTTCACTCCATCAGTCTCTTGAAGTGGAGATGTGGGAGTGGTCTTCTCTGAGAATGCAGAGGAGTCCGAGTCTTGGTCAGTAGATGTAAGGGGCACTGGGACCCCGTCAAAACTGTCACCCGCACTGTACCTTTTCTTCCTCTTTTCAGTGGATTGCTCACTATGGAAGCGAAGGGAGTAATTGGTCCTTCTAAGCTTGATCCCAAATGGTGAGGGTCTCTCATCACCGCTCTGGTCTCTCTGATCTCCATCATCACTTCTGTCCACAACTTCGGCTTTTGTCTGGCTGGCAGGCACAGTTTCAGACCTCAGGGACTTGGGGGATCCATGTGGTGGACTTGGAACCAAAAAGGAAGGGAGGTCTTTGGCAAACTTGCATTCTTCTGCACTGTCTGAGATACGGACTGCCTTCCCTCCTTTGTTTTGAGGCTTGGCAGCTGAGGAAGGTGAATGGAGAGGCTCGTTGGGAGTTGAATCTGCACACAGTGGTTCAATTGTCCCGCCTCCTTTTTCATCTTGAATAAAGACCTCAGAATTCCTATTAGAGTCAGCAAACTTTTTTCTGGCTGGAGTTATGGAAAATTTGGCGCTTGCTGACATGGTCTTCCTGAGACTGGCATGAGAGAACGGTGGCTGATTCAGATCCTCGCTTTTTGTTCCACTTTGCGCTGGCTTACGGTTCTGATCAGGGTATTCCTGATATTTTCCGTCCTCTGCACCTTTAAAGATCTTGGATCGAATACTGGCCCATTCTGCAAGAACAGCAGCACTGGACTGATCTGCAGACAACAAAGATTCGTTCAAAGACTTTGTTTTCCCAGATTTGCGATCTGGTGATGTCTTGCTTTTCGCCGGTGGTGTGCCCATGGCCTTTTTGTCTTCAGACAGACCAAGGAGAGACTTGCAGGCCGAATCCTTTATCTGATCGAGATTTACTGCAGTTCCACACAGCTGTGCACCCGTCACTAAGATAGCAGTGTGAGGAACGTAGAGGGATGAAGATAAAGTAGGTGAGTCAGCACTTCCTGGAGTGCCTTCATTGGTTTCATCAGCTGTGTCGCCTTGCTGGCTAGGTGATGGAGTCACTGGGGTGAGGTTGACCTTCTGGAAGAGGATTTGCTTCTCTCCTGAAGATACTTTAAAAGTGAAGGGTCTTTGTCTCTCTTCCATCTCCCGCCATCGCAGCTCCTCTGCTTTTCTCTTCCACTCTGGATCAGAAGCCCTGGCCTGTTCTTCAGCAGCTATTTCTTCCTCTTGCTGTCTCTTTCTGTCCTCTTCCTCTTTCTTCTTCTTTTCTTCTGCCAATCTCTTTTTCTCAGCTTCCTCTTCTTGTCTCCTTCTTTGTTCCTCAAGAAGACGCTCCTCCTCTTCTTCTCTAAGCCGTTGCTCTTCTAACTCCTGAAGCCTTTGTTTTTCTGCCTCCTCCTCCTCCTTCTTCCTTTTCTCTTCTTCCTCTTTCTTTCTCTTTTCTTCCTCCATCCGAAGGCGCTCTGCTTCAAGCTCCTGCTGCCTTCTTTCCTCCTCTGCTCTCCTTCTCGCCTCTTCTTCTCTCTGCTTCCTTTCTTCTTCCTCACGTCTCTTCTCTTCTTCCTCTCTCAAACGTTGCTCCTCCTCCATCCTTCTTCTTTCTTCTTCTTCCTTTCTTCTTTTCTCTTCCTCCCACTGTCTTCTCTCCTCTTCCTCCCTTCGCAAGCATTCTTCTTCTAGTAACCTGCGCCTTCTCTCCTCTTCTAGCCTCAGTTCCTCAGCTCTCCTCTCTTCCTCCCTCCTTCTCTGTTCCGCTAGCTCCCGCTTCCTCTGAAGATCCAGGCGTTCCTGTTCCTCTTCCTGAAGTCGCTGTTTCTTGGATTTTTCTGGCAGCTCATGGTCATCTCTGGCCCTGTGACCTCTTTCATACTCTTCTCTCCAGACTCCTGATTCATCCACAAATGTCTCCACATCTATCTCTTCCTGCAGTACTGCTGAAAGATCCACCTCTAGGAGCTCCTAAAATACATACAGAAAGACATTATACTTTCTCATTGCAAAAATGGTGCTCCCACCTAATTTAATGTCCCCAAATTCTTGTGAAAAGACCATTTTATTTCTCACCTGTGTGAACCTTCGGTGCTTGCGAGACACTCGCTGGTTTTTGGGTTTTACGGATAGTTTATGTTTGGCAGCAGTGTTGTCTAAGCGTGGGCCTGACTGGGGAACAGCATCCAGGTTAATTGACTCAATTGTACCAGGGGGAGGTGGACGTTTGGTGCGAGGGGACTTTACAGGAGTCTTGTGTTGGACCACATCATGGGTAACGGAGGAAACCTGCTTATAAAACACAGACAAAGCAGCTGATATAAATATAAATATATATATATATATATATATATATATAGTGTAAAATCAAAGAACAGTCTGTCAAGTTTTAAAGCTCGAAGTACAGGCCAGAGGGAGAATGATGAAGCTGCCAGAAGTCTTTTCCAGCCCTTTTCTCTATCACTAGGCAATGTTGTCTCATAACACAGTTCTTACTGCCCGCCTACAGGGGCAGAACTTGTAGCAGGTTGCTGATACCCTTTTCAATCCTTCTGGAGGCTGCCCAGTCAAGACAGAGTGCGCGACCTGATCAATCAGAGCATGCTGGGATCAGGAGGCGGAGCTTACAGCTGACAGCAATGATTTCCAATGTTGTCCACTTTTAGAAATGACTAATAGAGCATATTTTATTTATTCACAGCATACTAATTTTGCTACTATGTTTATCTTTTACTTTACTGAGATCTGTACATCCATAGATCATTTAATATCACTGTTTCACTAAAAAGGCAACATGAAGACAGAAAGAAGAACAGTTGCCTCTATACAGGAGGCATTTAGCATTCAGTGTTGTGTTCTTACCTTTTCCAAGGCCTCAGCTTCCTGTGGTTCTGTCTCCACCTGTGCCTGGACTCGGAGTGGACTTCTTGGTATGTCTTCTTCATCTGAGCTACCTTCATCTCCTTCACTCTTCCTAAGTGATGGCGGCTTCTGTCCAAACTTTATATTGTGTGCTATCTGTCTCTGTGTAGATGAAAATATCAGGATGAAGGGTTCAGTTAGAGTTCAGTTCAGTTTCCTTGCTTTGAGTCTGTTCTTTTGTTATTCCCCAGTCTGGTTATACAAACAACTTCTCCTTTTCTGAGCGTGAGAAAATAAATATAGCTGTAATTAAAACGTGCATGAATGGACATATAATTTACACTCACTTGTAGGTTCCTAACTTTGTCCGAGACGTTCTCCTGAGACATGGTCTGCTCCGAGCACAGCTTCTCTACAGGGTCCTCAGGGATAAAGACGCTCTCGTGTGAAAAAGCGCGAGACCCCAGGGAATTTAACTCTCTGTATTCACACACAAGCACATGTTAGGAAACAAATTATGACACAAATGCACCTACTTGTATTACAGGAAACAGTTGCTGTAACTGATGGAACAAATTCTTACTCTATACATCTCTGTTCACTTGGGTTGGTAAAACCTATCCACGATCGTCATTAAAAAATAATCTCAAAAGTAGTTTTACATTTTCATCCAGCGGTTTAATTCTTGTTCATAGAATGTAAAATCCCTTTAAGGTACTTTTTTTTACTGTAATAAACTGACAGAGCAAATCACCTCAAATGTTGATTGATCTCTTCATGGCCTGAAACCACCCCATTGCACACATCCCCGGTGGAATGGCTAGGTTTAAGTTCTGCTTCCTCAAAAGTTTGTTCTGTTTCCCTCCTCCTCTTCCTCCCAAACAAGCGTCGGAATGGCTGGAATTTGCCCTGCCGTCGCCGATCTGCAAGAGGAAATAAAGATTACCGCCTTATAATTCTGCTCCCCTTGTTATATGATGGCATGTGTGTGCATGTGTTAATGTGCTAGTACTGTTGTACATGTACTTATCAGTACATACAGGTTTCGTTCACTGAATGCTGACATACTCTCCCCTTTATCTCTCAGAGAAAAGGTTGCATTTCGTATAGATAGAGCAAGCACATCGCTTACTAGGTGTACTGATTAGGGACAAGGCCGAGAGGGAGAACTGTTAGACGTACTAACAGACTGTTGCGTAAATGATGAAATCATCATAAAACTTGCGTTCTCCTTTACACCAGCAGCACGTCCTAAGCACATCACTGTGTTTCATTCCACTACTTTAATCTTTTAACTGTCTGCATCTGACAGAAAACAATATTTTACAGCCTATTATATTCTGTATGCTCTGAGAGGACAACCCTGCTGCACTTTCAGCAAATAATCTCAAACCACGTTCTCATATGACGTAACATAGTTAGAATATTAAACTGTCTCAGCTTAAGGAGGAAAACCTCTGCTGAAGGAGAATCACAAGAATCACGCTTTTATGTAGTCAATTAAGCACAAAGGCATATAAAGAAGCTTCATCAAGTAATTATATTCAGGGCCATTATATTAATTGCCAGTGTTTTAACTATGCTTTTACTAACAAACATATAAGTATATATTAGTAAACAATTGTGGTCATTTTGAATCTGAAGAGCAGTACAAGCAGTGGTAAAGGTTAGTTGTGCTGGCTAGTTGTATAGGCTTATCACATTGTTATTCAGTGCCAGTCATTTAGGATGGTGGAGCCTGAACAGATGGAGGCACAAGGCAAGGCAAGGCAAGTTTATTTGATTAGCACCTTTCATACACAAGGGCAATTCAAAGTGCTTTACATAAAAAGGAGAAAATACAAAGACATAAAAACAAAATAAATCATTTAAAATCATTAAAATATCATAATAAAATGAAAAAGCAAGAATAAGAATGAGAATGAGTGCCGTTACAGGAAAATAACAGTGTTTTAAACTGAGCTGAAAGCCTGATCAAACAGGAATGTTTTCAGCCTGGATTTAAAAGTATCTACTGTTGGGGCTTTTCTAATACTCTCTGTCAGCTGATTCCATTTAACAGCAGCATAGTAACTAAACGCTGCCTCTCCATGTTTAATCTTTACCTTAGGCAAGACTAACTGACCTGTTCCTAATGATCTGAGAGCTCTGCTCGGCTCATACTGCTTCACCATATCAGATAAATATGCTGGTCCTAAACCACTGAGACATTTATAGACCAGTAATAGTACTTTAAAATGTATTCTGCAGCAGACTGGTATCCAGTGTAGTGATTTAAGAATGGGAGTGATGTGTTCCCTTCTTTTACTCTTGGTGAGAACTCTGGCAGCTGCATTCTGAATCAGCTGAAGCTGTTTGATTGTCTTTTTTGGAAGACCTGTTAGAAGACTATTACAGTAATCAATCCTGCTAACAGGCGTGAATGAGTTTCTCCAGGTCGGGTTTAGACAGAAGATCTCTGATCTTGTTAATGTTCTTAAGATGATAGAAAGCTGATCTGGTGACGGCTTTGACGTGACTGCTAAAACTAATATCAGAGTCTATTAGTACACAAAGATTACGGGTTAGCTCTTTAGACTTTAGGGATATTGAATTCAGATATGCAGCTAGTTTGTGCCTCTCATGTCTATTCCCAAATATAATAATCTCCGTTTTATTTTTATTAAACTGCAGAAAGTTCTGACTCATCCAATCAGTAATGTGCCCGAGGCACTTGCACAGTGAGTTGAGGGGACCATAATTATTCAGACTGAGGGCCAAATAGATCTGAGTGTCATCTGTATAGCTGTGGTAAGACATCCCATAGTCCTGTAGGATTTCACCAAGAGGAAGCATATATAAATAAACAAGAGTGGCCCAAGAATTGAACCCTGGGGACACCACAGGTCACTGACACAGTTTCAAATACATTATTTTCCATTTCAACAAAATAATTCCTTCCAAGCTGGTATGAACTGAACCATTTTAGGACAGTTCCTGAGAGTCCAACCCAGTTCTCAAGTCTATCTATGAGAATTTTGTGGTCAATAGTATCAAATGCAGCACTAAGATCTAACAGTAGTAGAACAGTCAGTCTTCCAGAATCTGTATTTAAGCGAATGTCATAACTTTGATTAGAGCCGTCTCAGTGCAATGATTTGGTCGGAATCCTGACTGAAATTTGTTGAGACAGTTGTTTATGGACAGAAAGCTAAGTTGTTTGAACACAATTTTCTCTATGATTTTTGAAAGGTAGATTTGAAATTGGCCTGTAGTTATTTAAAAAGGTTGTATCTAGATTTTTGTTTTTCAAGAGAGGCTTCACAACTGCAGTTTTTAATGTGTTCCCGACATCAGAGAGGTATTTACTATCTGAAGTAAGTCTGCTGATATTGAGCAAAAGACACTCCTGAAAAACTTTGTCGGTAATGTGTCGAGACTGCAGGTGGATGATTTAAGATGACTCACTGTATCGATTAACATTTCCTCATTAATAGGACTAAACTGACACATTTTAGCCATGGTATCATTATGTGGCGATGGAGAGGACACAGGCTCACTGGTAGATAAAGATGTACTAATAGCTTCTCTGATATATTTGAATTTTAGTGTTAAAAAAGCTCACAAACTCATTACATCTCTCAGTTGAAGCTAATTCAGGGGCCATGTTAGTAAGTGACTTTGTTAGCTTGTCGACGACAGTGAAGAGTACTCTGCTGTTGTTAATGTTATTGTTGATAATGGTGGAGAAGAAGGATTGTCTTGCTTTGCACATAATTGCATTATAATGACGCAGCCGATCTTTAAAGATTTCTTTATGAATGTGGAGCTTAGTTTTACGCCATCTGCGCCCTGTCCTCCTACATTCTTTCTTTTGGAGCTGAACTGCTGTAGCGTTCCTCCAGGGAGTTTTCTCTCTGCATGACAGAGTTTTAACTTTAACCGGTGAAATCTCATCCATAACATTAACAATTTTTGAGTTGAAGCTATTTAGCAGAGCATCAACAGAATCAGACAGGTTAAATGGAACAGAGCACATTTTGCTGATGAAAAGTGAAGCTGTGAAGTCATTTATAAATCTTCTCTTTTTCTTAATGCTGACTTCTCTGGTCTTCATGTTCAGTGAGGTACACATGTCAAAGAAAACACAATAATGATCTGACAAAGCGACATCTTTAACAGTGGCTGAGACCCTATGAGATGACTACATCCAGAGTGTGACCATGAGCATGTGTGCTACCAGTTACATGCTGATAAAGTCCAAAAGATTCAAGTATATTACAGATGTCTTTTGTAAAATTGTCCTTGGGATTGTCAATATGTATGTTACAATCACCAGCAATAACAGTTCTGCAGGTTTTCTGAGGTCATGACTGATTCCCTGTGAGCAGGCAAGCTAGATATTAACCAGAAACTATTCTTTAAAAACAACCTCTGTAAGATGCTTTGGATTCAGACACTTGTCTTAAACTCACTTCAATCAATGAATTTAGGAGCCCTAACAATTTTATGTCTGTCAGGGTTAGTACACAGTATTAGCTGAGGTTGTTACTTTTTCCACTGAAATGTGCAAAACAAATTCACTTATTTCTTCAGCTTACTTCAGAAACAGCCAACCCCTCAGATAACCTTTCTACACCAACAAGCTTAACAGCTACAATAGTTGATTTTGTTTTCACACAAGGCAAAGTTTGGAGTTTGGTTGATTTCTTGACTACCTTCCCTTATGAAGTAGATGACATTTTTTAGCTGTAATTAATTCTATATAATTGTTCACGTAGATTTAATACCAAAAGAGCTATCTAAAGTACCTAAAACAAACCGTACCTACCATCTGTAACAGAGTAGTTCCTCTCCAGATGTACTCAGTCACAGGCAAGACATCGTGTGGGATTGTTAACATGTTAAATTAAAGATAAGAAAAGGACCTTTGACTTGCAATTGGGTATTTCTGTAAGTGTGCACTCGACAGAGTTACGCTCAATCATAAAAAGAGATGGAGAGATAAGAGAGTTCAAAATATTATTGCTGAATGTGTGCATGTGCATGTGAGTAGTTTGTGTATGTGTGCATAATTTCTGTGGGGCAGTGTGGTTTACATCCCTGCTAATAATAATGATTCATGACCTCAATAATTAACTTTAGTAACATTATTTCATAACAAAATAAGATAAAAGTATTGCATGTGCATGTGTGTGTTCTTGTAGTGCTATACTTGGGGAAAATGAGGACATTTTGCTGGTCCTCACTTGAACATGTGTTGTTTTCACCATAAATCCATTTTTCCTGGAAAATCTAATAGAGCAGATAAATAGCCTATTGGATGCTGAGGTTAGGGTTAGGTTTTTTGTGTAGTATAATTTAGCTACATTAACACAAAACTCCCTAGAAACCTACAGATGTCCTCACAAATATAGTTGGACAATCCTGTGTGTGAGCAGCCTGTGTGTGCGTGTGTGTGTGTATGTTTGTATGATCTCTTTCTCTGTGTTAGTAGGAGCACCCTAGGCTTCTACTAGCTGGGGTTACAGAGCCATTCTACACCACAGGCTGAATAAATGCAGTTAGGGACCAGGGAGGATCTGTTACAGGCTAAAAGTGGAAACAGTGTAAGGTTACACATTAAGTGTGTTACTGCACAATGGCAGTGGAAGAATGACAACAGTGGACAATTGGAATCATGCGTTCATTATTGCCTGAAATGTGCTGGTGGTGATCATTTATACTGGCCCATCTTGCTACACTCAACATTCAGTATGACATTAATTTCAAACATATGTTGGGTGATGTTTAGGTTTGTATGAATGTTGGTAATGAACTGCTTCCTGAATATGCGTAATGTAACTGAATAGACATAGAAATAGCTTGTTTAGACTCCTACTCTTTTATTCTGTTGTTTTTTTCTCTTAAAATAACACCAACGCAAACCCAACACAACACTGCAATCTTAGCTAAACACATTGCTGTTTATTTCCTAAGAACGTAGCTTTTCATTATTCTAAAGAGGTATTTAAAAACTACCTAAACCATCCAACCCACTGCAGACAGTTGCTGTTACATACCAATATTGCTGCAAATGAAAAGCAATCTTACTGCATGACAGCAATTGTGGTATAGTGGCAGTGGTAAAAACAAAAACAAATAAAAAACATCCCAAAGGTGTTACATGGGGTTGAGGTCAGAGGTCTGTGCGAGCGAGTCAAGTTCCTCCACACCAAACTCACTTAACCATGCCTTTATGGGTTCATTGGTTTGTGCACAGGGGCATTGTCATGCTGGAACAGAAAAGGGCCTTCCCAAACTGTTCCCAGAAAGAACAACAAACGGTAAAAAACACTCATGCAGGCTGGTAAACTGGCTTAACTTACCACAGAAAAAATGCTGCGATTGCCTACACAACATGAGTCTTATTTAATATCAAGACATTAAAACCCATGCTGGCTTATCATCAGCAGCCAACTATGAATATAAAGAGTGTAAGAAAATCTTATAGTGATTCTGTGTAGTTTTGATTTCTGGAACAGTCTGTACATCAACGGCAACACTATGCGTATCTTAATTATGAAATAAAATTTCAACAGTAAACATATTGTGTGATATAAAGGTTAAAAGGATGGAACAGGGGATTGACAGTTTTACAAGGGGAACAGGTTTAGTCATTTTATTAACATAGGAATGACAGCCCCTTCCATCCTTTCTCAAAACAAGTCCTAAACACTGGACAATACATCACTCTGTACTACCTCATTCATTATCACACATTTTATGTCATTTCAATATTTTGAAATTCATATTCATACTACACCACTGTCATTTTTAACTCTCTCGCTGTTTTATATCTCTCTGCGTCTTTCTCTCTGTCTCCATCTATGTTGGAGTGTGTTTCCTGCTGCTACCCTCTCTCACTGGCCGACAATGCAGTGCTGCAGGCAGGCTCAGTCACTGAGGCGTGTTAGTGGACTGGACACCACTCTGCCAGAGGAGCTGCACTCAGCACCACTCAGAATGTCTATACCACTCTCCTCAAGACTACACTACAACTATACCCAGACTGCTCTCCTCAAGACTACACTACAACTATACCCAGACTGCTCTCCTCAAGACCACACTACAACTATACCCAGACTGCTCTCTTCATTACCACACTACAGCTATACCCAGACTGCTCTCCTCAAGATCATACTACAACTATACCCAGACTACTCTCCTCAAGACCACACTACAACTATACCCAGACTGCTCTCCTCAAGACCACACTACAGCTATACCCAGACTGCTCTCCTCAAGATCATACTACAACTATAACCAGACTACTCTTCTAAAAACCTTACAACAACACCCAGACCACACTACAACTATAACCAGACCGCTCTCCTCAAGGCCACAAAACAACTATACAGAGACTGCTCTCCTCAAAACCACACTACAACTATGCAGAGACTACTCTCCCCAAGGCCACACTACAACTATGCAGAGACCACTCTCCCCAAGGCCACACTACAACTATGCCCAGACTGCTCTTCTCAAGACCATGCTACAACTATACCCAGACTGCTCTCCTCAAGACCACGCTACAACTATGCACAGACCACTCTCCTAAATAACACACTACAACTATATCCAGACCGCTCTCCTCAACACCACACTCCAGCTATATCCAGACTGCTATATTCAAGACCGCTCCACAGCTATACCCAGACCACTTTACTCAATACTATACTCTGCAAAGACCACACTACAAATCAACAAAGGCCACTCTCCTCAATACCACACTGCAAATAGACAAAGTCCACACTACAACTGTACTCAAACACATATGAGTTGGCATACTCCATCCCATCAGATAGGTCAGGTAACCCTACTGTACTACATCAATACAAAGCTAAGCTCAATACAACATTAATTTACTCCACATGCCACTGTCTGTCCTGCCAAAGCTTTAACAATAAGCTCAATATTGCCTGTTCTATTGACTGCCCATGTAACACCAGTTAAGCCTATATGTGCCTATAGAGGGCCAGTGCTTTTGTGTTATGTTTCCCACTTAATGCCCCTTTTTGGCATATCCATGCTATTGCAAAGCCTGCTTTCACAGTTCTTATACAGAAACACAAATCTGGCTGGATGAAGTCTGCAGGCACTTACTCCAACATATGAAGACGGGGGAGGACTTTCGCAAACACCTTTTACCAAGTACGTACATATCACACATACTATCACACCTACTCTCACACTCAGAGCTAATCCAACTCCAAATTAAGAAATCACTTATATTACTGTACATAACAGCATGTGAGGCAGTTCTCATTGCACTTGTCAAGCCCAGTACCTCAATACATATTCAAACTTGCCTTTCTCACTGCATAGTGTTCTATCCGCAAATTATACATGTCATATATGTCAACCAGAACTAGCACTGCACAATATAGAAATTCCGTGCTGCAATTAGACTCCTACATTATATGATTACAATGTAACTTCCAATATATTTAAAACATAGGGATGGGATAGTATGCATAATATCAATTTCAATTTTCAATTTCAATTTTTATTCTGACTGAATTTAACTGAATTTATATTTTAGGTGTTAGAAATCTTGGTCTTGATCAACAGCCTTCTAATTCTAAAGTGCTTCAGATTTTTTCTGGCTCAGGAAGAAAAATTAAAACTAAACATTCCCAAGTAGCATCTCCTTTTGCAGAGTCTGTTGTTGTAAAACATCACATCTGAGCTGACTCAAATGTTGTAAAATGCAGTAAATGAGATACTCTGGGAAAAGAATGAGGGTTGTAGCAGTAATACAGTTTTTTCAGCTTCCTGATGTTGTATTTAAATGGTTTTAGTTTCCAAAATGAACTAAAATTAGCAACAGAATGTGAAGTAATAACTGTTTTGATGGTATGTCTCAGACGTCTAGGTATTGTGTTGCAGAGATAACTACTAAATTTAGCATGCTACCTAGCCAGCCCTGGCCTGCCCTGTCTTGTAATACCACTTTGACCTTAAAAGGTTATAGTGGGTCACTGTAATGTTGAATCGAAATAGTCCAACATGAGATGATGAAGAAGTAGCACTGCCCAAAGGCAAACTGTAACCTCTAGTTAATCATGTTAAAGGTGCTACTCTCAGTTAGGTCATTTAAGAACAGGTAGTCAACGAAAGGAGGAGTAAACGCAACAATGGCTGAAGCTCTTGGCAAGTGACTATTCTAATAAATGCTGCCCACTCTAGGGCAAAAACTTATCTGGCAGCAAACAAAAGAAATGTTATAAATAGAAGCTAAACATTAATATTGGTGCTGCTTTTCACGGCTGGAGACTTGGTGAGTAAAGGGACGAAGCTGCAGGGGGAGGAGAAGGGACTGTACATTTTCTGATGACATGTTGCCCCCTATTTTTGGAGTATAAATTTGAAAGGTTGTGTCATCTTACAAACTGCCCCTTTAAAGATCTGCATTGTTTAGAACGTCTAAAACATGATCTAATTGCCCTGGTCCAACAATATATAGATAACTAACGTGCAGCTCTAATCACACCTGAATCCAAATGAAACCTGCGATCCAGGAAGTCAATAAAGAAGATCATCAGATTAATGATATACCACCATACACACAGCAATACACACTTTGCACTGCAATAGAATAGAGGCATCTCTCCACACTGACACACACGCATACACACAGCGTGCAAGTCTGAGCACAGCACACAGGTCTGAAATGGGCTTTTGTAAGTGCTAATCATCCCTTACAACCCCATCAGCAAAACAGTGTTCTTAAAGAGACTCAGGTGTGGTAATTACTGACTTCAGCTGTATTATAGCTACAGAGTGATTTACAGACCCATTATAAACCACACTGACATAATCAGGGTTTTAGTGTTGTCTCTTTAAGACGCAGCCTCGTAAAAAACTTCTTCTGGCTGCTCTGTTTACCTGGGCCTTCAGATACTGTTACCTCTACACGTGCGTCATTCTTAGCCTCCTTACCGTCCGTCGCCATGGTTGCGGCGAGCCTCTTTTTCCTGCAGCTTGAGTAGAGAAGGGGTAAAAAATAAGCACAGGGTATTTTCCGACTGCAGTGAGTGTGCTTCTGAGTGGGAGTTTGCGTTTGAGAGTGTCTGGGTGAAGAAAAAAGGGGGAGTGGAGAAGATTAGAGGAAATGTGAGCTCTCCCTCCCTAGCGGCGTTCCAGAGCACACTCTGGGGGACTCCTCGGTGCTTCACCTGCGTCTCCTCCCTCTCTCTTCTTTTCTACTGAGGATACACAGAATTTCTGGACCATATTTTACTTTTACGGACTGGATGTAGTTCTGCTACAGGGATCTCAAATGTAAATTACCTGGGGGCCAGAGGCTTGGTGGTCTTCTCCAAGTGTGTGCGTGTGTGGGGGGGCGTCAGTTAAGAAAATGCAAGTGAAAAAGTCTATGTCGATGTCAAATAACCATGTGTAGGCAAGGAGCTGCTATAAAATGTGACCTCGGTTACCACTACCATTATTAGCTTGGGGCTGACTTAAATTCTTAGCGGTTATCTTATATGTGGGAAAACGGGTAAACAATACCTACTTACAAAGCAAATGTCAAGGTTTCCACTTAAACGCTGCTGCTGGCACATGCTCATAATTCATAATAGTGCTGTGCTGCGGCCGTTGACCTCACAACCACAGCACAATAACCACACCTCTGACCTCACCTCTCCACTATGACAGTCATTGAGAGCAGTGGTCATCAGCATACAAAATAAACACCCACAGAGGAGTAAATAACAGAGTAAAACACACTGTGCACACTGTGACTGAACTAAGGTGTACCCCTGCAGTTTAAAGGGTAAACAGTCTATTATACTGCCTTGCTTTCCTTCTCTTATATTGGGTATTGATGTTTCAGTCAATGTCTGCTGTCCATTCTACGTCCATCCTAGAACATCTTTCTTTCATCGTTTTTCTGTCTCTTTCTCTATGTCACCTTGCTGGACAGAAAAAGAACATCCTCTAACATTTATAATCAAGTAATCAAGTCACCCGAGACGTCAGGATCTGCAACTAAAGAGCAATTACTGCTTCAGAAAAGGAGAAAGGCAGAGACGGCGTTTGTTCGTGTGGACAAATTAAAGGCTCTGGTTACACATGTTTGGGCGACAGTGCATTTGTGTATTAGTGTGCATATTGTGCATTAAGAGCATCAGAAAAAAGCCCACTGCCATTAGACCCTTTAATATACCACATTACAGGCAAGTGTCTGTTGAGTCAGCAGTCTGTGCATAATTAACATTAATGACTTTGAACATTTACCGTCATCATCTTATAATACAGTCAAGCACACATACTCAATATACTATGACTAGTCCCTATATACCTGTACTTTTTTGTCTGTAAAAACCTACATACTAAATGGGAAAAGACTGGAAAAATGCCTTTAAGCTTCAAGGAGAATGTAAACAAAGTAATTCATTTGAGTTTGATGTAAAATGGTTAATTGTAGAGAAACTGAAGGTAACCGAAGGTCGCATAAATATATTTAAGGAATATATTTTATTACAGTTTTAGTACAGGAGTATATTTTATTAAAACAGTAAACCCACATGAGCCTTCTAATATATGTTTTTATACATTATGCAACCTTGCAAGTGGTAAAATAATGTTACATCCAAATGAAATAGTTTTCTTTGGGTACTGTTCACCACGTTTATTTAACTCTCTGTCATAAATTTTAAATTTAAATAATAAGTTTTAAAAATTGATTTGGCACCAACTGTTTATCTCAGTGTCTCAACGTCAGTGTCCAGCATCAAGCAACATCCATGTAGCCACTTCTTATAATAGCTTTATGCATGTTTTAGAGGCATTAAATATTTCAGAAGTTTGTTTCATATCTCTACCAAAACACCTATGAGTCATGTTTCTAGAATGGTGCATTTCACACAAACCATTAAATAAGTTGGTTTACAGACCTCTCGTGACAACTGCATCACGCTTTATGGCAGCACCAACAATTATACATCTTCACCTAGCTATAAGATGAAGCTAGTTTGATTTTTAGAGAACAGGCATCATGGTAGAGGCTGTGAAGTGACTGAAGAATACGTTGTCGGAGGAAGCGAGGAAGAAAAAAAGTGAGCGTGACGGAGCAAGAGACTGGACAAGAGTAAATCTCAGACTGTCTTTTACTCATTAACAAGAGCTAAAAGAGATAAAAGGATGCAAGACTGGTGCTAACAGGAAAACAATGAAAATCCAACAGCACAGTCTAACTACATCTCTGCTGTTATTGATTGTGATGTAGGTTTTAACCTTATCTGTGTCACTCCTGACTCACAGTTTAATAGTTTTTCCAGATGCCAAAAGTCTTCTTACCTCAGTCCCATTTCAGGGTACCATGCAAAGAAATAAACTCATCTTGCACCATTTAGACCATGAAAATTTGATACCTCCTGTAATACAGGAAAGTATAACTTTCTCTTCTGAAGTTGTCTTTGCTGGTGTCACGTAGGAATATGGATGCTACTGGTTACACTCGCGATTTTAGTTATTCAGACATGAAAACAACCAAAAATACAAGTGTAATATGTAGTTTTATATGTGATATGTAGTTTTATTTTGACACGTATGCACACAAGTAAAGTAAATCGGGAAGCTATATGGTGCAAAAATACTTTTTCTACAGTTTTCTACAGTAAATGGTGAGGTAAAACTATAATACGAATACCTACATGGTACTTTTTAAAATAACATGCAGAATTGTGACGTTTCTACCACCTTGTTCAGTTAATACCTTGTTGAGCACTATAGTGTAATTTAGCTATTCCACCTTAAAACTCACCACCATATATACCTAGTACTCACATTTACCTTGTTAATACAGATGTTAATTAAGTCTTTATATTATTCTGTAATATTCTGTATATAATTATTAAACTATATGTCTATTAAGACATGCATGTGTATAGAATATCCATATAAATATTCACACATCTCTTTTGCTTCCTTCCATGGCTCTAGTATTTTATTCTACAGCCTTTGTTCTATTTATTGTTTACTTTATTATTATAATTTATTTTTTTTATTCTTCCCTGAGTGAAATTCTTGCGTTTTGTGTACTTGTCTGTTCGGTTTAGTATGTTACATGCCAAACATGTGTGCACTCACCAGGACCTTTAAAATGTGACACACTTGGCTAAATAAAGTGTTTCTGATTGTAACACTGTAGTTACTTAAGGGACTGTAAAAGAAAGCATGAACAGTCATGTTTCTGCTCCCCCAGCAAATCACAGATGACTGGTCTGTCACTGCATGCACTATAATTACTGTGATCTGTCTACAAATAAGCACAGCTCATTCCAGACAGACACCTTATGGCACCACAGTCTTATATAAGCACTGTGCTGTCTGAGACGTTCAGAGCTCTGTGTGTGTGTATGTGTGTGT
Organism: Semaprochilodus insignis; assembly: GCA_034552555.1. Lineage (NCBI taxonomy): Eukaryota > Metazoa > Chordata > Actinopteri > Characiformes > Prochilodontidae > Semaprochilodus > Semaprochilodus insignis. The sequence continues at coordinate 17,337,302 of CM067481.1, read as the reverse complement.
GTGTGTGTGTTTTCTTTTTAAAATCCTTGCATGTGTATGTGTGTGTGTGTGTGGAGACAATGTCCTCCAATAACACACACAGATCATTCTGAAGAGAAAGCCTCTCTGTGTTAACATGTTTGGCTACGAGGAAGTATACAAACAATTAAACGCTCTCTGTGTGTGGGTTGTCTGGATGTTTGTGTTTGTGTCTAGGCATGAGTGTGTGTATCTGTGACATAGAGAGAGGGAGAGAGAGAGAGAGAGAGAGAGAGAGAGAGAGAGAGAGAGAGAAAGAAAAGAGGCGAAAGGGGAAAAAAATAAAAGCCCTCTTCCATTCCTTTTATGTTTTGTGTGTTTGAAGGCCGGAAGACTGTGTTCTCTGTTGAAGTTGAATCAAGGCCACCTTTTGTCTGCTGTGTGACTCCATTTACAAGGTTTTCTGTGTCATGTCTGCTTTTTGTCAGAAAAATGACCAGACCTGTCTCTATAAGAGCCAAACACAACATGATGGCCCATATGATGACATACAAATCTGCACACTATGCATAATTATGGGCCGTCATCAGATCTGTTGTTATTTGAACTGATCAGATCAGATGTATGTGTCCGGACATACTAACCTATCTGCATGGGCTGCTGTGATAACAACACAGACATCAGTAACTACGTACCAAACCCCAGCACCTCCGTCACTCTGGATTTGACATCAGTATTATTTATCACATTGTGAGTGGAGCAAAAAACACTTTGAAATCCTTTTTGAGTGTCCAGAGCATCTGTAAAAATGGACTGGACTGGACTGGAATTGCATTGCAACCACCACTAAACGGCTCTCTCTAAATTCGCATTGCAAAAATGAGATTTCATGTGTTGTTTTTGTTGTTCAGGCTATCAAAAATCAGTCTGGATGTACCAAAAAATGCACTGTCATGCTGTAAACTCCATGTCTGTTCTGGTTTTCTCAATATGAAAAATGAATGATCTTTTTGAAAATTGAGAATATTTGTTGCCCTGTAGTAAACAAAAATCGTCTACAGAGTTGGTAGCCAGTAATGGTACATATATATTTGGTGCGTTTTTCTCAGACCATGTCATACGTGTTACATACATGCATTAACATCACGTACGGGTTCAAAAAACATGGCTTCATGTTTAGGTCACAGCATCTTAACATTAACATTTCACTGATAAAGATATGTTGACAATAGTAGATAATCCACTCACATTCTTATAAGACAAATCCTTCACTAAGTTTTGACTGAGTTCTCTTTGAATGCTCTTTCAACGTGCTTACAAACATCAAGTTCGTACAATTAGTGAAAGAGCACACTGAAGCACAACCAACATTACAGAGTGTTCTTTCCCACGGCGTGTGCAATCCTGCAGCTCAGGATATTTATAGCAAAAGACCCCAGTAATCGCACGTCTCCTCTTGGGTTTTAGAAGAGGTCTCAGTCAAGTCAAACGCTGTATGCTCCCATTTGCCAAAATAACATTGCTCATATTTACCTGCATTTAAACTTAACAGGAATCTCACTATGAACTCATAAGCCATTTCATATCCAAAACTAAGAGCCATCTCAAATACGATGGAGTAACTGTGCCACTCCACTCTCAGGTCTCCTTTTTGTGTAATGCTATTTCTCCTAAGGAATTGATCAGCATTAAATCTCTTCAGCTATAAAACAGCAGCATTTGAGAATGAAGATTTTCCTTTGCGCAGGAGTATCTTGATTGGAGCATGTATGTAGCATCATTTGTATTTTGACTGCTAAAAGACCTTGTAGTGCAGATGATCTCTTGACAGTTCAGGGGAAATATACAGAACAAATCATATCAAGATCATACCACAGGGTCAGGGTACTGCTGATTTTCAAAAACATCATTTATTTTTCATACTCTGACTGGAAACCTGCTTTGAGTTCTTGATACCCAGAGTTCTAACTACTGTAGTGAGGGTGTATACAGATTTATATGTACAGTTTATATGGTATATGTACAGCTTCACAAAATCACAAAAAATTCCTTCCAGCCCCTTTCTCTGTTACAGTGTGATGGCATCCTGTAACATCATAACACAATCCTTAATGCCTGTTTGCCGCTCTGAAACGTCCTGCTGCAGTCTAGCTGGCAATCGGGTCTATCGGCTAGTTCTACCTGGCTTTCAGGATAGGACTTAAACTGATACGGCAGAACCGACGCTATTGTATAAACAGCCACAGCGGTGTGGAGGCAGAACTTGTAGCAGGATGCTACTCCCGCTGTTGACCCATCATAACAGAGTGAGCGAGCTAACCACACTGGGTTCTTCGAGAGAGGGAGTTTAAAGACACAGGAGCTTTAAGAGAATGTTTCAGACAGAGGATAAATGTACAGCAAGAGAAAAATACTTTTAACAACGTGTTTTGGTAAAACTGAAGCACGTAAATCTTTTCTAATAGACCCCAAAAATAAAATGATAAACATTGAAAATAATCATAATAGGCCCCCTTTAAATCTACAGGGAGTGTATCAGCATCAGTGTGAATACATAAATCTGTTTGTGGCAGTCTGTGTGTTTGTGTGTGTGTTGGTCTGTGACTGTCACTGAATATGTGAGTGTGTGAGTGTGTGAGTACTGCAGAAGCTGCAGATGGGCTGATGGTAGAAGCACGAGGAGCAGCATGTGCTCTGGAGTAAGAGACGTTGCCTCAGTCAGTCATGGCAGACACACACAGCTGCAGATCCATGGCTAACTTCTGAAGCATGATGTTCACTCTGCCGACAACCTTAGCCTCATGCAGCATGTTAGCGCAAGCTAATGTTAGCTGCTTTCGCGTCATTTTGACACAATTGATACAAATTCCCCCTTTATCTTTCTAACTACAGACATTAATATCTGAGACTGAAACGATCCTGTTCCCTAAAGCTAAAAGTGCCAGCATGAAGAAACAGCATTAGCATGTTCAAAAAGCATAGCTTTAGCATTAGCAAGTTTAACAGCTTATAGGAAGCACTGCTTCCTACCTGCATTAAAGAAGAAGAAATTTGTTCCAATTGTCCGCTAAAAGCCAGCAAATATCAGTGACATAATGCTAGCTTATTATCGAAGCAGTGGGATGGAGCTAAGACTGCCATCATAAAAAGCCATAAACAAAGTGTCATGAGTGCATATATGGATAAAACTGTACACTGTCTTTGTGTACTAGTGCTAGTGCTGTAGTGCTCAGTCTTGAGTTGCAGAGAGCATTTCTGATCACACTGTGCACTATTCTAATGGTAATGTGAACCACACTGATGGGAGTTCCATAGATCCTACAGCATGACACTATATATGCCACTATAACCTTGAAACATGATTAATCCACACTTGGAATAAACGGTATCATGATTCACCACTAAGAAGCAAACTTAATTTGCCTTATTTGCCTAATCTGGGTCTGGGAAACTGGCCCATTATGTTTTAGCAGTACTATACAAACACATGGCAGCTGTGTTGTAACAGACACTAAGGGCAAAGCTTGGCATGGCAGAAAAGCACAATAGCATTGCTCTATATTTTAACTTCAGCTCAGTCTGACAGCAGTCTTACAATAATGATGACATCACTGGTATCGCAGCTCATTTAGAAATAGCTTAGTAGTGATCAACACACTATCCAGCAAACCTAATGGCAAGTATTCCAAGTTTGCCTAAAGTTCCACTGGAGTAGCTTAGCAGCTTAGCAGTAACACAGGTGGGATGGAGGACTGCATAGTGCTTAGCAAAGCCGGTCCGAGTGCCTGTGTTTGTGGTGCATGGGAGTGCACCTTTACCTATTTTGGCTGCACAAGAGGAAAGTGCCGCACACCATTGCAGGAAAACCTTAGGGAACATGGGATCAAGCTTCTGCACTTGGCCTTATAAGCTGCCTGTTGTTGCTCCTTTGCCGGCTTAGGAGAGAAACACAACACAACCTATGAATCATGTTTAGACTCTACGAAGCCAAAGTTATAAAATGAATAGCATCAGACTGGGTGGTGATGATCTTGGTGGAAGTGATGGAAGTGGTTTTGGTGGCTGCATATAATACATTTAAAATGATTCCTGGAAATGGAAGCCCATAAGCTTTCATTTTAAATAATATAAATCGGATAACAGTATAGTTGCGGATTGCTTTGCGATGCGCAACCATAAAAAGGACATTATGATTGGTCATTGAAAAGGAGTCCATACAGCATGAGAATTACACAGCTTAGTAACAGACTTGCAAAAATGAACTGCTGACTCATTGCAGCTACTTGAAAAACACACTATGAGTGTTAGGGGTGCACTGATCAGTAACCGATTATAATTTAGTTACAGCCAAATTATTGTTATTTATTATTTTTTACCCAGAAGCTCACAATGTATGGTTTGAATGGGCACATGAATCTCATCAGCACCTTTCCTGTATCTTATATAAAACGAAGCTAATAACAAATACATTAAATACATTAGTTAACTTTTCTTTAATGGGTTAAAAATAATAAGAAGTATTTTAAATTAATGAATGAAAAATGAGGTGCCTATTTAGAAGTGCCATTTCGAAAGTAAGAGGTAAATGGCAGTTCAGCACAACAAGGCAAGCACAATTATGTTCTGGCATTATCTTATAGATATCACAGCAGAATGACTCACGTTATTCAAGTCATAAAATTGCAACACAGATCGGCCACAATAAAAAATAAATAAACTGGATGACTGCTTTTCACGTGTTTTGGCATGGTTGTGTTCTGTATGTAATGTATTGCTATGATGCTAAGCTTCTATATTCATATTACTATTGTCACCTATGCCAGCATATGTTAGCTTTTCAACAAGCTACACAGACATTTGGTCTCATGAAGCATGTTTAAAGAGGCTGGGCAGAGAGATGAAGAAAAAGGGGCGTCAACAAAGTTAATAAGCTATAGTACGAGAGGACCTACTACAGAATCATGCGATCTACACACTGACACATAAGAAAACAATAATTAGGCTATAAGGTATACACATGCACCAACAAAAACTACAGCACATTATACAAAAACATCTTTGATTCTTAATACAAGAATGCTGAACAGGTCTATCAAAAATATAAAGAATTCATTTAACCACATCATGAAATGGATTGCTTGGTTGTGCGTTTGCAGTAATGTTCATCTTGGCGAGTTCAATAAAACTGCAGCACGCGCCTGTGTGAATATGTTGGCATGGCAGTGCTATGGGATAACGGCCGTTTCAGGAACAGAAGCACATTGTGTTGTGACTCAGCTATGCTACAATCAAATCACAATGAGCGCTTGATTATGCATCTTCAGAGGAAGCCATAATACAGTGGCTGTCTTTATGAATGTAGGCTTACCTTGTTGTTGATTATCCTGGTGAGAGGGTATCCTACAGTATGTATGTGTGTGTGAGAGTGTGTGCGCGTGCGGGTCCGTTCCACCTGCCTGCTGTTACTGTGTAACTGGGGCATTACTTGGAGTCAGGTGTCACTGTGCGCAGGTGCAGTGTGACCTGAAGAGCACTTCTAAGTCTGTATGTGTTGATCAACTCACATGTGCATGTTACTGTATATGATATGTGATCTAAAACCATAACATCATAACACGCATTTGCAGTACTGTGGAACTCAGAGAATGTTTATTTAAGTTCCAGTCCAATTAATGACCATTACGCACAAATGATTAATTATTATATTATTGTATATGGCTCACAAAAACCTGAATACATACAGAAAAATCCACAGAAGGCTCAACAACAAAATATAACATCAAAATGCTCAGTGTTTAATGTGGCCACACTTTGCATTTATTACAGCTTCCAGCATTTATTGTGGCCACACTTTGCATTTATTACAGCTTCCATTCTTTTCGGAAGACATGCTTTCAGTTTTTCTGTAGGGATATTTTTTCACATCTCCAAAGTTCAGTCTTAGAAGTTTTTTTTTTCTACTTCTCATGATCCAAGAAACCCCAATTACAAATTGTGCCTCAGATTGTAAAATCTACATTCACTTGGCTTTTCTCCTTGCATATGGAAGTGGAATAAAATATATAATAATCCTTTCAGAAATATCTCCTTTATCTGTTTTAAGTGTGCTTGAGAAGGAATTCTGCAGGGCAGTCTTGGTAATTGCTTGTGTAAATGTCTTTTGTTACGTTGTCTTTTGTTTGGAGAACACAGCTATTGGTTTGAAGATGGAAAAGATGGAAAGAATGAAAGTGTGTGTGCCACTATGCACAAAGGTAAAGAGGAGACAAATGAAGTAAGTGTATGTTATTTGGGTAATATATAAGGGTTTTTTGCCTTTGTTTGATTTACAGGCATTTTAACTGGATGCTAAATGGTCTCTAAATAGTCATACAACTAAATAACGCAATAAAAATAGTAAACATGTTCACACGTGTGCTACAAGGATACATGGTATTTGTTGAATCAGTATGTTATGCAAGGAAGAATGTGTGAAGAGAGAGGAGAAAGAGAAAAAAATCAAGAGAAAATAATGTTCACATATGTGTACATACATATTCATGAGCATGACCAAGTGACAGTGAAGGAAAGAAAAGAATGAAAGGAGAAAGAGAGTGGGTGATAGTGGTGAGGTAGTATGGTTTATACAGCCATCTCTGTTTCTGCTAACAGAATGGCACTCTGTTCCACAGCCAGCTTAGCAGAGCAGGAGGAACAGATGGGCATTGATCAGTTCAAACTGCCTGGCTCATACAAAGACTAGAATTGTTGAAAAACTGTAAATATGCAGGAGTGTGTGCATGCGCACACATGCACATGCTTGTCTGTGCATGAATAAACTTGGTACACCACAGAATTGACCCCTATACTGTCGCACTAAATCTCTAGATGTGACACAGGTTTCAATAAGACCAAGACTAAGGAAGAATTCCATCAGTTTTTCAACATCATTGCATAATTAGATTATTAAGATGCAAACAGTTTAGAGTGGTTTGATGGGAAATGTGTCATTGTAAAGAAACAACTATTTGCAACAGTGGCGAGAAGAACATTTGAAGAGTTTAATGCCTCTAAAAGCTATATCACATACAGTTATTACATGACATGGCTGCAAATACTGATGCCTAACACATTGTTTAACAATAGTACTGAGATAACATTTGGCAGAAAGGCATGTGCAAGGCATTCTAAGGCAAAATACGCGCCAAAGGAAATTCTGATTTAACAGTACTGGACCACTAATTACATTACATATAAAACTCAAATGACACGTGCAGGTTCAAAAATATTGTCAGAATTAGTAGATTTGGCCCTACTGGAAGAGCAGAATATTTAGAATGTTTACCCAGAAGGAAGTGTCAGATTCCAATGCTATTTGGAAGGAAGATAAAGGATACCAGTAACAATAAATGATGACAAATTTGACTGACATGGGCAATATTTACTGAGCTACACGTACAGAAGTGGTGTCTCAGTATGGCATCAGGCCACCATGTTTGCTAATGCAACATGGCAGATGTCTCGGCATGGAGTTGCAGAAGTTCTTATGGGTTTCACATGCGCGCCCGAGCATGAAACTTCACAATCATTCGCTTGTCTCACAATGTCAAACCTACCCATCAAGTTTCATTCCTGTGGGTTGATTCTTTCTGGGTGCAACTATTCTTTTGGTGATGAGAGCATCTGCATCTGTAACATCTGTAAATGTTACACTGAAGCAAAATGCTCTAGAAGCTAATGTGCAGGTGCATCTGTTGTAAATGTATCCTACGCAAGTTTTCTGTTCCTTACTAGGTGTCAAAATTATAGTCTGTGGTACTCAGCCACATGCAACATACAACACAGCACAGAGACTATGCTGAATTCCTATAAAAAAAAGTCCTATACAAATTCTTAAAAAAACATTTAGAGCCATTGTTGACTGCTAATTAACAAACCACATACGAATTTGTAGTACATTATCTTGTAGCTGAGAGTTATGATAAATGGTAATTATGATTATCTAGCTTCAGTAAAATGTTTAAGTTCTACTAAATGTTAAAGTTCCACATAAGACTATAGTGGCACGTCACCATTTTTCTGAAGCTAAATAATCTTTAGCTTTAGCTTTGCCAGGAGCTCAAATATGAAGCTAATAAATGTCCAAAGATCACAGTTCTAAACCAAAACATAGCTGTGGTATGTATTCTGGGCTTAAATGTTAATTTGCCCACTTCTAATCAGTGATTCTCAGTGATGTTCCACTCCTCAGCAGTGTTAATGTACAGTCAGAAACATAGTGTGGCTGGAGGTTGAGGGTTCTTCGGTTGGGCTTCACTTCAAAGAGTGCACTGAACACATCTCTGGCAGCAAGCAGGCACATTTAATAACGCTCACTCCCACAGGCCTAATGCAGAGGGAAATCTGAAAGCAATCTGACTCAATGTGAGGACACTACACACTGCAGTTGTAGGAAAAGCAGGCCAGGGCTGTGAACCCACTGATCTATCATAGCCTAATTCTGTTACAGCACTATGCCAGGGGTAAATGATAGCTCGATAGTTCAATGTTTTCCTCAGCTAGTCTACAGTGTTCATTCATAAGGGCTTTCAAGGTTTCGAGGATTTTTTTTTTCGGTACAGTACAAAAGCTGTCTGCTTTAGAAGTAGGAAGCAGGATTGTGGGTAGGTGGATCACACATGAGACATATTTCACAGTGTAAATCCGTTTGAGTTCAGATCTGGCTGCCAAAATGCATTGAGGTCTAAGTGCTTTGAGTTAATCTCTATGTTTGTTTAGCAACCCCTCGGGATGCCAGACCTGTCATGCACATGCCTTATTTCACAGTATGAACAAAATACTTGAAATTCACATTACGTTTGGAATGCACCTTCAATTTTGACAACCACCTGGCACAACAGGTTTCACCTTCAGTCCAAGTCACTCAGTAATCCAGTGGATGGTATACGTCTGCAGCTAAATGCTCACTGGACATAAAATACACATTAACAGTTTGTGACAGCTGTGACATTAAGCATTCACAATTGCAGTATATGATGCATGTGAAGCCCAGATGCTCCCTTATTTCAAGTGCACTGCACCAGCCACATGTAATTTAAGTGTTAACCAGCTCCAGTTCTTCTCATGGTATGCTAACCATTTGATGTATACTCTACAAGTTCTTAATGAATTAGATATGTTCTGATGGCATATGTCCATAAATGAAAGTATGCTGCATCTCACCTTGGAACTGCATTGGTTTAGAGGGAATTCGACCACTGCAGGTTTCTCCCTATCAGCCGACGTTTGCTTTTGCTTATCTCTGAATTGTGGACCTCCATGCTGAGGTTAGATAGGTGGGCGCTGACACTAGAACATTATGTGGCCCATTACACTTGAATGGTCCATTGCAATTTGGCACCTCTGCATTTCAGGGTGCCTGTCTAGGCTTACACACCAAACATATTTTTACTGTGTAGGTGATGTGGACTAACTGCCAGAGCCTTTGTTTCTGTAACAGAACTGAGGCATGCTTTCCTAACTCTCAGCATAGACTGTGTTTGGCCAAGGGCCTTTCTGAACAACATGACTTTATGGTTTCAGTGAAATTAGAGATGCATCACTGTTTTGGTTTCAGTGAAATTAGAGATGAATCATCATTTGTTTATGTGCAGAAATTGTTGCTGTGGGTCAGCTTCTTTATGATAGAGTTAGTTTAGTAGACAGACAGAGAGAGTGAGGGAAAGAGAGGGAGAGACAGCTCTCCTTGTCCCAGGGTGCATTAGAGCTACTTTGAGTTAGTTACAGTGCAGAAAGGCTGTTTAAAATGAGAACAGATATTGAGCTGAACCTAGCGCTGTAATTACAATATGTATTCACAGAGGTATTAATACCATCTCTCTCTCAATTACAAAAATGTGATGTATCTACAGTACTGGTCAGAGACCGGAGACCAGAGATGTAAACACAGTCATTCAGCGTGGTTTGAAGTGAAAGGCTCCATTCTAGAGAAATGAATCAAGTCTGTTTTACGATGGCTTTGAAATAAGCTTTCGGCCCAAAATACGTGATTTAATATCCATTCAAGGTGGAGAGGTACATGTAAGGTGAAAAATGGATGGAATTCTCCCTTACCTTCCAGTCAAAATGGCAAACTACAAGTTCAACTACTAGTCAAACTACATGTTATTCATTTTTGTGGAGACAATTCTAAAGACATTACATATAAGGCAACACAGAAAACAGGACATCAAAACAGGAATTGAAAAAATTATATTTGATGAAAAAGAAAAAATGACTCCTACCAACCATACATAACCTGGTAGATCACCCAATCTGCCACCATCAGATAAACAGTACTTTCTGTTTGAGATAGAGGAAACAGTCAAGCTCCATTTTGGCTTCAGATCTGATCAGGTGTTTCTGTCCATCCTTCAACTGTGAGAAGACTCAATGCTATCGCTCTAAAAAAAGTGTGCAGCTGTCAAGAATTTGTTACTGAGAAAAAGAAATAGGCAAAAAAAATCATTGGACCGAACCACCCAGAGTCCAGACCTCAACATCACTGAATGTGTTGGGGGTTCTAAGGTCCTGAGAAGCGGCAAGTGCAACCGACTTCTGAGACTGAACTTTGGAGGTGTGAAGAAATATCCCTGCAGATTTCTTTGAGAAACTGAAAGCAAGTCTCCTGAAGAGAATGGAATGTAATATCATATATATTTTTACAGTTATATTATTATATGACATTATGGATTTTGTTGAGGGTATAGATGTTATCTTCTCCTAAATGAATGAAACGTGGTCTCTGACTTCTGCACAGTATTGTATATTCCATCAGACAGACCAAAATACAACTGCAATCTGATGAATATGACCTCTATGTCTTGGCACACTGAAAATCCAGTAACAGGGTCATGTACACATACAGTGCCCTCATTAAAATGACATTCATCAGCATTTGCCCTGTGTCTCCTTCTTTCTTGTCTCATCTCTCTCCCTCTTTTCATATAATTTACTGCTCTTTTTCTGCCTCTTTTCCTCTCTCTTCATCCCTCTTTCTCTCAATCTCGTTTTTGTTCTACTCGGTAGGACGGACAAGTTATTGTCAATGGTATTCTCTGATTATGATTGGGTCATTCTGATTCTTAGCAGCAGTCTGAAGTGCTCTGTTCTGTCTCGTCTGTTCTCAGTGTGTGTGTGTGTGTGTGTGTGTGTGTGTGTGTGGCATTTGTGCGTCCCGCTGTGCTCAGTGTTTCTCACAATAACAACTCCTTCCGAACAGCTTCCATTCAGAGTTCAATCTCACACGGAAGACCATTTCTCTCCTGCAAAGGTGCGTCCGTTGAAATGTGTCGTCAACCAAATATTCATGATAGCTTTTCCTCTAAGCATAATTTTGTATACGATTGCTGGCTATGGTAATGGTAAACATTGTATGGGCTTGTATGCGACTATATTATGGGCCTATGTAACTGTTGGGTCTAGAAGTAATGACAGGAATTGTTTCCTGAAGCTTGAAGCTTGCGTGCTTGTCCCTGTCACCCATTGACGTATTGACTGACCTGCATCTTAGTATGACTGCTGGGCAGCATTTGCCCTTCTAAAACACATTAAGGCAAAGTGGCTTATAGCCCTAGGCTACATGTCCAGTCGCTCTATAGAATAGAGGACTTATGTGTGAAGTAGAATGTGTAAAATGTAGCAATATCATAGTCCACTGGGGTCCCCATTCACATATATATATATAAATATATATATTGCAAAAAAATCTTAACAACCTGAAGGGGAATTTCACCAGATGTTGAAAATTTCTGCATAATTTAATAGTAATTTAAAGTAGCTTTATATGAAAAATCCTGATATGAGTTAAAACTCTTCACAGTTATGGTGATATAAACCAGGCATCTAAAGACTTCAATGTCCCTAAAAGCTCCTTCATAGAAATTTTACCTGAAATGATTATGAACACACTGCCTGGTGAATGAAACATTATTTCATGATAGTTTTATTAGGATTTTGCCTAAAATATTTGAATCTTTCAGTCTATTCATGGTGGAGAGGTACATGCAGAGTGTTGTAAGGCAAAATAATCCCCAAACAAAACCTGCACATACATTTTAAAACCCAGCAAACTTTGTTTACATCTCAGGAATTGCCTTACGGAAACTGATGGAACGGATGAACTATAACAACACTGGAATGTTTTCACTATTTACATCAGCCCCTCAAAACAAAAACCGCCCATGGAATCGGCGGTGCACAACAAATCTGCCTGCATTAATAGATACTAGAACAGAGTAACAGATACAATTACCAGATTAACAGACACTATTAACAGATTAACAGATCACTTTCTGACTCTGCTTTCTAGCAATGATGCAGGCTGTTTATTAAGGGTATTGCTATACTTTGTTATCTACACATAGATGATAACATATGACATTGTACTAATGTTATTTGAGAGGTCTTAATATGGCCTACATCTCCATTGTGTGCACTGAGTGTGGCCTCTTTTATAGCTGAAACAACAGTCTCACAATAACAGTGCCTACTATGGCTACTGGCAAATACCCTAATCTTAGGGCAGTTTGCATGCTTTCAGGAACCTAGCTAGAAATATAAGGATCAACAGAGGGCTACAATACTGCTCTTCCACTTCATAAAGGATTTATCTAATCTACAAATTAGGATGATCTACCATTACATTTCACTTATTCATTTTTCATCTAATCATGCTATCCAAATCCTCTTTTGTATGGCAGCAACAGTTATCAAACTCCCGTGCCTCTTTTGTCCTAGGAGATTACGCCACAGGCCACTTCCCAGTTTCTGCTATGTTTTCTTAGCCGTGCAGACACAAATGGGAGGTATTATAATGTGATGTAGGACAGGGTCTTATAACATGACTGACTGAGGTCAGTCTGAACACTGACAAAGTTACCACTCTGCACTGCAGTTTGGACCGATGCTGATATCTGCTAGAATACATATCTGCTGATGCAAATGCCGATACATAAATGTTTCTAGAATTTTGAAACTAAAACTACATAAAAAGCAGGCATTTGAGTATGGTAGCCCAGCATAATAAATGTTCTGCTCTTTTTAAATCCAATAAATACGCTCATCATCAAAAGAATATTTGCACCCAGATAGAAGTGGCAGATTGTAATGCTACTCGGAAGGAAGATAAAGGTTACCAGGGACAATAAATGACATTCAATTTAGACTGATACAGGCAATATTTATTGCGCTACACATACAGAAATAGTGTCTCAGTATGGTGTTGGGCTGCCATGTTTGCTAATGCAACATGCCAGACATCTCAGCATGGAGTTGTAGAGGTTCCAAATGCTATCCTGTGACAATCCATCCTATGCAGCTTGAATGCATACATTTCACACAGTTCCTGCAGATTTTGCAGTAGGGGTAAGGTGAAGTGACACCAGGCCTTCTGGTGCTTCCACACACGGATTTGTTGGTCATATCCACCAAGACAAAAGCGGGACTCGTCAGTGAAGATGACCCGCTGCCATTCTGAGTCACTCCGCGAAAGTCTGGCACGACACCATTACAGCCTTTGGTGATGCTGACGTGGTGTTAAGGGCAGTCATTGTAACTGTCTATGTGCATACAGCCAGGCATCGTGCAGCCGTCTGCCAGTGGTGCTGACACTAACAGGATGATTCATGGAGGGAACTGTTTATGTCACAGGCACGGCCGAGCGTGAAACTTGAATCGTCTGCATGTCTCACAATGTCAAACCTACCTAACAAAGAATGTGTTATGATTTCTGATTCACATTGGCTTGAATGTATGTTAATAGAACTGTTTTTTAATGGACTACAAAATAAAAACAGAAAAAAAGAGTTTTGTTGTGATAGGACAGTTAACAATATGTAACCTCTCCATTTCAGAAGTGTGCATTTTTGCACTATGTTTTATGTCTATATCATAAAGCCTGGACAGTATTATTTATCTATACATTATTCATCTATTCATCAAGTCAATCTTGCTTGAGCTGACCCAGTTGCAGAACAGTCTGTAGGCTGTGCAATCAGGGTCTCTGGTGGTTTGGTATCATACTGTGTCTGTGCTAATGCATATAAATCTGTAGCCAGAGGCAATATGAATTTTCCTTCTGGGGATCAATAAAGCGCTTTGTTCTATTTTTGGCCTGTCTTCCACAGACGAGACTCAAGGGCGAGTATCCCATCACTAGATTCATTTTTTTGTCATTTGTGTTTTATATGGGACTGATACCACTTTCCCTGTTCCTACCCACAAGCCAAGGAGATGTAGACTACTTAATGAGGTTAATAAAGGAGAGGAGAATATCAAACTTTCTGTCCAACAGCTCTTTATGACTGGATCCAAACTCACCAGCCTGAAGATAATTGGTATCTTCGATCTCTAACTCGTGAGCTCACCTGTCCCATACACAAGAGCACTTGCACTCAGCCTAAAGAACCAGGGCCCTTCCTCCCTGAATGGCCAACTCACATTGATGCAGCACTTTTCACAGATTAATATTAATCACTCTCTTTATAATTTATTGACGGCAAGAGTAAGCTTCAGGAGAACAGTTTCTCTCTGCGTTTATCTCCTAACTGAAGGTCCTGGTCGGACAGAACCAACCTCCTACAGACGTCTCTTCAGAAATGTGTGGAAAGCTACACAATTCCATTAATGTTTCAACATTTTAAGGTCAGCATGTATGGACGAAGGAATAGCTAATATCTTTTGGTCATTTATGAAAGGCATTGAGGGAACACTGCAGGCTATGTCCTCTCATAAATCCAGTAAATAATAGCGTGTTCTGGCTCGTGTCCTAATCAGGAAATTCTTTCAGTGAGACCTCAAGGCATTGCGTTACATACAGATGAAGGTCTATCGACTAGGTAAAGTAAAATAAGACGATTCCTTTAGAAAGAAGTCAATGTTTTGTGCTCAGGTCAGATTTTGTGTACATTTTGGCAACATAAACGAGTCCAGCCCAGGCTGACAACGGTTGGCCTTTCACAGTTAGCTAGTATTACACTCACAGAACTCTGAGATATGCCTGTATTGCATTTTTTTTACAACAACCACAGAATTTTTACAACAATCACAGAATTGTTTTAACCTTTGATACAAAATGCATAAATTTAGCCATCCATTGTATTATATTTATATACACTCACCATCAACAGAATAGTGGCACCCATTAGGAAGTTTTGGATTGGAATGCTTTTGGGAAGGAAGATAAAGGTTACCAGGAACAATACATTATGATAAATTTAGACTGATATGGGCAATATTTACTGATACACATACAGAAGTAGCGTCTCTCAGTATGGCGTCGGGCCGCCATGTTTGCTAACGCAACATGCCAGACATCTCAGCATGGAGTTGTAGATGTTCCTAATGGTGTCCTGCAATAATACATCCCATGCAGCTTGAATATTTTCACACAGTTCCTGCTGATTTTGCATTAGGGGTGGAGGTGGAGTGACATCAGGCCTTCTGGATGTGTGACGTGTGACAACAAACAGTTCATCTGAGTCACTCCATGACAGTCTGACTCGACACCACTGCAGTGTTTGGTGACGTCGACATGGTGTTAGGGGCGGTCGTGGTAACTGTCTGTGTGCATGTAGTCCTGCGTCGTGCAGCCATCTGCCAATGGTGCTCGCACTAACAGGTTGACTTATGGAGGGCATCACTGCTTGCTAAATCTCCGCAATCATGGCTGTTGGGTCACTATGCGCATGTCAGATAGTTCTTCTGTTCTCTCGCTCAGTGGTTTGTGTAGTTTTCCTTCATGTCGCTGGTGCATGCCTTCTACTATCCACTGCCACCAACAGCGCGCTATGGTAATATTGACCGGTATGGCACGCAATATGCCGATAAGATCATCCTGTCTCCCAGAGCCCTACGTTACAACCCCTCTCCAACTCTTCCAACTGCTCGAATTGCTTTCGATCTCTTCTCTGAGGCATACTTCACTTGCAAAGGATGCTACCAACAAAACAGCATGAGTCAGAATGGAAAGCACACACAACGGGATGACCTTTATAGTCAGTCATGTACAGTGATAAGGCCCATCCTTGCTTATGTCACATGCACGGTCAAGCATAAAACTTGAATCATTTGCACGTCTCACAATGTCAAACCTACCCACCAAGTTTCATTCCTGTCAGTGCAGCTATATTTTCGATGATGAGTGTATATATTTTAGGTCTGTAAGTTCAGTGATTCTTATTTGGCATGTCACATACTGCACTAAACCCACCTAGTCAGACCTAATTATGCTGTCTTTGTAATGAAAGTCGGCTCACTATTCTGCAAGTACTGTCCATGACTGTCCATACTGACATACTGTATTTATCTACACCTACATTGTTTAAGGCCACCATTTCACCTCGCTGTGGGTAAACACCTCAAACCAGTTACACATACATGTCATATGTGTCACCAGTTCTGTATATCAGGGTCATTGTTGTGGGTCCAACTACATACCTGAGGTCACTCATTACAGTGTCTGTACTCTTACCACTGCAGAACGTGCAGCACTCCTGCTGTATTCAAGACGTTTTCCATTGTGAGAGCTCTTGATCTTTCACGCTGCTGCTGGTGCATCTCCTGCACCAGTGCTGTGAGATCAAACACTGTGCCCTGAGCATGTGGCGGAAGAGCTGTGGCATCCCGTTGGTACAATGGCAGGTGTTAGGGGGAGTGTGGGGAGGGGAGGGGGACTATACCTTAAGAAAGAAAACGCAGTCAGAGGCCGCCCAGCAGAGCACGGTCTGTCTGTCTGTCTGTCTGTCTGCACCAGTCCAGCCCTTCAGAGGCCGACGCACGAGCCAGGGGGCTAATCGACCGATTAATCAAATAATCGCCAAATCGTGACGGCTGCAGGGTCACTAGAGCATCGCAGCGCGACGTCTCGCCGTCTCAAAGCTGAAGAGAAAAAGACAGACGCTGTACAAACAACGGTCTAATGGAGAGCGAAGATGTGGTGATGTTGGTGGTGGTGGAGGTGGGTGGAGGGGGAAAGGAGCAGGAGGAGGACAACGCGAGGCGTTTTCTCTCAGCACACGTAGCAGCAAAATGATGTCAACGTTATCAATCCGCACAAAATTAAACATAACGTGCATTTCAGAGCCGAAATGCACCCGAGCAGCCTTCCCTCTTCCGCGGTGGAGAGGACTGAAAGGACCGCGAGCTCACGGCAAGGTCAACATTACAGACACAAAGCGAGCCGTGGTGGTGCTGAAACAATGGCAGTGAGTGGAAGGAAGACAAAAACAGGCTCCTACCGCGCTGCTCTCAGTCCTGACGAGGTGCCTGGTCGGGTCCCGCAGCGCTCCGCTTGAGCTCCGGTTTGCGTCCAGCTCTCCGACCTCTTTGTGTGCGTGCATGTGGGAGCGCGCGCGCGCGCACGAACGTGCGTGTGTGTTGCTGATGCTGCGCGAGGACTGCGCGTGCTGCACAGCTGCACGTGACCTCGTGAGGGTGTGGCGGGAAGCCTGGAAGAGAAGATGATGTTGAGTCGACGCAACTGTGGAGCCCGTTATCTCGAGCTCCTGTAATGCGGCGTTGATTAGCCTCTGATTAGCTGTTTAGCTGTTTGGCTAGTTAGATATTATTGTGTGTTGTTACTGAACTCTTCAGTCTGAACCTCCTCTTTAAAGTGGAGTTCCACTGAGTTTTTTCTAAATGTCTAAATTGTGTGTGCTTTCAAGTGAAATTTTGCTATTTTGCCTTACAACAGAGGGCATGTACATGCAGGGGCATGTACAAACCCATTTCAGTTGATAAATGCTAATAAAATCAGACCACAGTGGATTGTAAATCTACTTTTACCTGTTTAGATGAAAACAGAAAGACAAGACAGGCAATGTTTTATTATCAACGTGTTTGTTTTTTGTAAATACATATCAATTCTAAATTCATATCTGGAACAAGTTGTCAATAGGAGTAATTTAAGACAATGAACAAGGTGCAATATACAGGGGTTCCTGAGGGGTCCAAGGCCTCCTAATCAGTCTTTTGGACCCCCTGAATATCTCAAAATCAAAATTCTGCCTGAAAAGACTCTTATTAAGCTCAAACACAAATTAAGGTAAAGGTCAGTGTTTAGACTGCTTCACCCCAATTGTTGAGGGTGCCACACTGGAATAACAAGTCACCATGGGACGTCTTGATCTGTGATGACATATGACAACAACGTCCAGAAACACAAAACGAGCTGATGCGCAGTGGAAACGTGTTGTGGTCTGCCGATTCCATCTTTCAGATTATTTACTGAAATAAAGGACCTTGTGTCTCCAGACCAAAGAAAAAAATGGACCATCCAGATCCGGTAGTTCAGCTGCCTGGGTCTGTCACAAATTCGCACATCTGCGAATACACACTTAACACTGAGCACATTTTGGAGCAACATATGCTAGACTGCTAGACTGATGCTAGACTGGCCTGCCTGCAGTCAAGCATTTTCTCCCACTGAAAACATGTTTTATCAAGCTCAGAATATGAACACGAAGGCTCTGTACCGTTGCACAGCTCTTCACTTGTATAACAGTGTCATGCCTGCTGGTTCTCCTCTCATCTCCAATCTCCCGGACTCCATTTCCCATAACTCGCCACCCGATGACGTCACTTTCACATGTCTGCCATCTCCCAATCCCGTTCCGTTCTCTAGATCAGAGTCTCCTGAGTATTGAGCCCACCTGCTGTTAATTTAGTCTGTTTGTATATATACTCCTCTCTCACACTGACGCCGTTGCGAAATATTGCCACTCTGTGCGTACTGTGTTAGCTTCTCTGGTTTGACTCTCTTTTGACTTTCTGGTTTACTCTTTTGTCTTTTCCCTTTTGATACTGTTGCTGGTCTGGTTGTTTGCCTGGTTTTGACTTCTGCCTGTTTTCTTACTCTGACTCAGTCCTTGCCCCTTGGTTATGTCAGCTTTGATCTTGTTGCTGCTGTGTTGTACTACCACTCTGTTTAATAAACATCACTTTGCTTTTAGCTCAGCGCATGTCACTATCAGTTTGTGTCTTCAGTTTCCAAACATTAAGTGTTTTTAAAAGGAAAGGTGGTGTAATACCTGTTAATCTACTAATCTCCAAAGCATGACTGCTGCATGGTGACTAGAGCATCACACTGCAGTGTCTCACTGTCTCAAAGCTGAAGAGAAAGAGACAGATGTTGAATCAGTTTGTGTTTTCAGAATCCAAGTGTTTATTAATAAATATGCTCCTGTCCCAACTTTTTTGGAATGTACTGCAGGTATCAAATTTGGAATAAGCATGCATTTATAAAAAAACAAGCTCACAAGGAAAATCATAAAACATTGTGCATTTGCATTGTTCTCAATTTAATACAGGCCTAACTGAGTTAACTAATCACTGCTTTCAGCATTTCACATAGAGGCCCAGCTTTCTAAGTAAATTAGTCTGCACCTCTCCACCATGAATGAAGTTTAAAGCTATCTACAATATGCATGTTATGCATTGACAAAAATAAACAAATAAGAAATAAGAAATACTAATAAAAAATGTATTAAAGTGACATACGAAACATGCTCTTTAAAATAACAGCATTCATATTTGCGGGGCCCCAGTGTGTGTAATTATTAATAAATTATGGATTCTTTTTTTCTGGTCTTATACCAAGACCATAGAACTCAGTGTGCTCCTTTACTTGTCAGAATGTCCACAAACTTCAGTTGGAGTATGTCAGGAATGCTAGATCACCTCTGGTCACATCTTCCCCACTGTTGTTCATTCTGGACGGTTACATTATGCATATGTCCAAACGTGTCCACACACCCCTTCTAGTTATTACATTTAACTACAGGGGTGTCCAAGTCCAACCCAAGAGCCCAACAAAGTCTGCAAACAGACTTAAATTTAAATTCTGTTTTAGACTGTTATAAATGGGCTGGTAGCCAATACGGTACAGTTTTTTCTTTAATCTCTTGGTGGCATTTTAATTCAGTCTTTAACCATAGACTTTAACCATAATGCACATATTTGACATTGAGAACCAGCATGTTTCGCCAGATGGAAATTTTAATACTTTTTCTTTGAAATCCACAGCAAATGGGGCTCCCTCATATGCAAAAATACTGTAGTGAATTTAATATAAATAGACATGGAAAAAAGCACGAACATTGCAACAAAAAAAAAAAAGAAGAGGACAGAAAAAACAAGGCAACAACAATTTACTCGGATCATACAGTCCCAACTTTTTATTTGACCAAATTCAATAGTCCACAGTAAATATTAACTCTTTAAGCTCAAACAATGTGTATGCTGTTTATTCTGCTCTTCCTCTTTCAGCACAGTGATTTGCTATATAAAGAATGTTATCTAACTGAAACAAATGTATAGATTTTTATTTAGTTTGTAACAAGTAAAATATTAAATAAGGAATTTACTTTATATACTTTTTTAATCGTTTCACCCTCAGCAGCGTACACATGCAGACAGCATAACTCTTCAGCATAACTCAGATTTATACACGTTTAAGGGATCATCACCAAATTCTTCACCATGTTCAATGCCAAGCATCAGCTGGAGGGGTATAACACAACCTAGCACTGGGCTGAGGAGCAGTTGAACTCTGTAATGATGGAGCTCTATCCAGTACCTTTGGTATGAGCTGGAGTAGTGTTTGTGATCTAGAACTAACCATCCAACATCAGTACCTGATCTCGCCAATGCTCCTGTGACTGAAAGCAGTCAAAACCCTCATAGCAGGGTTCCAGCATCTAGTGTAAGCCTTCATAGAAAAGTAAAGGCTGTTACAGCACTTTGTAGTTCTACGATTACAAAGTAGTTCATGTTTATCTGCATACTTTGTTAACCTCCTTTTACCCTGTTCTTCAATGGTCAGGACCCCCACAGGACCACCCCAGAGCAGTTATTACTGGGGTAGTGGACATTCTGAGCACTGCAGTGACACTGACGTTGGGGTGGTGTGTTAGCATGAGCAGTGCTGCTGGAGTGTTTAAACACCGTGTCCACTCACTGTCCACTCTATTAAACACTCCTACTTTGCTGGTCCACCTTGTAGATGTAAAGTCTAAGACAATAGATCATCTGCTGCTGCACAGTTTGTGTTGGTCATACTCTAGTCCTTCATCAGTGGTCACAGGACGCTGCCCGCAGGACGCTGCCCGCAGGACGCTGCCCGCAGGACGCTGTTGGGTGGAGAGTTTTGGTTGGTGGACTTATTCTCAGTTTTTAAACACTCACACCAGTACAACACACACTAACACACCACTACTACGTCAGTGTCACTGCAGTGCTGAGAATGATCCACCACCCACATAATACTGCTCTGTGGTGGTCCTGTGGGGTATGCAGAGAAAGAGATGGACTACAGCCTGTAATTGTAGAACTACAAAGTGATCCTATATGGTAAGCTGATAAAATGCACAATGTAGGTGGATACAAGGAAGTGTACGTGAAGAAGTGACTGGTGTCTGTTTGTGTGTGTGTGTGTGTGTGTGTGTGTGTGTGTGTGTGTGTGTGTGTGCGTGCGTGTGTGTGTGTGTGTGTGTGTGTGTGTGCGTGTGTGTGTGTGTTTGCACGAGGTGGCGCTATACCACCGCCGCTACTGCGTTTCTATGGAGATCCCTTTTTCTCCTGGGCGCCATTTTCAAACAGCTTTAGCGCCACACCGGAAGACGGACAGTGTCTACAGAGCAAGGAGGAAACCAACCACCACTACACAAATTAGCTAGCTAACCAGAAAACTATGTATTATTTCTAGCTCGGTGCAGTTTTCTGTTATTAGGGAGGTCGTTATAAACTCTCATTTACATAATTCGTCATTTCGCTTCGTATGTTCTCCACAGAATGTCTTTCTGGCCGCGCTGTGCCGGTCGGTGTACTGTAAACACAGTCGAGCTAAGAGGCTAATGTTAAAGTCTATATTAACGAACTGCCGTTAGCTGTACAGCCAGCTTGTAGTTTGTGTAGCTGGTCTGCTGCCACATAACCCTAGTTACGTTGTATGCGGACACATCTAGTGCAGCTATTGGGTGAGTAGCTAACACAACGCTAAAACGTTTATGTTATGTTGTTATGTTCAGTTGTTAGCGTAATCAAATGCATTGCTGTGCAGCTGAGCGGCTCTGTTAATCGGATAAATCAGATAATGTTAATTAATCCCGAAAAAAACTCGTGTGTGCTTACGTCAGTGTGTTCAGTCAACTTGTTGAATCCCACGAGTCCTTAAAGGGGAATTCCACTGATTTACAATTTTCTGCATTAACCAGTCGAGTCATTCAGTGTTTTGATGGTGCCATGTAGGGAAAGACTTGGTCAAATCAGTTTTACATGATTAGATGTAATTATATGTAAAATAGACAATCTACACACACAACTGCTGATTCGTCGTTACAGATCAAAACTGCTATAAAGCAGACTTGCTGGAATTTCCATTTAGGCAGTATGTGAGTGTTTATATGATGTTGTTGTGTGCTATATGTTAGACACAGATTATACTTGAAACTAACATTGGCTAGGGGGTTACCCACTTGTATCTAGCAGAGGTATGTGCAGAATTTAGGATATTTATGCTGAACTGTCCTGTATTTTAAGCCTTTCAGTTATTAACTAAAAAATCAAATTATCTGCAGAGCTTGGTCCACAGTGCAACCATGAGTACTAATGCAGAGCGGAAGTTTATTAATCTGCGAAAACGCCTGGATCAGCTGGGTTACAGGCAGCCGCTAGGCATTGAGTCGTTGCCGCTGGTTGAAAAACTTTTTAGGTAAGTTTTCATTAACATTTGTAATATTTGATCACGTGAAGCCGTCAGTAATGCTTCTCATGAGTTTCATGTTATCAATAAAATTTTCTGTCTAACTCTGGCAATCTATTAAGCTCTAAGCTTGTGAATCTGTCTTTCCAGTGATCTAGTCCACACCACTGAAAGTCTTCGGAATGCCAAACTCTCAGCTGGGAAAACAGAGAAGGAGAGTCGCAATCTTGATGCT
Source organism: Semaprochilodus insignis (assembly GCA_034552555.1). Taxonomy (NCBI): domain Eukaryota; kingdom Metazoa; phylum Chordata; class Actinopteri; order Characiformes; family Prochilodontidae; genus Semaprochilodus; species Semaprochilodus insignis. Next base: position 17,314,392 of record CM067481.1, on the reverse strand, counting down.
CTGTTGGAGCCATATAAGACAGAGAACGCTCGGCTGGTCCGAGAGAATAATGAGCTGCACTTGGGACTTCTCAAGCTGAGGGAAGACAAGGATCGGACCACTAGAGGTATGTAGGGATTCTTAGAATCTAAGCTGTGCCTTTGCTGATAACACTAAACAACACTACAATTAACACAGTCTTTGTCTCTCTTTCCTCTGTTATGTAAAACCCAAAGCAGTTTTCCTAATGTCAACTCCTTTGTTATCAGAGCTGAAGGCTTACATCAGAAAATTGGACCACGAGACATCAGATCTGAAGTTCCTCAACAATCAGTATGTACACAAAGTTCGCTCCTTGGAGAAAGACAGCAAAACCAAAAGTGAACGCATTCAGCAGCTGCAGGAGAAGAACATGCAAGCTGTAGTCCAGACACCAGGTAGGTAAACTGGATGAGGTAAAGTTATAATACAACTTTGGTCCATGTTGATATTATCTGTCTGATCATGCAGTATTGCCTGATGTGCAATATCATTTTGTTTCTGTGATTGTAGCTTTAGATGCTTTTGGTAATATTCAGTTTAATTCAACAGGAGGAAAGAAAAGGCCAATTCCATTCAGACGCCAACGGATGCAGATAGATGAGCTCCTCCCCCCCTCCCTTGGCCCAACCCCTCCAGCTGTGGCTCAGCCGGATGACCCGTACATCGCTGATCTCCTCCAGGTGGCTGATGACAGGTACGTTTAGACAAAAAGGATTAACTAATGCTCAAGTCAAATTTGGGCATTTTTAGATAAACGTTCGGTGTAAGATTTGCTATAACAGCGTGATGTGCTCATCATTATTTGTTATAGGATACAGGAGCTGCAGCAAGAAGTGACAGCAGTGAAGTTGGATCTTGAGAGAGCCCAGGCTGGAATCAAACACCTCAACACACAGGTATGTATGTGTACGTGTGCACATCTTGCCAAAGAAATCACTACCTTTCTGTCGCCAGCTTCTTTTATTTTAGAAAAAAAAGAATTGCAGATACCGTATATTTATAACACATCTGTAACACATACAGCCCTTAAACAACGCACATGTCCATGCATGCTAAGAAAATCATGGTAAACAGGAGGTGACATTTTTTAGCTTAAATATTCAACAGCTCCTTCATTATTGGGTCATGTACAAAAATACATTCCCGCCAGTTTGTGCTTGTTAAAACCTTACCGTAAAAGTACAAACTTTCTGTGTTGTTGACCATACTGTGTTGCTTATGCACAGAAGCAGCCATGCACAAGTCCAGAGTTGACTTTTGCCGCTCTTCCCAAAAATCATGTACAAATTTCACTTTTGGTTTTATTTACTTATTTATTTATTTTTTGCAGCACATCTTGCCTCTTTAGTTTGGAGAATGGCAAGTCTAACATTGCTAACTCAGTTATTACCCTAAGAGCGCAAATCAAACCTCTTCCTGTTTGCTTCCTACATCTTCCTGTAAATTCCTACTGAATAGTACAAGTATGAAAGGGACGTGAAAGGAATTACACAAAGTCAGAACATTATCAGTAAATATATACAAATATTTATGTTAATTCTATAAAATAAATATATACAACTAATGTCCTGGGTTTTGAAAGTTTGAAAGATGCTCACAAAACACTGAACATTGTACAATAAACAGTGGCCCCCAGAAAAAATGAATGCCACAGAGCCAAGGATATTTTTAAAAGTGTGTGCAGTCAAATTGCTTGTTTGAACTGTCATTCTTCCAGGTGGAGGAGCGAGATAAAGAGATTGAGCGTCTTAATCGGGCTCTGGATGGAGGTCGACCATATGATGTCATCTCTCTGGAAGCTCAAAACATCAGTAATGAAAAGCTCATTGCTCACCTAAACCTACAGGTAAATGATGAAAAAATGATGACATTACTTATTCTCACCCCATTGTGATAGCCATCTTACTCTAACCTTTTTTTTTATCAGATTGAGTACTTGCAGGAAACGAACAGGGGTCTGGAGCAGAAGATAGAGGGACTGCACCAAAGGAAGAAGACTGTTTTTAATGAAGTGGCCGACCTGAGTGCTAGGAACCAAGAGCTGTGCCACGAACTTTCCCAAATAGACCAGCTAGCACAGCAGTTAGAAAAAGACAAAGAGATGGTACTGGAGACTGCTGACATAGAGCTCCAGGAGGCCAAGGTGAGAAGGGAAAGGAGAGAAATGAGCAGATTCAGCTTCTGAATGGCAATTAATTGATTGAAATGAGAATGTAGTATTTGTCAGTGAACACTGAGAATGTAGTGTTTGTGTCTGGATGAGCATCTTGCTTTTTCGATTTAGACTTTATATTGTTGATTACTGGTAGTTCATCAACGAAAGCTGACTAGTTACCATTTTTTTGCATAATTATATGTTTACAAAGTAAATTCAGTCATTTGGAGTGGTTTGATGTGTAATGTGTTATTCTAGGAAACTTTGTAGGGGTACCTTGGGAAGTTACCTCATGTAACTATATTAAATGAAATGGTTGGGATCATGTTGCATGCTATTGTGTTGCTGTATTGTTTTTTCATATTTACTGCTATTTTGGCTTTATCAACATCATATATTTAAAAACTCACTAGTGGGTTCACTTGTCTTTTTGGAGACTAATGGCTTTATTTGCCTTGTAGACATCATGTCATGTTCGTAGATAATGCCACCACTGTAAAGACATTGTACAGTTTCTCCACAATGAGCCATTTCACATCAAACCACTCTGAATGACTTTGATTACATCTCAATAGTTTATTTATGCAGTAATGAAAATAAATTGTGAAATTCAGCAAAACACCCTGAGTCAAGTGGTGGTTGGAGGCTAGACTACAGCTAGCTCTATTTACACTACTCATGCCTCTTCCTTTAGAAAGAGATTCAGCAGCTGCACAGACAAACAGAAGACCTGGAGGAGGTTATCTCTAAATTAAGACGGGTATGTGCTGCAGGTCTCCTGTAGTTTTCTACTGTCTACAACACTGTCATGTGAAATGGGCTGTGAAATTAGCCATCTGCTGCTGCGTGGCATGCTAGTTGTACAGGCTTTGACAAAATATGAATTGCTTAGTAAATATTTTTTCGATTTTTAGGTGACATTGATGTGGATTTTACATGTGCATGGTTTCATATTAGTAAAAAACATTAAAGTGCTCAAGAAAATGCTTTGGGAATTTGTTCACACAGTAGGAAGACAGGTCTCAGGGCAAATTATACATCTATACTGCCCCCTGTTGGCAATACAGGCTCTTTCCTTACATGTAGTAGAGAACTATTTAGCTTAACCCCAAGGCAAGGATTGTTGGCAATGACCAGTAGAGTCCTCTTTACCCGTTAGCTGTATCACTTGACCTCTTTTTTTGCTATTTAAAGTTCCTGTTTACGCCTTCATGTGACTTAATTGGCATGTGTGAAGGGCCTAAAGCATTTGATTGGCTGTTCTAGGACATGGCAGAAGGAGATCATGAGAAGGACCGTCTAAGGGATCAGTTGGCAGAAATGCAGGAGCAGAATGAGAAAATGGAGGGATTGTTGAATTTCCTGGAGGAGGAAAAAAGGAGACTACAGGATAAAGTAGACAAAATGACTCAAGCTGGTAAAATACAGTACTTTTCTTTCTTTAAGGCTTATGTAGAGTAAGATGACAGACAGCAGTATAAATAGTAAGACAGACAGTATGTTGTTATTGTTATAGCTATCAATCGTAGTAGTAATTTTGATTTTGTTTTAATTATTTTCACAATCAGGCAATTAATCAGTCTTTACACTTATAATAATTAAAATAATGAAAAAAGCTCTGCAAAAAACATGCAAACAGGTGTGTCCTTTAACTTTAACTGTCCTTGTCCTTTATCTGTTATTTAAAATATGCACTGTTAAGTTAACGTTCTGCTAGAGTTTTGAGCCTTGCTGTTATTTTCTTATGTATGTAATTGTAATGTGGCTATGTATGCAAGCATAAGCAGGGAGTTGGTTGAAGATGTAAGCGTAAGGGCTTTTTTCTCTGTTTCTACATTGCTAAAGTTTTAATTTGTGTATTGTCGCAGATAAGGAAATGATTCTGGAGCTGGAGCGCATGCGGGTTCGACATGGATTGTGTGGCAAAGAGCGTTCCCCATCTCGACTGGATGCTTTCGTAAAGAGTTTGGAGGAAGAAAGAGACCACTACAGACAGGAGGCGGAGAGATACCGCAAGACAAGAGGAGGTTCAGACAGAAGTCCCATTCCAAGTCCGTCCAGGGGCAGAAGTCCCAAAGGCCGGGGGAACTGGCAGGCCACGGTAAGACACTATGTTGGTGTGCACACACAACAAAATAGTCTAATCCTGTGTTTACATGGTAATGTTGGGGAGGCTGGACCTTAACAATGATATTTGTTATTATTTATTTGACTCCCAAAGAACATTACAACAGTGTGGTTGATGCCAGAAGTTCCTCTCTTCATTGACCATCCGTTGATGGTGGCAGTTGTGGATTTTCTGTCACATGTTGAAAATAATGGAATATTTGTTTTTATGTGACTGTATGTTGACTGTATACCTTCATAATTTAAGCACAGCATCAGTTGATGATGTAGCCTGCTCAGTAATTGTGTTATTTTTTCTTATACCAAATTTGCTTCAATTAAAGTTTTTTTTTTTTTTCAGACTGAGATATCACTAATTACATTATTTTTATATTAAGACAGAGAAAATACACATAGAAACAATTCAGTGAAACTTTGTTTTTGTTTAGGCTAAACACAACTGTAAAATATGAAAGTTTTGCTCTTATTTGTGAGGATGTATGGTATACTTTGCAGCTATATAACACCTTAACTTGGGCATAAGAATATGTTGTTATGTATATGACTTAAAGGCAGAGCTAGGCTGTGCTGATGTAAGTTCCAGAAACAGTTAAGATATAGTTGTCTGACAAATTAACGTGTTGGAACATCATACACTGAACAGGAAAAATACCATTAGAAGACGTTAAGTCTCCATCAGCACCTGGTGTTTTACATTTTAGTTTCAGTTTTAGCTCATTATCTCATTTGAGGCAGTCTCCATTATTCTACTGATCTGGCACAAAAACCTACCTATTTCCATCAGCTGTTTTTGGATAGTAAAACATGATTTAAAATGTGTCCTTCTGCCAGTTGCTGCATTTTTGTGCAACACCAGTGTTATCCTATAAAAATGTAAGCCACAGTTGACATTAATTACACTCATTTCTCCACAGTTAACCTGATATCTTTTCATGAACTCGTGCAGATATAACAGTCTTTACTAAGAGTGTGAGTAATCATGGAGATGCCTATGGATGCAGTAACGTGAGATTTAAATAAAGTAGCTCACACATTGTGAACATATGTAAGTATACTTCTCCTGTCCTAATGTATGTTAGCGTATGTGCTGTTTGTGTGCAGAGAGACGGTGCAGATTCTGAGCTGTCACGTGCTATCAGGGAGAGAGATGAGCTGCAAGCCATGCTGCTGGGCTTTGAGAAACACATGGAGGACATCCAGACTAAAGTCAAACTGCTAACTGCTGAGAGAGACCAGCTCAGTTCTCAGTATCAACAGGTGATACTTGTTTGAGAGTTTAGCAGACATACACACACAGTGCCTGTGTACATGCTTTCCTAAAAAAAGACTGAAGATTTCTAAATATGGGCATAACTTGTCAGTTCTAGTGTTTTTGAGTAACATCGTGTTATTTAAAACTGTATAAAATAACTTTGTAGAAGGAACACTGTTTATGTAATGGGTCTGTTTACTTCACAGTGTGTCTGTGTGTGTGTGTGTGTGTGTTTGTAGGCCCAGGAGGAGCTAAAGAGTATTCGTAGGGAGCTAATATTTTCTCCTGAGCTCCAGAAGAGAATGAGAGAGGAGAGAGAGCAGACAGATACTGAACTCCACAAAGTGACCTCAGAAAGAGATTCTCTCCGTGAGAGACTCAAGGTGTGTGTATGTATTTGTCTATCTGTGAGTTTGTGATAAGATGATTTATCCACAGTGAGGTCCAAAAGTCCACATTTGAAATCTGGGATGTTTTTATTTACCCTTGGAAACAGAAAGCAGAAGACACTTTTAGATAAAACGCTAGGGCAAGTAAAACGGAATTTCTAGTTCACTATTCAAATTTAAGTACATTCATGACCACGATCATATTAAGGTCTTTTTTAAGAGACTCTCATTAGACGATTGTGCACAGCTCAAATTAACACCATCAGCAAAGCAAAAGGGGGACATGCAAAATTCTACTATAAGTAATAAGTAATTCTGAAATTCATGAAAATTATGTAGAAAGCTGATGATAAACTACAAAACCACTAACTGCCTGCGTACTTGATGTTCAGCAAGAGTGAAATTTCTCACTGTGTCATCTGAGGACTGTAACCTGTGTGATTTGTGCAGGTGGCACAGACCTCAGCTCTCACAGACAGAGAGCAGGAGGAGATGAGAATACTGGAGCTGGAGAACACAGTTCAAATGGTACTGTACTTTTATCACAGCTGCTGTTACCATCAATACTACTGCTGCTGTTATTGACACTGTATGTGGTGTTTTTGTTGTACAGAGAGTAATTGTAAGTAATGATTTAATTGAATTTCTGCATTATTATGTGTACTAATGTTTTGGGGCAGATTGACTCCTGTTTCAACTCAAATGATTAATTTTAGTTTAGACAAAAGGTCAGAGTAATGTTGCTCGTAATAATATTAATTTGTTCATTAATATTCAACAATAAGTCTAAATGTATACCAAAGTATATAGATAAATATTATAAACTTTTATCTGTCAGTTTATCTGCCTTGAATATTAGTCACTTTCAAAAAGGCATTAATAATAATTATAATAATCATTATATGAGAATAATATACAGTATATAATTATAATAATCATTTTATGAGAACATTGCTGCTGTTGCTATATGACCCATCTACAGCTCCTTTTTAATATTCTGGACTTGTCTTAAATGTCTTATTATTAATTATTTAATTATTTGTGTACAGCTTCTTAATGATTTAAAACGTGTGAAGTTCCACACTGCTATCATATTAGAATCACTTTATGGATGTATCTGTAGTCAGATTCAGTTTGGCTAATTTTGAACAGTGATTCTGAACTTTTGAATGGTCCTGTGTGTGCATGCGTCAACATCTGTCCTTTCATGTGTATTGTGTATGTATGTGGACTGTAGCTGGAAAGAGAACGAACAGACCTGCGCACTCAGGTGGCTGTTTTGAAAGAAAGTCGTGTGGCTGTTGAAGATGAGCTGAAGGCTCGCTCAGTGGCTGTACTTCAGACCGCAGAACAGACGGCACAGCAGAGGGCAGAGAACAGCGCGCTTAGGTACTGTGGGCCAACGTGTGTGTTTACACTTTTATCAATAAAGACTGTATTGTGCACATGTTCGGAATTCTCTGGATCCACGAGAAGTGAAGAGTGTGTATGTGTGCGCGCATGCGTGCGCGTTTGTGCGTGTGCATGTTTATAGGCTACTTCAGGAACAGATGGAGAAGTCTCTCTCTGACATTCAGCATAGATTGTCTGTGAAGACCAATGAATTGCAGGCCGCTCATCAACAAATCGACAAGCTAGAGGACAAAATCAGTAAGTCACTTTTTCTCACTCTTCATACTAACATTTTGAGTTCTACCATTCTGCATGTTCCACCCGCAAACTAAACATTCTCATTCAGGGAAGGAAAGAGTTTAATTAGATGCATCAGACGATTGGATCGTTGTCTTGTAGGTTATCATATTAATCAGTAGGAAGTTATGATGATGGTGAGCTATTTGTTGTAGTGAGTTCCTTTAACTTAATTTTAATTTTAATCTTAATTTTATTGTGTTTGCTTTGGCTTTGTTTTCATGTAAATGAGGTAGGTCTCACCTTTCTAATAAATTTGCTTCATATTGTGAGTTTCCCTGGTTTTATGATTATACCATTTTGTTCAGAACAGTAATTAATTGGTCCTTCACTCTGAATAGTATCAAAAAACAGACAGGTTTTCTAATTCTGTCAGGATCTGAAGGTTAATCATCAAAATTAACACTAGGTTACTGTATTACCACTATATCTGATAGTGATAGCCCTATTCTTAATATAGACAAACTCACTGTTGTATTGCTTGACAAAATAGACTGACCTCACTACAGCTCCTTTATCACTGATGTGACTAACATGAATATTTTATAATAAAATAAAAAGTTGATATAGCTATTTGATTTCACACTGTTATGGTCATTAATAGCACACATGAGGTTGCTTGAGGTGTATGTGTCTGTGTATCTGTGCAGCCGAGCTGAGTAGACACGGCTGCTCTCAGAGCGATGAGGTAGTAGCACTGCAGAATGCCATTGCGTCTCTGGATCGTGAGAAGGACGCTTTGCAAGAGGCAGTGGACCAAAAGGCTGAGAGCATGGTCCTGCTACAAGACCAACTAGACAGTAAGGTAAGATAGTGCATGTTAATCTCACAGTTAAATGACTTTGTGACTGCAGCAATGCAATTTCTGAACTGCCAGTAGTAGGAGTGGTAGCAGATTTTTGTAGTCTTTTAAATTATTGGATGAAGAAACTGCTGATGCAAATGTCACATACCACTATTTGTTTATTGATTTCCAGTGACAACATTAAGTATAATGATTTCATTTTTCAGCATCTGGAAAAAAGCAGAAAACACAAGTTAACAGAAAATGATACAGAAACTTTAACAATGTAATATCAAATGTTTTATGTCCACCCTTTGTCTCTATAACAGCTTACATTCTTTTCTGGAGGTTTGCTTTATGTTTTTTTTAAAGAAATCTGCAGGGATATGTTCCACACCTCAAGAATTCAGACTTTGAAACTGGTTGCATTTTCTGCTTGTCATGATTCAAGAAGTCCTAATTCCAAATACACACTCATCAGTCTAGAAAACATTTTGTCTCAGACGTCCAGGTTTGTTGTTCTATTGCAAATTTCTTCCTCTGTTTGTCTATTTCCTTTTTTTTCAGTAACTGCTTTTTGGCAGCTACACATCCTACACAGAATCATAGCGTTCTCATGTCTTCTCATAGTTAAGGGTGGATAAATACCTCTGGATTTTTTCAATATCTAAAGCAAAATTGATGCTTTGGAAGGAGAAGACCTTTAGAAAAAGCTTTTGTGGGGAGCACATGGTTGTAGGGAGCAAACTTACTGGTTGATTGTAAGGATGGGAGAGTTAATGTGGTAGCAGACCACACAAAAGTAATGAGAGGACAAATTAAATACTGTTAGATTTGATATACTAGGTGTTGGGTGCATTTGTTTTTTTTCCTGACACTTAAAATGAATAATTGTACTTAAGCTAAATTTTAAAGACGGGTACAAGTTAAAAGTCTGAGGTTGGAGGTCATCATTTGTAACATTTTTTTAGTTTGTGACTGTTGCATCTTCTGCAGGAGAAGACACTGACAGAAGTCCGACTCACCATCACAGAGATGGAGAACTCTTTAGAGTGGGTGTCAGTCGTTTTATAATTATATCTTATAAGATGCTGTATGTGTCTGAAATCTACCAACAAGCTTTTTTGTGGCTGCATGTGTTGTAGCCAGCTGAAGGGGGTGCTGAGCAGCCGTGAGCGTGAGATTAGTAGTCTTCGCCGACAGCTAGACCAATCGCATGAGGAGCTCTCATCAGTCAGTCGTGACAGAGAGATAGCACTAAGAGAAAACCGACGACTACAGGATGACCTGGCCACCATGACCAGAGAAAACCAGGTATACTCACATACATGCACACACAATGAATGGATGAACATATGTGCAGATCATGACCAGCGAGAGTCAGTTGTATACATATCTGTTAAATTGTGCTGCTGTATATAGGCAGTACATGCAGAGATGGAAGAGGCTTTGAGAGAGAGGGATGAGCTGAAGATGAGAGTTCACTCCTATATCACTGAGGTGGCCAAGATAGAAAAAATGATGGCAGCAAAGGTAAAAGAACCTTTTTACATTTTGTGTTTACTTTCACTGTGATGGGTGGTTTTGACGTAATTGCTCTAGAGTTGGTGTTGTGAGTCTGAATGCTTGCCCATGAATGAAGAATGCATCATCTCACCACCTCTCTGAGACTTTTTTTTGTTTCCTAGGAGAAAGTACTGATTGAAATTCCACTGCATATTGCAATCTCTTCAGTTGCCTGGAAACCGAGACAATTCATGCTATCTTTGCTGTCTATCAGTAATTCCATGTATTAATGTTTTTGTGAAACCTGGGTTAGGTTAAGATTAAATTGTACATTTTCTTTTATTCTGGCTATGTACAAGTTTTTGGGATTTGTTTGCTGTGTTGCAGGAACAGGAGAACAGAGAGATGTTGGAGCGCTTCCGCATGGCACACTCGGACGCTGAGGAACGTGAGCTGAAACTACAGCAGGCTGAGGGCCTTAACAACTCCATCAAACTAGAGCTGCTGTCCTCTGACACCGAGCGCAGACACCTCCGAGAAAGAGTTTCGCTGCAGGACAGAGAGATACAAGAGGTATGGTTAAGGAAAGGCAGATGAGCCAAGGGATTCAATTAAAATGCCTGCATGTTCTCTAAGATTAATTTAGTTTTTTATTAATTTAGTTTATGGTGTTAAATTCAGGTCCTGAAGGGCCAGTTGCCTGCTGAGATTACAATTCCAAAAGTTTGGCCAGTATGTGAAATGCTAATGAAAACAGAAATCTGTAGCATATTCTGTTTGCTGAAAATGGTACAATATTTTATGTTTTGTCTTATGAATTACATTTTTTTTGTAAATGTATGCATCCAAATTTGATGCCTGCAACCCATTAAAAAAAAAGTTGGGACAGGAGCGTGATCACTATACTGTTAATTTACCATTCCTCTCCATGACAGCCTATTATTTCCATACATAACCTGAAAGGTGTATTCGACAGAAAACAGTACAATTCCACTGTGCATTAGTTCATTTCACATGAGCTTGAGGTCGGCAGTGTTTATGGACATTGTAGACATATGACTTCTACTGTGCATAGTACTGTCTTGACTTGAATTTGTGGATGCTGAGACGAATGATGTTTATTTACTGTGGTTTGTCAAAGTATTCCTGTGATCTTCATCACAAAAGTATGCCTTTGTTTAATGCAGGGCTGTCTGAGGGATCAAAGCTCACTGGCATTCAGTCGTGTTTTTGTGCTTTTTTCTGGAATCCCTGAATCTGTTGATGATATGCACTGAAGATTGTGAAACACTTAAAATCCTTGCAATTCCTCATTAAGGAGGATTATTTCTAAACTGTTGGATTTTTTAATGCTTTTTTGACCAAGTGGTGAACCTTGACCCATCCTGTCTCATAGAGGACTAGGCTGTTCCTGGATGCTCTTTTTATATATGTAAGCATTAGGGCTGCAATATATGAGCTTGATGAACACATGATAAACGCATCAGTTTACTTCATACATGCAGCACCAGAGAGACTCCACAGGCCATCAAAGCCTAATGAGAGCTTTCCTCAGGCTGGGATTAAACCCTGCTCTCCCACACTGGAGATGAATAACTTGATCATTCAGCCAAACTGTCAGTGACCAACTAACAACACAGTGTCTACACTCAACCAAAAGCATTAGCAACATTATTTTTAAACTAAGTACAGCCCAACGTATCTGACACCACAATATTTACTAACTAAACAAAAAAAAAACAAAAAAACATTTGTTCTTGTGTGCCTTTGTAAAAATAAAGATATATTTATGGTTTCGTAGTCGTTTTAGAGAAAGTTGTTGAAGTAGTGCTGACGGTTTCTCAGCCTTTCAGTACACAAAGAATGTTCTTGCAATTATGATGGATGTAGCTCTTAGTATTTGATGTAGTTTTATTTCGTGCAGTAGTGAATGCTGCTATTGTAATCTTTTTTGCTACTTGTTTAAAGGAGAGGTTAGTTGGATTTCTGTTTACACATAAAATATGTCCGCATTTGCGTTACATCCAGCTAGAGACACGCTATTTTAATACTAATTCGTTGCTTCTCATATCGTCATTGTGATATCTGACAGCTTTATTGATAATCACACTTCAATATCTTTAATATCGTGCAGCAGGTCCAAGTTAAATTAGTCTTTATCAGTCTACAGACACAAACCTTTGCACTGGATGTATTATAAAATCACTGTCACAGTTCTTTCCTTCTTTTTATATCTAGCACATGAATGCGCTGCAGGCATATGAAGCTCAGGTATCTTCACTGGCACGGACAATGTCTCGGCTGGAAGAGGAAATGCTGACAGCTCGGGCGGAGAAAACCTCAGTGTTAGCTGATCTTGCCTCTGTGAGAGAACTCTGTGTCAAACTGGACTCCAGCAAAGAGCTAATCTCACGGCAACTAACTGCCAAAAGCATGGAGCTAGAGAGGGTGAGAGAGAAGCAATGTTTACCCATGTGCATTCAAAATACCTTTGCTGTTGCTTAGAAAAATTGTCACATCCCAGCATGTACAGCAAGCATTTTTATCACCTTAAATTTGCTGTTCGGTTAGGCCCATCAAATGAGGACAGGCACCTAACAAAAATTTGACTCGACCCCTGTTGCCCCTAACTTCAGGTGACTGGTGAACTGGAAGATGTGCGTTCAGAGACAGAGCTTTTGAAGAAGCAGCTAGCCAGCGAGAAGGCGACTGTGCGGAATCTTGAGACGCTGCTCTCGACAAACCGGCAGAAAGAGTTCCAAAGCCATCTCAGTGCCAGCGAGAAGGAATCAGAGCTGAAAGTGCTCAAAGATCGCCTGGCCCTTGCAGACAGCAAAACGTAAGAGGCAGGGAGGAGGAAACTAAGACTAAAGAGTTTCTTACAAATGAGTGCAAAGTTGTTGATGCCTGTAAATATACTTATGTTTACAGCTAGCGATGATGACCACTTTGAGATCTGAGAGGGTATCTTTAGTAGGGCTGAAATCAAATTCCAGAACAACATCAGTTATGCAAGGATCACCTTAGCACTATGATGGTAGCAAGCTGACTGTGGTGGGCTCATCACTCCAATGTTTTTCCGTTAGTGTAGCACATTTTTAAATGGGAAGTGATGACACCAGTGCACGTCTTTACTGCACTGGCAGGTCGATCAGTTGGTTTCTGTTTGATCTGATATGTTTGTTTAGTTTTTTTGCAATTATTTATTATTTATTCATAGATTTTTAAACTATACTTTATGAGGCACGTTATTCATCGATTTGTTTGTGTTAATAATAACTGTTTAAATTGATCTCTCATCTGCTTTACATATATACAACTTTTCATTGGAATTTGTGCTTGTAATTCCATCTAAACAATAATCATGAAACTCTTAATATCTAGTTTGAACTGTTGATGGGATCTTGTTGAAAGTGTGTATTTATGTTTAATCAGGGCGGGACATGCTAGAGAAGTTTCTCAGCTGCGTGGAAAAGTTTCTCAGCTCCAGACAGAGATGGATGTGCTGAAAAGGCAGCTGACAACAGAACGCTTTGAGAGGTGAGTCAAGTCAGATCCACAAGTACAAAACAGCTTAATGTCAGTACTTATGCCACTCTCTTTCTTTCTCTTTCTCTTTCTCTTAGGGAGAGGGCAGTTCAGGAAATGCGCAGACAGGGCTTATCTTTCTCCTCGCTGCGTAGCTCTTCACCCCTCAGTGCCTCTCTCAGTCCCCGCCCACTTTCCCCTGAGCGGTCTATCCTGCGCACACCAGAACGCTCAATAGACAAATCATCGGAAAAGTGAGTCCACTGGAGATTATGTTCATTTAACTCTTAGAGGGCTGCTACAGCTAACTTAAAGCTTTCATAAACATTGTAATGTTCATTTTAGAAAGGCAGAATATTAATTTGAATGTTGCTGTGGACCACAAAGACTAACTGTGTCTACCATATATATATATATATATATATATATATATATATATATATATATATATATATATATATA
>CM067481.1:17238205-17300430 GCA_034552555.1 Semaprochilodus insignis | reverse complement strand
ATATATATATATATATATATATATATATATATATATATATATATATATATATATATATATATATATATATATATGGATATTCTAAGCCACAATCCCAGTGTCTGTTTACATCAATAATTGGATATCAGCCAATACTGAGCAGCAATCCTGTGTTGGTGCTTTTTTAAATTTTATAATTTTTTTATTGTGTTTATTAACCATTTAAGAATTTAAGATACTTGAGTAGCTTACAACAAAAAAGTAACAAAATAGTGATTTAATTTAATTGTTTATCATTGACAGTGTAGGTCAGTGAAGTGGTGAATTTAGTGAGGCTCACAGCAAAAGATAGGAATGGGTCCCCTGGACAGTGCAACAATGAAAACCATTTTGAGACTGTTGAATAGTATAAGATCAATTAGTAATTTCTATACCTTTCCATTCTATTACATTTTGTGAAATGTCATTTGGAATTTATGATGGATTGTAGCAGCCTGTTCTGACTGAAAAAAATAGCTTTTTGGGAGTGCAGCAAGAAATTATTATTTTCCTTCCTGTTTTGTGTTTCTCTGCTGCACTTGATTTAACTTTAACTCTATTTAACTAGATTTTACCAACATCCAAAAAACAGCTCAGGAGAATCTGCCCCCCCCCCCAATGTAAACTGTCCCTTAAATACCTTGTTCTTACTAGTGTGTCCTAATGCAGTTGTGTTATCACATAATAACTAATACATAGTCAAATATAACTACGACTGGATGTGGTGCTGATGATGGCATGATGAATGGCCCAAAAAATGGCCAAAAATGACTTGGAGAATGGTTACATTGACTTTACCAAGCAGGTGGACACAAGCCTGTGATCACTATGCACGCTGCCCAAGTGTTGGCTGTATTTTCATGGAGACCTTAGCTCATGGGGGCCATAGGGGGCTGGCTACCTGTATCAGATGCAAACACGGACCCTAGTGGTGGTTGAATCGAAGTGACTAGTTATTTAATGAGGCACTGATTTACTGCAGCCCTGAGTGCTTGCTCATTACATTTTTTTTTAAAATATGCTTTATTTCAGAAGTGTGAGCTTTAAGGACTAGAGAAGAAATAAGGCTTAAAAGAACGGAAGATCTGGCATCTGTGGCCACTATTGCCAGAAAAGCTTACGGCTGACAGTCCCTCTCATCTTGAATGATTATATGTATTCTTCTGTATGAAGTATGTATTATGAAGGTAATATTCCGTCAGTGTTCTTTACGTGAGTCCGTTGTCTTGAAATCTCAGTGGCACAATTAAATGTTAATCCATGTAACATTGCTTTTGCCTTAAGGTAGACACTCTCATATAATTTGACTTGGACAAAAATCAAACCAGAAACATTTCTCACATTCTAGAAGGTTCCACCCTTCTCCCTTTAAAAAAAGCACATAATATCACAGACATGTATGATCATGCCACCAAAGCCAAACAGAAAAGCACATCCATTGTATCAGGGTGATTTTCTTAATGACTTAAAAGAAATTAATCCTGTGTTTGTTGTGTTTCAGATATGAATATTTTGTATAGGGAAACAAGGCATTTTATAGCATCTGTAGCATTTATGTCCTATGACCTTTTTAATTTTGCAGTATTTTTATATGAAATGTTACTTTCAGAGATGCCCAAGAGCACTTTTAAAGAAACTGGCTGTGGAAGTGACCAAATAATACTGTGAAAATGGGATATGACCATTGTACTCAGGTCTGTCAATGTTACACAGAGATGTCACTGCTCTGAACATCCAAATATGTTATGAATGTTCCATATCTGTGTTGTGTGTTGAAAATGATGTGTGTTTACTAGAATTATTAACTTATTTGTTCAAATAAACGTATACCTATTATCAATAGAGGTCTCTGAACAATAATATATTGTTTATTAAACATAAAGTAAGAAAATACAAAAGCCTTTTCAACAGAGAAGACGACGATCATTACTGAAAAGGATCTCTTTTGTGTGTTAGCCTTAAAGGAACACAAAATCCCAAAATGCCAAGTTGAAGGAAGGCTAATACAGCCAGATTATACTAGACTTCTCAGCAACTTGCATCCATCATGAACTATTTTTTCAAGTCATAGTGCATTTAAGCCTTAAAATGCACAACAAGGTGTCAAGTTTTTATCTTCTACTTAGCCAGGGCAGACTGCAGAGGACGTTCAGGGTGTTAAATTGGCTTCTGACATCCATTCCTAAACCAAGGCTATTTGGAAAGGCAGATTTCCTGTATATGTAGTCAGGTAGTGGAATGGAATAAGTGCATCTGAATTCTACTTACTGGTTCAATTTGAAGCATACGGTGCATTCCAGTTGCCCCAGTACTACTTTGCGAAGTGAACTGCATAGGGTATGCAGACATTTTAAGGTTTATTCCAGGCCATTGGAAGTGAAAATGTTGGAAGGGAGCTGTATCAGCTTTAGTTCCCTTAACTGATATGCTGTGCTCAAGTGTGCAGAGAAAATAAGGGCACTGCTTAGGCACTCTGTGAAATGGAATGCACCTGTTATCTCTTTTCCTCCTTCTAACATGCACTTTCTCTTTTTAATGTCATTGTGTATCTTCAAAGACTCACCAAAACTGAATATGGTAGCAGACTGGTTCAGTCGGTTCTGAATGTTGCTGATTTATAGGGAATATAAGTGTATTCACATATGTTACCTTTTTTTTTTTTTTTTAAGATAGAAATGGCTTACAAATGTTACTATGAATGCTTGACTTATTAAAAGGCATTTCACCAGATTTTTTATATAGTACGTAAACTTTGCAAGCATTTCAATATGTACCACTCGCCCCCAAGTCCATCCAGTCCACATATGGAAACGTATGCAAAACCAGCTTGGTATGAATTCAATTTTTGGGATGTCACATTTACATATATATGCCTATTGAACCTACAGCAGTTCAGCTCTGCCCATTCACATTGAAGTAATAAGGAGTGTTCCCTGCCTGCTTTTGGAATGAGGTACAATACAGGGCAGCCAATCAGAACACAACATGTTCACGTACATCAATCTTAAGGACATAGTACCAAAAATAACCTGTCTAAGGGATAAAGAAGGAGTAAAAAATCATCATGTAACAATGAGTTTCTCTCACTCTCTCTTTCACATACACACAAAGTTAAAATTAAAACGTTACAAGTTAACCTGGAAGGGAGGAATAAAAGAAAAATGCAGGATATGGGCCCTTTAACCTCTAAAAAGAATAAAACTAATAAATGACACTGAAAAAACAATGCAATCATATTGACAGAATCTCTGACCCTCTGTTTCAATACTGCATCTAACATCACATTACTCTGCCATTTCACCATGGGGGAATCCACCATGACAGCATCTTAAGGGCCGCTCCACTACTATATTCAAGCTATGAAATACATAGCATCGGGCTGAGGGTCCAGGACCTTCAAGTCTCAAAATCAAAATTTGGTTGTCCATAGAAATAAACTTTGAACATTTTATGGTGGTAAGTTACTGAAGAAACGCTCAATTACAAATTTAGAAAAAAGCTGGCTGAAAATTGCAAGCTTGCTAAAATTACAATGTTAAGGAATTAGCTGTCACTAATTATACTGTTATGTAATTAGATTGTTTTGTCTACCCCTTTCTAAAGAGAACGCTTGAAAAGGTATTAAGAATTTTGCAAGCTAAATCAGCTGTTTGAACCTTTAAAACAGTTCTTAAAAGCTTGTGTATACTGTAGAGTGCTAATTGTACCCCTGATTACCTTATCTGTTATACCTGACTGCATTGTCAACTTCCTAATACACAGTTTGAAGCTTGTGACCGGTTTCCTGGACCCAGATTAAGCTAAACCTAGTCTAAACAGGCTTTTCAATGGTAAATCATCATTGTCATTACAATCTGGTCCTAGACAAGTCTTAGTACATGTCCCTGAATCCAGACCATAGGGTCGGTTTCCTGGTCAAGGACTAAGCATAGTCCTGGACTTTTTTTCCTTTTTATTGGAGAATTTCCATTCAGAATGTTGTGCTGTCCAGATCTAGGCCTAATACGCGTCTGAAAAGCTGATCCATAGTGTGCAAACTGACAAGAAAATCACTTCCACTGCAAAAATATGTTCTTAATTCTCTCAGTTTTCCTCTTGTCCTGCAAGTGACCACTTAAACGCTCCCACTTTGACAGGAAGTCCACATGACATGTTAAAAACAGTATTGAAATGAAGAACTAATCTTGTGCTTGTGTAAAATCACAGCTTTTGTGTCCAGCACAATATAATATTTATCCCCATATGTAGCAATATTACTTGTACATAAAAATATATTTCACTTGTTAGTAACCTTGCCTCTTTCTACAGATGTGCTGTAATTCCAGTTCTAAATAGTGGTTGCAACTTAAATAGCTCTCATATGCCGCAATCAAACATATTCCCAATTCTATACAATAGAAATATCCAAAAAAATATTAAAATATTGTAGCTCCCATAGAATCCGAAGTAAAAGGGTTTAATATGCAGCCATACAACAGGTACAGTCCAGGTAAAGTCTCTGCTAGTGTCGACAGTACTCAGTGGTTATGTTGGGCAGCGAGTAGCCGAAGAAGGAGAAGTCTAGAATGTACTTCTGCAACAGTTCCCGCAGCAGCTTCTGAGGCACGCTGCACAGGTAATAATGCAGAGTTTCCTTGGTAACAGGCTTGTACCATGTTTGGCGTTCAGGAAAGTGCACATGTGATGGCGCCCCAACGCGCTCCAAAACGTACGCTGCGTCACTCTCCAGACGCTCATAAGAACCTATGAAGTTGTACTCCATGACACACGGTTGGCAGAGGTTATGTATGGGCATCCAGTGCTCATTCATGCGCTCTGCATCCTCGTCCAGCAGATAGCGCACAAACTCCGTGAATGTCACGTCATCACCTGCTGTCGTCTTCCCGCCCTTCGTGTGCCCTTTGCGGTACCTCCGCACAATCTCAGCGCCATACTTACGCTGGTATGCTTCGATCTCACCAAACTTGTTGCGGTAAGCGGAAAGCAGACGTGCCATGGGCTCACGCACAAACATGAACTTGAAGTAATGCTGCAGCCGGTGCCGGATCTCTTCCGCTGAGAAGTCGGACAGGAAGACGAGGTCCGCATGGTGGTCCATCCTCCCTTTTACGTCCATGTGTGCCAACGCACCGTTTAGCACTTTCAGCACACGTTTCCAGTTGGAGCAGGCCACTTTGGGCACGTAGCAATAGAGGAAACGGTGCTCATCGTTCACCAGGATGTGCTGCAGCAGGGTCTTCCTCTGCAGGGGACTGAGGGGACTGTTCCTCTGGCTGCACATGGCCCTGATGGTGCTGTTACGAATCTCCTGCAAAAACTGTGAAAAGGATACCACGTTAGGAACATCTGTAGCAGCTACAGTTTGTTCTGCTCTTACTGCACATAGGTGTGTAGGTGTGTGTGTGTGTGTGTGTGTGTGTGTGTGTGTGTGTGTACGTACTGATGGCAAAAGGAACGGTCACTTAAATCATCATGTATTCATCAGCATTTTGTAGGACTTCCTCTTGATGACTTAATTACTGTCATACACCACTTCATCATTATTTCAAAGCAGTGTTTCTAAACTACAGCCCTGGCAACTCACCTCACCCAGCTCATCAACTTCAAGAACTAGATTGGTTAAGGAACAGCTGGAACCATATAGCACTGCAGGTCCCCTACATTGGAGTTGGGAAACACTTTACAAAAACACTGCTTCCCTTCCATTCCCCGCTGGCCAAAATGATGGTCTTTCTTATAGGTCTTTGTTCTGCTCCAAGGAAGAGACTCCTCCTTCATGTATCCAGTCTCTCTATGCTTTTTCAGAATCCCATTCACACTGCTCTGACTGCAAGCTACAGCTGTGACACCGACGGAGACACAGCAGTGCTGTCGGAGGTTTAAACACCACAATGTCACTGCTGGACTGAAAATAGTCCACTAAATAGAGATATACACTCAACACTGTCCTGTGACTGGTGATGAAGCACAACACACACGAACACACCACCACCACATCAGTGTCACTGCAGTGCTGAAAATGATCCACTACGCAAATCATACCTGCTCTGTGGGGGTTCTGATTAGTGTTGTAATACTCAAGTCTTGTCTCAGTCTGAAGACCATAAACTTTGGGACTCTGCACGGGGTAAAGTGATCCTTCACAGCATGCCAACTGTAACTATACTCGGGATGCCTTTGAAAATTTTTTAATATGAAACATATCTGTAAATCTGAAAACCTGCCCAACTTCCCAAGAGTTTGGTGAAAAGACTCTTACCCATTTCTCAAACTGAAGACACAAGAGGAGACGTGAGATCTCAGTTCATATGTTGAAGAGCCCATTACCAAATTAGAAAAGGCCATTTCCAGAAGAAGAACTGTTCAATCAAATATTGTGTTTTGAGTGAAGTTAGCCACAGCGCCGCTATGGCGAGTGAGTTAGCAGCCAGTCAATACTAAATAGCAGGGTTTATTTTGCACACGGACTCCTGAATATGTTTTGGAGAGGAAAGGCACAGAGAATAACCTCACCATTGTTTCCAGCTTTAAAGCAAGGTTTGACTAATACAATAATATTGTGGTGTCCGCCACATGCTCCGCATTTCAAGAGGAGTTAATGAAACGTGGCATGCAAAGCTGCGGCTGCACACTCTCACCCCCCACCTTCTGCTAAAGGAGCATTTGTTGTTGTTGCTGGTAATGTTGTTAGTTAGTTTAAGATGTGTTTACACGGCTGTGTTTTATTGTGTTCTGCTTTGGGTTATTTGCTGTGGTTTTAGAGCTTACCGCCAGTGGATGCTGTATGGCTAGAGGAGACCTTCCCTGCTATCCTCACTGTTATTCAGAGGCAGAAACATAATCTTTAATCTTGTTCAATTAAGCACCCTCTGGTTCATTGACACTACAATATAATAATGTTTATAATACTGTAATAATGTTTTAGGATATATATTATTTAGACATCTTTTTATTTTTCTATTCTGGAAAAAAAAATCTTAATCTGGTCTTGACTCAGACCCGAGTTGGCCCCATCTCAGTCTTGACCAGGGTAATGGGGATTGACAATGTATGCAGAGAAACAGAGAGACTACAGTCTGTACTTGTGGAATTACACAGTGCACCTAAATGGTAAGTACAGCTGATACAATGGACAAAGACTATAGATGCAACGTGTGCCTAATAAGGTGATTGAGTGGTGTATAGGTCTCTTCCCATTCAAAGAGACACCAGCATGGTCTCGTAGGAGTGGAAATAACTGCCTGGGGACGTTGCCAAATGGCCACTGTGTGGACAGACTTTCCCGTAAGGACTTTGGCATCAGTCATTACAGACACTTATTATTACTAGTTGAGATTATTTAATGTACCACAGAACTGATGTATGTACTGTATGTGTTTAAGCACAGCTTAGGGGTTCCTCCTACACCTCAGCCAAACCACAGAACTGTTTTGCTGAAATGTTAATGGGGGCTTCTGTTTTTCAAAGTGCCTGTTCTTTTAAAACATTCCCGCAGCAAAGAAGGGAATGAAACAATAAAAATAAATAAACAAAAATAAATGTTTACATTCAGCATTCCACAGGCAGACCCAGAATGATGATGCACTTCTCTCAGTTCCTCAAAATAATAAAAAAACATCTTTAAATCTGCTGCATGGAAATTACTGGCAAGTATGTCAGCTTATGTCAGCTTTTTCCCCAGAAATCTCAGATGTGAATACTGTGTGTAACAATTTCCTGAGTACTTCAAATGTGCATCTTGACCTTTACTATACTTTAAAGGAGCAATGTGTAAGATTTTTAGTTTACATCAATAGAACAGAAGAATGTTTTGACAGTTCATCAGCAATCTATACGTATCATGTAGCAGAGATATCCACTAAAGTTAGCTAATCAGCCAACCCTGGCCCGTCCTGTCTCATAATATCACTTTTAAAGACAGGTAGCCCATGAAAGGAGCATGAAACGAAACATTAGTGGAAGCTCTTTTCCAAAGGCTGGGGCTTATGCAGTTCACTTTAACTTTGTTTGCTCTTTTCAAAGACAGAGCTACAAAGTGCTTCACTACAAAAAAAAATCAAAGATATAATAACACAATAAAATAAATTAACACACACACACACACACATTACCTATGAACAAGCACAGTACCTATGATCCCAACTCAACAACAACAACAAAAAAACAGCTAGAGAGTAAAAGTGGGTCTTTAGGCGTTTCTTAAAAGACAATGTGGATGTGGTGTGTCTGATATCAAGGGTTCCATGATTTAGGTGCATACACAGCACAAGCACAGCCTCCCTTTCCCTTCAGTTTAGTTCTAGCAACAAACGAGAAGCTGTTTATTTATGGATCTCAGTGACCTAGTACTTGTATGGGATACTAACAAATCACAGATGTATTCAGGTGTTAACTGACCTGGGACTGACCTACTGCTGCACATTCATTACAGTATTGTGGGTGATGCGTTTCAGGGCATCTCGGTTGTAGAAATACAGATACCTAAAGCTGCTACAGCCAGAAAACCTTTCAAGCTAACAGATAAGCTATCTGATACTTATTTGGTGAATATCTTAAAATGCCCATTTATAGCTCTTACAATCAGCAGAGACAAGCAAGTTTATAAAACACATATACCCCCAACAGAACCCTCCATGATCCTACAGCATATGAAGGTTTCAGTCAATGTTGTCTCTGTAATTTGTCATGTGAGGGCACTGGTGTCCATTCATAGATGTGTAAATATGTGCATGTATCATGTTCTGTGTTTCTCTGATACAGTCACATTAACATTTCAAATATATGTAAACATAGATATACTTGTACTCGTGTTTGCGGTTGTACCGGTTGATTTAAGCCAAAACTGTTTGCAGTTCCACACCCTGTGGAAGCCTATGGGCAGGTACCTTCTAGCGTGCATTTAACCAAACAGCCGTTAAGTGTGTGTTCTTTTTTAAACTCTGAAAAGTGCAATATATGGCTGAAGAAAAAGGCTGAACTGTTCTTCAAATGTGTGGTCATGAATGGCCTGCACTCTTTTGAGAACAAGATACAACTAGAGAAGCTCTTGGACTCCAAATTCAAACAGAGCTGGAATATGTTCCGCAAACGCATCCACAAACTTTTAGTGTTTACTCCACTAATGAAAGACACTGTAGACATGCAAACACACACACACACATGCAATGAGTTTACACTACTGATTTATAAAGACCTGGTAACTGCATAATGTATGTAAACTGTGCATTCGACTTTTGAGGTGTTATGTAAAGCATAAGCTAAGCCTTTTGCGAGTTAGCTCATCACTGGACAGATGAAGAAACCTTGCTCGATCAGCCACTAGTTATCGTGATCAGCCACTAGTTATCGTGATGTCATTTACATAATACAAACCGGTGGATATTTGATCTCACTGTTAGCAGCATGAGCTTTTTTCAACTTTACCTTTAACTCCAGGCTTTGAGGATTGCCTCGTTTTTTGTTTTTTTTTTGGCTTAGGCTAACTGAAGTACCACACTAGAGCTCTCCTCATTCCTAAGCACCACAGTGTCTACCAGGGGAAGGTCAGCTCCCTTTCTGGCTTCTCAACAAGTTTCCCAGCCACTGTGGCCCTGACATAATCATTAAAAATGCCCAGTGCCCAAATTTTACAAAAAATAGTGGTATATGTGGATTATATATGTAAACATGAAGATTATGTTCATACACTATCATTCATATGGTATACAGCATATGTTGTTCTAAAACCTCTATATACTGCTTAGCATTGATATATAATGCCTTTCCAGATCTGTAAGCTGCCCACGTTATAGGCACTAATGCAAACCCATAACATCAGAGACACTTTGGGCTGATAACAAGCTGGATGGTCCCTCTCCTCTTCAGTCTGCAGGACATGGCGTCCATGATTTCCAAACAGAATTTTAAAGTTTGATTCATCTGACCACTGAACAGTTTTCCATTTGGCCCAGAGAAGATGGTGGCGTTTCTGGATCTTGCTGACATATGGCTTCTTCTTTGCATGATACAGCTTTAACTTGCATTTGTGGATTGCACAATTATTTAGACAATGACTTCTGGAAGTGTTCCTGAGCCCATGCAGTGATTTCCAGGACAGAATAAGGCCTTTTTTAACGCAGTGCTGCCAGAGGGCCCGAAGATCACGAGCATCCATTGGCCTTGTCTCTTGTGCACAGGGATTTCTCCAAATTCCCTGAATCTTTTGATGATATTATGTGCTGTAGATGGTGGGATATCCAAAGTCGTTGCTTTTTTATGTTGAAGAACATTTTTCTGAAATTGTTCCACAGTGTTTAGTCAAAGTTTCTCGCAGATTGGTGAACCTCTGCCCATCTCTGCTTCTGAAAGACTCTGTCTCGCTCTTTTTATACCCAGTCATGTGACTTCCAAATTGCTCCTCCAGCTGTTTTTTTTTTTTTTTTATTAGTACCACTTACTTTTACAGCCTTTTGTTTCCCCTGTCCCAACTTTTTTGGAATGCATAGCTGCCATCAAGTTCTAAACGAGTTCATCATCTTCATGAAATAGTAAAATGTCTCACTTTCAACATTTAATATGTCTTCTATGTTCTACTGTGAATAAAATGTGGGTCTATGAGATTTGCAAATCGTTGAGAGACGTGATTCGTGGGAAATATAGTTGTGCGGGTGGAACTGGGTGAACCAGTTTATGTGGTGAACCAGGTATGCTTGTGGTTATGGTGCCAACTAAACCTTTCAGTTTACTGTTTGAGTAGGTAAAAAAATAACTGTGCGGGAATCCAGCCCTTCAGTTTCAGAGTTCCCCTGTCCCATTCTGTTTTTATTTACATTTTACACAGTGTCCCAACTTATTTGGAATTGGGGTTGTACTAATGTGCTAATTAAATGTAATGAGATTAAATAATGCATCTGGCCATTTGTCTGTTCAGTCTGTTGACAAACTGGCTTCAAACAAACGACTTAGAAGAGTAAGAAGCCTGAGGAGCATGATATGATATTGGAGAAAAATAGTGGACATTAATCAACCAAAACAGGAGGTGAGTGAACTGATGGAGGGGGTCAGTGTGGTTGTGGGTTCTACAACTTGAGAGAAAAATGTCGGCTGAGTTCTGTTCTGCCCTGTAAGTGTTCATATCAGTCTGCTATTATGGTCTTACCGAGCTAATGGCTGCCCTCTGGTCCGGCTTGATACTGAGGCTTTCCTGCTACCTGCCTCTGCCCTGCTGCTTACCTGCCCAGCCTATCACTGACGAAGGACTAACCAGGCTTTCCCGCTGCAGACTAATTTTTCCACTATTGGTACCTGCATCGGACTATTATTTCACAATCATTTCTTCATTAACTTCACTGTCACCACTATGACTAGATCAGCAAAATTAGATACTCAACTAATGTTAGTCTGAACAATTTCAAAATGTAGTTTTGAACAGAAGAGGATGGGTCCCCCCGTGTGAGTCTGGTTCCTCCCAAGGTTCAAAAATCTCTCTCGGCAGAAGTGGAGAAGGATTCCTGATTAAAGTCCAGATTGATTACAGTAAATTAGCGTTACTGAAATACCAGAGATAACAACACCGGCACCGAAGAAGTCCTACTCATGTGCAGCGCAGATACAGAGCAGTGCTCAGTATGTGCTGTGGCTCTGGAATAAGAGGAAGGAGGGGCTGCGGGGGGGGATTAATCTCGGATTACCTGAGATTCCACGTCCACAGCGGGTTCCTGCTGCTTCATGTAGAAGTCCGGTCTCCTGCCGTTGGCGAGCGGCGACGGGGTGTCCACTCTGTTCAGCATGCCTTTCTCGATGAGCAGCAGCAGGCCGCCGGACGCCACGATAACAGCGAAAGTGAGCACGGAGGGCAGAACGGCCGAGTGTCGACCGGAGCTCAGCACCGAGTAGCGGCTTCGAGTCCCGCTAACCCGCTTCATCCCACTCTCCGGCTTCCGAGGCGGCATGACCGACTCGTTTCCTGTCCTCCGTCCTGGGAGGCTTTGTGTGTTCGAGGTTTTCTGGTTTCTTTGTTCTAGCCAAGAAAAGAAGGTGGCGAGACTATCGCGTACCCGGTCCGTCTTTCGTCCGCACAAGTTTTCTGTTCAACAAAAAGAACTATTGGGGAGACGTGCATCATGGGAAATGTAGTTGTTCCCAAACGCGGGGGGCGGAGAAAGAAGCAGGCTAAATGTTGAGGGGCTGATGAGATGACGTTGACTTAGAGCAATAAAACAGTCAACTTCCTTTGGCTTTCCAGCCTGTTCCATCTTCATTTTATCACTAGCTGTGAACAAATGAAGTGGAGAAGTGGAAGTGCAGATCTATTATAGTAAGCTGGCGTTACTGAACTGCCAGAGATAAAAACAACGGGGCATCTGTACTGAAGACTCTAACTCATAAGATGACCTTAACTATACACTATACACTGGGAGGCTGGACAGAGAGAGATAACTGCAGATGCAGAATCCAAACAGCCAACAACACAAACAGAACATGTTAAGTTTTTATTATGATTTTACATTTGGCATTGGTTACTCATTACAAGTGCAAATGGCAGAAGATTGAAATTAAACATCAACTGAGTGTGAAAGCAAGTTATAATGTGAGTAACTTTACAAAAACAATTCATAAATTCAGTCATTTACTGAAATCCATTACCTGTGTACTTTACAAGTAGTGTCACCATTCGAATGCTGTAATAAGATGATACCACGTTTGACTGTAAGGCAATAACCTCAGCCATCTTAATGCTATTTTGATGCATATGTGTGGGTGGAACTGGGTGAACCGGGTATGCTTGCCAACATGCCAACTACACCTTCAGTTTCAGTCTGCTGAGTAGGGAAAAAAACAACAACCAAACTGTGCTGGAACGCAGCCCTCCAGAGTTCCCATACCCTGCTCTAGTCACTAGTCATCTAGTCTTTTTGATCTGAGTTAACAACCAAGTTGAATGGAAATGTGGAAATCATTTTACTGTACACATACAAACAACTGCACATCCCCAAGCTCTCTTTTTCAGCACTCGCGCACACCTCCACCTTACGGTCTGTGATCCGGACATACATTCTTTTCTTTTTCTAGTGGGACTGAGCGATACTGGAGAAGTACTCCAGCATGTCCTGAATAGTGAAGTCCATGGTGATGCCTGAGCCAGGATAGCAGCGGTTTATCAGCCCCTCAAAGTGCTTATACTGCCGGATGAACTCATCCTGCATGGAGTGCCACACCACCTAATGGACAGCAGGAATTACAATCATCATTTATTCACATTTTTAGTGTGCCTTTTGTGGATTCTGTGAACACAGTTGGCATGCAAGACATTCCTCTTCTCTACTCTGTAGATCAAATCTACACCATCATTACAATAATTATGATCTTACAGTAAACCACCAGACCAGAGTATTCCAGGAGATCATGGATCAAAATTATGATTAGGAATAATTAGGAAATGATCTGTCTTTCTCACCTGTAGAAGACTCTCTTCCTCACATAGGTGCTTGTCCACCTTCTTGTAGAGGTTGTCCAGACCTTTCTTCACCTCTTTTCCAGGGTATTCTTTAATCACCTTCCTCAGCTCCTGTTTGTTGAAGGCCAGCTGGTAGCTCACCTCCTCCTCCCGCACACCCTGAGCCACTCGCGCCTCGACTCCCTCAAAGAAATGCTGCACACACGCAATGGAGAAGGATGAAAATGCATGTACAGTACATATGATAAGCTTATTAAGCTTTTTGATCGGATGCATTGACTCCACGTAGGAAGGAATTCTTCCAGAATTTTTTCCCATAGAGAATGAATAGGATCGAAAAATGTGTGTCTATCTACCCTACTTCCGCTCGACCTAGAGACACCATTTCGGTCTTGGATTGACCCGCATTCATTCGTTTGTCTTTCTTTTCGCATCCCTTTTTCCTCCCATAGAGTCACATTCATTTTTGGACCCGGCCAAAGCTGGCTGTTTCCTTCGCCCAAGAGCCACAAAACTTCACGTATTCACTAAGGGCAGGCCCCCAAATACTAATCCACAGCCATACTGACCTGCACACCTCTATGTGTCGTTTATTCATCCCTCGTTCCTCCCATAGAGTCCCAGTCATTTTCAGCCCAACCCGAACCCGGCTGTTTCCTTCGCCTGAGAACCACAAAACTTCACATACTCACTAAAGGCAGGTTCCCAAATTTTGGTCCACAGCGATGCTGACCCACACTCCTCTATGTGTTGTATATTCATCCCTCATTCCTCCCTTAGAGTCCCAGTCATTATCAGCCCTAGCCAAACCCTAGTGTTTGCCTCACAGCCACCAAACTTCATGCACTCACTGGAGGCAGGCACCCAAGCTCTAATGTACAGCTATGAGCACACGCACTGCTCTATGTGTCATTTATTCATCCCTCGTTCCTCACTTAGCAAGTTGCGCAACCATCCTGTGTTTCCTTCCGGAAATGCACTTTCCTAGTTATAGTCATTGTTTAATTCCTTTGCAGACTTGGGCAGGTTTACATCCAAAATGCCATCCAAAACGTACAATTCTGAGTTAAGGACTCTATAAGTGAACACATGCTGTACTGGTTGTACTGCTTGTACTGGTGCTATACAGTACCTACAGTGCAGGCTGGTTGAAATTCCTTTTTAGGATTTCTCCACAAAAAAGAGTTAACTATCAGTTTAACACTGGGTTTAAATAGTTGTTCCTGAATTAAACTAAAAGAGGTTTACCACTGGTTTAAGTATCCAAATACTTTTGGTGGTACTGCTCATACAAAGGGTTTCATCTGTTCTGTTCACTTAAAGGAGGGGAAACTAACTCTTTCAAGTAAATGCAAGATGCCATGCAGCTCATCAGATGGTTTGCGGAGGAGAAATTTTTGATCTATGTGAGAACTTCAGACAATGTTATGAACAGCATGGAGGGAAAAAAATTGATTGTTTGCAGATGGATGAGAAGCATGAAGCAGTATGACAGTAGTGGCAGTAAGACAAGGCTAGAGGCAAACAAAAAAATATATATATTTATATATCTATTTCATTTGCTATACCTCTATAGAGGGCATTAATGATCATTACAAGAAGTAATGTTTTAGTAATTATTTTAGTTGAACAATTCCATACAGCCTGTTCTTTCCCAGCATTCATTCAGTTTTGGTTGCTTCGTTTTTCGAATGGAGGACTCTTGTAATGTTGTGGAAGCATCTGCAGAGGATCCTTACATTGAGCTTTTCTAGTGGCTGTCCCAGTGAGTTGATGACGTAAGACTGCAGATGGTCTGTGTATTTGTGCTTGGCCTCCTTTCTCTCCGCCTCCAGGCACGAGATCTTGAGGCGCGACAGAGTGGAGAAGATATGGTGGAAATTCTCCATCATCACCACATCACGTGGAGTCTTCTGACTCTCATTGGCCACTTTCTCCACTGCTCACATCCAAACAGACAGACAGAAACCATTTGGCATTTGACATATAAAAGCAGCCACATAATTCTCTGATTGAATTACTGTCATAGCTCACTGTGCTATAAAAACATGTTAATGATTTTTTTTTCTTTTGTCAGAATCAAACCAAAGTGTAATCTTGCTGGGTCAGATGTGATCTTGTAACGGGAACGTCTGAAGACAACCATAAGAAATTTTGGGATAACTGCGGGTGGGAACACATACTTATTCTGCTGGGTACAAACTTAGCATGAAGTTCCTTTCCTTTGTGAAGGCAGAGCTTAAAGTAGAGGTTCACTTGTCAACATTGTCTAATCCCTACAGGATATTTTTTGTCTTTCAAAATGTTCACAACACTAAACATTAGGCAATTACATTGAACATTAGACAATCAGATTAGGCACTTCCAGTATCACAAATTCGTGCTCTATCTTAGTCGAGAGACTGGCAACACAACACTTTGATGTTGACCACTCATTGTTTATGTACTTGTGTAAGTATGTGAACGAGTACGCTTAATTATGGCTACAGATGCACTGGGAGTGATGCTGGTGGATCTGTGTACAAAAAAAAAGTAAAGAAAAGAAAGAACAAGTGATTGTGGAGTCCTTCCTGGATGTCACAAAGAGGACACTACTGTCTAACCTTCAAGAGAACGAATGTGTTAACATGTCAAAAACAGTGTAACTTTTACCGAAGCAATTATAATGTGGTGAGCTATTATTTTGCTTTGATCAGTGCTAGCCGTTAGCATCTTGGTTACATGTTTGTAGTGCTGCTTCATGTCTGTAGAGCTACTTCTGTGAGCAGATGTTATTATGATAAGTGATCTGTGGCTCGTTGTTCCACTTGGCAGCTGCAACAGGAGCATCCTTCTTTCTCTTTTCTCACCATATGTGCATATGTGTACCAGAGAGCACTTGATGAGCACTACTGATCAAAACACAAAACATGCTAGACATTTTGACGGCGTTCGACTATTTTAGACATCACGTTGCTGTTCTTCTGTCATGTCACACTACACTACACTGCCGTAAAAATAAACATTACCTCTTGCAAGGGAAACTAGTTCAGTTAGATAAAGACTGTTTTGATGGTATTATCAATTACTCTGGATGCTAAAAAAATAAAAAATAAAAAAAAACACCCTGGGCTTTAGAGAGATGTACCTTTGTTTTCGAAGGATTTCACCACAGTCCAGCAATAACAGTTTAACAAGTTGTCCACATATCTGTATTCTTATGAAACAAGATCATGTCTGACCCTGCAAGACTAACTGAAGTACAGTCTCCCAACTCAATCAAACAATATCCGTTTCACATGGTCTGTTTGGCCAGGCAACGTACCGTTCACGAAGACAGCTCTGATGAGTTTGACATACGCCTTATCCAGGTCACCTCGCCGTTCTGCATTACGAAAAATAGTCTCTGCCAGTTCAGCGAACTCCTCAAAGCCAGTGACGAAGGGCAGGATCCCTACCTTACTCTTCTTAGAGATCTTTACCTCCTCCATCTGCTTGATCTGACCAAACTGAGGACAAAACACATAAATGAGTCTCAGTAAATGAGCCTAAGTTAAAACCTGGCATTTGGTTTCCTCATATCACAGAGTAATAATAACTGTATCATTAACTGCGACAATATAAATTACAGTAACCTGTGGCAAAGCAGACCTGGGCTAAATTACTGTATGTACCAGGTACCTGAGTCCTCACTTACGATGCACTTATCGAAGTTCCTCTTGACAGTGACCAGCACATTGCCCAGGGTGGTGCTGAGATAGGAGGCGGGGTCCACATTCTCGGCGGTCCACACATGGTGGCTCATCTTCACCAGCATATAGAGCGAGTTGAAGCTGTCAATCTTATCGCCAAGTGCTATAAGACTGTTCAGCTCTGTCTCGATGCTCTGGAAGATCTTATTCATCATCTGCCGGACCATGTCCTTCCTAAGAGATAAAAGAGAAGAGAGAGAGTAAGAGGAAACCAACATTAAACGTGTCTGTGCACTACTACAAGTCCTCCCTGTTAAGCCTGAAACAGTAATTTAAAAGACGGTTTTTGGACCACACCATACGTCTTTGCATATTAATATCACACACAGGCACAAAAAGGCTTGGCTTGATATTTAGGTCACAAATTAAAAAAAATAGCATTATACTGATGAAGTCATGATGACTGTTCAATGTTCCTTTAAGTTTTGCTTGTTATAGAGATAGAAGAATTAATGATGGTGGTGAAAAAAGAACTCATTGAACTGAGAAAGGCATAGTAGTTATGGTGCATTGCCAAAAAACCCAACATCGGTCTACACTTCATAACTACATTACTGATGGTAACATATAGATATGGAAATGTTGCCATGCTGTCAGTATCCATCGCGATCTAGATGCTTATCAGATTTGGGTTTTTGTTAAACGATACTGGGTATGTCCTAGTTAAAACAATGACTCAACAGGTGCCCAAAAAAGCAGTATCTGGATTATTTCAACACTGCGGTTGGCAGCAAAATACTTAAACATTGGGAAAATTCCACTGCCCACTGCAATAAAGGGCTTTGAATATGAATATGCTACCATTGCTGCTGCTGGTAAGAAACATTTTGGTTGCATTTCAACCAAAAACAATTTAATATCTTTAGTTTTCCATCTACCAGCACGATGTAAACACAGTATTAGATTTGTCGATTAACTGAATAATAATCAAGTGCTTAATGAATTATAAAAATAATAGAGATGGGTTATTTGAAGTACTATTCCAATGACTGCTACTATAAAAAGCCAATTTTTTAAAACATTTAGGCTTCCAAAGCACTGACATGCTGCCCGATGATGAAAGTGTGTCTGTAGCAAAGATGAGCTCTCACTTACTCTGAAGATATGGAGTGCCTGTGCTCACTGACGGGTCTGGTGTGGGTTGTGCCATCGGATTCATCTGTGTTCTCTCCCTAGTAAAGACCCACAAGACTTGTTTCAGACATATAAATAGCTTAAAAAACATAAAAAAAAGTTCAAAAGCATGCACAAACCTGAGCCAGAGGAGGCTGCTGCTGCAGTTTAAAGAACTTGCCGATGAAGTCCTGCTCAGCAAGACAAAGTGGCTCTAACTCGCTGAGGACTTGCTCGAAGATCTACAGACAAACACACAAAGAAGCTATATTCACACCTCATCCCGGCACAAAAACCTACACGGGTAAAATAAAACACTGGAGCTGTACTATGATAATGGTTATTACATTATAATAATGATGGTTATTCATAGATACAGCATTTCTGT
This sequence comes from Semaprochilodus insignis, assembly GCA_034552555.1. Taxonomy (NCBI): domain Eukaryota; kingdom Metazoa; phylum Chordata; class Actinopteri; order Characiformes; family Prochilodontidae; genus Semaprochilodus; species Semaprochilodus insignis. The sequence goes on along the minus strand of CM067481.1, from coordinate 17,281,745 downwards.
GTAATTAAACCTTACCTTGTCAAACTTGGTTCTGTCTGCCACGTCCAAGTCAGAGGCAGACATGTTGCCCATGTCCAGCAGAGAGGAGGACTGTGAGCGGCGGCTGTTGGAGCTGCTGACTGCCAGCTTGTTGAGACTGGATGTGGAGCCAGTCAGTTTCCCTGAGCTCCCATGCAGGCCTGAGGCAGCAGCAGGTGGGACAGAGAAAACTCACACAGTATTCACACTGGTACTCCATAATACTGCCATTTTTTATACTGACAAACAAACTCAGGCACTGTGCTAACACTATTAACCTGCTCCGTCAACCACCAACAGCCCCTTGCATGAAACATCTTAAATTAAATACTTTAAATCTTTGCAGCCATCAAAAACTGAAGTTGAAACTTAGACAAACTCCATTTACAATTGTAAAGGAAAACTTAACGCAAGTGACTGAAAGTGACATTTTACTCAAGTTTAGGACATAGGTTTAGGCTCACTTAGGCTAATAGCTCACTTAGGCTAATATTCATCTTCGACTTCTTTTAAAACCAGTTTTAAGAGACTTTAGAAAAAAATCTCTAAATGGGTCTATATTCACTCTCTGTCTGAAACACTCTGTTAGAGTTCCTGTGTCTTTAAGCCACGCCTCCTTATGAGCCCAGTGTGCTCTGATTGGTCAGCTCGCTCACTCTGTTCTGACTGGTCAACTGCCAGAGTGGCATCCTGCTACAAGTTCTGCCCCCACACAACTATGGCTAGTTTTACAATGACTGTTCTGTTCTGCCTAGCAGTTTGAGCCAGAGTCCAACCCTGAAAGTCAGGTAAAACAAGCTGGCAGACCTGATCCACCTTTACAAGCTAGACTGGAGCAGGATTTTTCAGGATGTTCAGGGTTTTTGTTTTTGTTTTGTTTTGTTTTTTTAGTCTTTATATTTTCGTGTTTTTATTTATTTTTTTAGCTCTCTGTGTTGTGTGAGGACGGGCAGGAATTCCAACAAAGAGTTTCAGGCAGCTGAGAAAAGTGTTTTCTGTAGTTTCTCCCTCTGGCATGTACAACACACTAAAGGAAAGGGAAAAAACAAAAAAAGCGTAATAGGTCCCCTTTAAATCTTACAGTGTGACACTGAACATGGCATGCTCAGTGATATGTTATGCTATATCAATATTCAGACTATAATATGCCATTTCAAAATGTTTCCCTTCTTCTGTAGAAGATGTCTAGTATATGAAAATCACCACGTAGACTGGCCTGGAACAATGGTTCATGTTTTATCTAAAAAGCAGTCTCTGTATACTGACACTTCAGTACAATTAAGAGACCCAAGTTCTAGATTAGTCCAAAAGCAATCTGTTTTGGTATCCTGATTAAAACACACACACACACCACTCCAAAAAGCTGGTGACAAATTAAACAGGAAGTTAGTCTGACCATCATAGACATTTTGTGAGTATTTGCACACAAAAATGTCTAGTGAGGGACACATAAGCAACGTGTGTGATGAGGGTGACAGGCTGGCAGAGATCTGAAGAAGCTGGATGTGAACTTGTGTGTGTGCTTAGGTGAATTAGGTTGCAAGCCAGTACAAGCACTAAAAGCATAGTGAAGAGAGAGTAAAATGGGTTTGTAATTTGAGTATTTGAGAACAGTGTTGTAACGTGAAGTTACAGGGGCATTTTGATGCTCTTTCCTCTGAGAAGAAGTGAGGCTTTGTGGGAAATGCGCTGCGTGGGACGATGGTACTTACTTTCAGTCTCCTGTTTGAGAGCGCTCTCTTTCCGAGGAAGCGTGGCTGCAGGCCAGTTAGAAAGGCAGGCATCAGAGACAGAGACATGTTAGGCTCACAACATGCAGCAGGGCTTAGGGGTTAGGGGTCAGAGGACACATACTGACATGCACTGCAGTGGCTGAGTTCAGTGGCCGCTCAAAAACAAAATTCGCAAGGATTTTGTTTCCCTGCACAACAAAGCAAACTCTGAGATTGGAGATGTGTTATCCATCTGCTGATGTGGTTTGGAATGGCAGTGTATTATTAAGGAAAGCTAATATTAAATTAAAGCCATAAACATTGTGCTGAGAAAAGGTTGTCTTGTGACTCAGTACAGTTTAGAGTAACTGTGCACATGTAATCATACCTAACAAATCAAATCTTCATGCATTCATTAGGAGCTTCAAACACAGTAGTGTGCAAAATCACTAAGACCACCCTTTCATTTACTTAATCTCTGTTCAAATCAGTCATATTAAGCAATACTGTTTCACCATCCGGAAGAATAGCAGAATATACAGTCAAGTCACATTATTATGACCACTTCCTACTTTCGGCGGCAGCAGTGCATAGCTCATGAAGGAAGTCACGTTTTCGCGCCATTTTCTGGGTCCACTCATCCATGTGGAAGGCACTCTCAACTGATTTGGGAATAAATCCATCCTTGCAGATCACGTACACCCATACGTGATCTGCAAGGATTGTCTTCACTGGGGTGGATGGGATCTTCCAGACAATATAACATGTCATACGGCTAGAAATGTCCAACATTGTTGGGAAGAGCATCACCAAGACTTCCAAGAACTACCCTGGCCCCTGGCCCCCTAACTTCCCAGACTTGAACCCAACTGATTTGTTTGATTTTAACTTTTTGGTCATATTTCTTTCCCTAAATTCTTCTCATGGTGAAAGGATGTGTCTAAAAAAATAAACTTTAAAAGGAGCAAAAGTAAGATTTTTACTTTTAAATATCCCAAAATGAACTAATACTACCAACAGAATGTGAAGAAATAACAGTCTTGACAAAAACGTCTATATTTATATACACATATATATATCTCCCAACTGTGTAATCTAATCACTTCATAATTAGATGATTAGTTGAAAGTACTGTTGCTATTTAGATCATTTAAGGACTGGTAGCCAAAGAATACTAAATACAACGGTGGCTGAACCTCTTGGCAAGCGACCACTATAATGACCACCACACAGCCAGAAACCCACTTTCTGCAACAAACAAGTAGTGATATAAATAGAGCAAAACAAGAGTTAACATTGCTGTTGCTTTCCACCACTGGAGATGCTCTTGGTGGAGATGCAACATTTCTTCTAGATTGGTCAGAACTAAAGTGGGAGGTGGAGGGACTATACATTGTCTGGTAATATGTTGCTCTCTGTTGCTTAGAGTATGAATTGCTCCTTCATGCTTTCTTATCTAATGCTTCCGGTGTTAGTGGTCTACTAGGTTTTGCAGCTCGTTTGGAGAAAAAGTAATATTGTTCTTAATGGCTGTTTTAAGTGGAAATAAAATGAAGGGTGGTCTCAAGATTTTTGCACCATGCTGCATGAAAGGGCCATAGGAGCATGGGTGAATGACAGCATGGTGTTTATGGTTTGTTTTCATACACACTGGATTTGGGCGCCTTAGCTGTCACCAGTTTCTATCCTGGCCACATTTTTGATATGGCACCAACCAGTCTAGGAGTGTGAAGTCAAGAATAGGCTTCTTGGGAAATGCATGAAGCCAGCCAATGCATCATTTTTGACATGCTGCTCACGCAGCTTTGTAAGGCAGCTGGTTGCACTTGGAGGCGACCACTATCTGCCCAAGTCTGTGAACGCGAGATGGCAGATGCTCACAACTAGGGTGAATTAAGCCATCCTTGCCACCCAGGACACAGCCCTCTTTTAAAGCTGTGCCACACAGGAGCCGCTGGTTTATTCATTAAGGCAGAGAGCCTGGCCACACAGCACATGTCAGGACATTACTATGGCAACGGACCAGGTGAAGTTAAAGACATTATACATCATCATTACACAAATATCAGGGCATTAACCAGAGATGGCTGAATTTTAAAAACATCTCCATATTAGAGGTGGACTATTTAAGCTCTCAGTAGGGAGTCATTTCTAATTCAGTCAGTCTGTCCGGTGCTAAACTGTGTTTGTCATTAAGAGCAGCATTAGAGCCAGCAATGACAAAACTCTGTAACTCCACATTACTGCAAAAACAGACACATAGTCAGACAACTGCAACTGAACAACAAAGACACAAAGACATCGCAACCAGAGGACTAACACTGAACAGAGAACATACCACAAAATACACCACAAAAAATCTCTCACTTTCAAACAATTGTAATTGTAATTGTGATTGAAATGGGCAGTGGGGGGTTCTTACCAAACTTTCCTTTCCCTTCCTTTGTAGTTCCTGCCATTTTGATTTTTGCGACTTCGAAGAAATCTTTGATTTCTCTCTCATATAACCGTGTCATGTAGTCAACATAGGTCTGAAAGAGAGAAGCAGATTTTCAGTGACTGGAACTTTATATGTAGGGCTGGCATATACTGGAATACACTGAATACTTGAGTAGGTAGGTATTAATTTCTCTATATAGCATTAATCTTCATTTAAGCCTAAAATAAATTTCATCAGCAAGACCTTTACATAGAGTTATGAGCCATTTCTGTGGAACTGAAGTAGGACATGACCCAAAGTTTAAATGTTCAGTTACATTTACGAATGGGAGCGCTGCTGTCTTGCTAAGGTATACATGAAATAAATCAATAAACGAAGAACTCGGGCAGTGAGTGAGTTTTAAATATTGAATCAATAGGTAAATCTTCACATTAAACAGCCAAACTAGAGTCAACTGACCAAATTCGTCAAGTAGAGCCCTAGTTTTTAGCTCAACTCAGTTTGTTACACAAACTCAATTAACCATCACTGGGCACAGGCCTACTGACAGTAACCCTGTTAGTTATGGTGAAGGCTCAGTTAGTGGTGATGAAGTACGCTTACCCTGGACAGGCCCTCATACTTTTCTCTCTGCGTGTTCTTTAGCCACTTCATCAACTTGGCGTATCTGAGCAGATCTCTGTGCAGGGGGCTGTGCTTAGGCAGGGTCAGCTCTGCCGTATGTTGAGACAGTGTGGAGCTTTGATCATGACCCTACACACACACACACACACACACACACACACACACACACACACACACAAAACTACAAGTTCAAGTCTAAGCATAGTGCTGGGGCATTTTACAAAGGTTCAAGGTGCTAAAATGCCATGAAGGAGAAGCACAAATCCTCACACAGTATCCAAAGTCATCACTGTAAAAAATAAGCAGATCAATGAAATACACACTCACAGGGATGCTGTTATGATGATATTCAGAAAGCTTAAAGCCCAAGCAGTAGTTAGTCTAATCTTACTAGCCTTGTAAGGCACTCAAAGCATTTCTCACAAGGCTTGCACACGTGCTTCTCTTTCCCCAAATCCAACGGCGTGCTTTCATTGTTTCTTCAGCCAAAACTGCTCACTTCTATGTCCATACTTGATATGTAATTAAACATAGCTATGGTTATAGCATGCAGAACAATATTTTTTTTAAAACAGTCTTAATATTTCACCACCAGGAGGCATAAAACTACAGTCATTGCTGAGCAAAACGGTGAACTCTCCCTCCACACCACAAGGGGGCGAGATTGAGAGTTAAATTCAGGCAGAGTCTGCTGAAGTGAGTTCATGGGCTTCTAGGGATCCTGAGATGAAGAACGCACCACAGGCATGCTTCTGTGGAAACGAGGGCATTCAATGGCAGAAGACTGTTAGTGAAGTAAGTGAAAGACACATGTCCGACTAGCATGGCTGGGTCAAAGAGGGGTGCTAGGGAGGGTGTACTCACAGGGAGTGACAGACAGGACGACCTATAGAATTGAGGGATGGTCATTTTGAAGTGACTGAAGTGGTTGAACTGACAGAAAGCAGAGTAAAGCGAGGTGGCACAGAGAAACAGGACAGGTGACCAATCAGAACAAAAGCAGACCAATCACAGAGCAGAGAAGACCAGAAGAAAATAATTACTGAATATTGATCAGAACAGCGGAACATAACCATGATCACACTCAGGATACAGAAAACAGGAGAAGAGAAAGGAAAACAAACAGCAGATAAACAAGTATGCGAACTTGGGGAAACATTTTTCCACAGAGTCTTTAAGATGGATTTTAGATGTAGACAACATGTCGGCTTTTGTGTTCAAGTGTTACCTGTTGCACAAACACATTGTTGAGGTGGTTGGTAAGGCGCCGGGCAAAAAGGTCTCTGAGGTCAGCGAAGAGCTGCTGCTGCTCCTTTATGGCCATCAGCTTATCATGACCTAACACAAACATTTAGCAACTGTTGGAACAAAACCTCCAGAAAAGTAATGGTCCATTGCTTCGCTGCCACTACAAACTTGCAATGGAGGTATGAAAACTGTAAACACTGCTTTCAGACATGCAGTTAGCCAATTTCTAAATACCGTCATTAGAAAACATGTTTGTTGATTTTCTTACTATAACGCACAACTACTGTTTATTTGACACATTTAAAAAATAAATTAAACATGAAACATAAAATGCAATCTGTGCTAAAGCACATTTAATATGTTAAATGCAAATAAATAACTAAAAACTAGCTCTAAAATTGGCAGACAATTGGTACAGACATTTTGATAATTGCACGCGGCTTAAAAATGCCAGCCACCCTTTATATTGTGTAAAAAATGTTCAATGGATCAATAATAATGACCCAAAATACTTAACTTCTATTCTTTACATTAATATCTGTTCAGTTATTTTTCCATGACAATGTTTCTCCACTCTAAATCTTTAAAATAGTCAGTGCACATTATTTTACAGCTAATACCAAAAATATTTTTGAACATGATCTGCAATGAACGCCATTTTTGTCCTAAACGTCTCATTCAGTTTAACGTCTTGCGCACCTGGACGGAGTGCCACATTCATGCACTGCAACAGAGCCTCTGAGGCGTTGATGCAAGCCTCAATGCCTTTAGGTGAGAACAGGTCTCCCTCCTTCAAAGCTCTAATATGCCCTTTAGATAGATCCATGTAGTTCTGTAGGGACAGGAATAAACAGAGAGAAAGACAGAGACAGTTAAAGAAATAGAAAAAAGTAAATAGCAATAAAAAAAATGCACATATTTTCCCTTGTCTGGTTTCCAGTTTAGTTTAGTTTCTTTAGTTTAGTTTGCTAAAGACAATCTTAATTTGCAATTATGTTTTCCCCATTACTTACGTTAAGTTTATGGTATTAATCTTAAAGCATTTTTTTTGCAATTCATCACATCACATGCAGCCTGTCACATAAGATTAGCAAAGCCAGCACAAAAGCCAGCTAGGCTGCACATTGCTGAATTGCACCCCCACATGGAGGAATCATGCTACAAACAACAACATGGTTTGAAGCAAGTGTGCAATGATTTGGGCATGCAGTGTTTGCACAATATCAGATGGCAGAGAATAAGTTGTGATTATCTGTTAGCTGCATTAGTCTCATAAGAACATGTAATGGCTGATTGACTAATTTTAGCAAATGATTTTTCCAAATTATTCCTGTTATTCATAAATCCATTACAGCAACAACCTTAAATGCTGCCCTAATCACCCTCCCCCACCCTGAACAGGAGTTTTCCCCAGCATTCCTCACCACCAGGAACTCAATCTCATCCAGGAGTTTGCCATTATTTGTGTTGCTGATCTGAATGAGGCGGTTGCTCTGTGAGATCTGGTCCATCTGCTCCTTGACGCTCTGCAGCATCTCCTCATAACTCAGCAGTTTGGCCTCAATGGTGTCCACTTCAGTCAAAGCCTCATCCAGCAGCTGCATCAGGATGTTCACCTGCTTCTCTGATGCCATGATTGACTGAATATTTGCCTGAAAGACAGATTTAAGATAGATAGGGAAAGCAGGATGGGAAAAAGAGAAGAAGGGAAGTAGGGAGGAAGAATGGTTTATCTCCTCTCCTTACTGGATAAAAAAAAAGTTTCTGATGTGCATGAAGTTTTGTGAAAAGATATTAAATGTATTGCAAAACAATAACAACAAGTACTGCATTGGATCTAATGTAATGGTTGTAACCGTTGGCAATAGTTATTATCATTGTTTTGCAATACATGTACTATTTATTTATTACATTAATTATCACAGATTACCTTATGTGCCCTTAATAATTCTCTAACAAAGACATCTCCAGTTTATAGTGTCGGCACTCACCCCGTCCAGGACCTGCAGCTCCCGGGAGAGTTTCTCGGCGAAGGCCTCAGCATTGGAGATGGCATATTCACACACTTCCATCATGTTCTCAATGTCCTGCTCCTCCCGAGCATTTAATTCCTGGTAGTCATCCAGAGTATCCTCATCACCCCCGGCAACACTCTGGCTCTCGCCACTGGGTACTGACTCTGAAGAGGAAATGTGATTTGAGTTATGGAAGAAATACAGCATATCTAAGGCGTTACTTCACCTCTGACACACGAAACTGAATCACTGAGGGACGGATGTACACAAAATGAGTCAGAGCATAATCCGGTGGTTTCATCCTGTAGAAATTGAATTAATGTGATATTCCAGGTAATTTGATTTTTGAAAAAACATTTTATAAACTGAAAAGGCTCAGTGATTATTTGATACATCTCAGCATTTTTCTGGCCTTTTTTTTGGACTTTTTAAATACTATTTTTTGGTGAAATGTATGCTCCAAATGTAAGACAAATGTAAGTGCAAAGATGCCTTTTTACAGATTTGAACAAAACAGGAAAGCAAAATTTCACTAATGCAGCTGTTCTACTATTTCTATCTGCTAACAACATACATACACGTAATCATAACTCTCCAAGAATTTCATTGCCTTCCTATAATTGATTGCTTTCTCCCTGCCAGGTAAGGGAATAGAACCCACTTCAATTACTTTACCATCTTAATTTAGAAGCAAGCCTTTCACAAATAGAAAAAAAGTTAACTGCATCTTTTCTAATTGTTGCTAATGCAACATGACTAGACAGGCCAATGCCCTATGAGGAGACCGCTCTACCTGCCAATTCTGTTACAGATGGCTGAGGAATTGCTGGGGGTTGAATTTGAACCATCAAGATGACCGCCTACCTGGTAGCACCACTCAGGAGCCCCTCTTGCATATTCTTTACTAGGAATTTGATCAAATATATATAAAATCAAAACGTACACATAACAATGTTACACACACCGTAAACACAGTCTAGAAGGGCTGCACGATTTTTGATTAAATGGAAACCACTATTTTTCTTTGTCCAAAAATGAAGATCACAGTTTAAGTTCATAGGTTGCAATGGATGTATAAGAGCAGTTATACAGCATCAGTTGCATATGTGTTTTATGTTTTATAGATAAACAAAACATAGCAAATTGTTTCTAAGTAGTTTTAGCTATCAGAATTTAGTTATGCATCATTAAAAAATAGGAAATTGACACAAACCCAGAATCTGACTAATGTACAGATACATCAGTGTGTGAAGTCACCTGGCACATCATCATCAGGTACAGTGAATAAGAGAAAACAGTGCTCAGTTTTCTGCATGAGTTGATAAAATTCCCAATGCTGCAGAACAGATCCTGTTCCTAATTCAAACTGCATGGGAAACAGTACGATGTGATTTTAATACAATTATAAATAAATGTGCAGCCCCACAGTCTGGCATTGAAATATGTCTCCGTGCCTAGATATGGGTCAAACAACTATGTGAAGGTGAGTTCAAACTAACAAGACAACTGTTACAGACAGGGCTGAAACAGAATGAGGAATGAGGAAAAGGAAAAATGAAAACACAAACGGGAATGAAGGAAGGGAAATCAGGTACAGTACCAACCTTCAGCTTTAGGAAGCTCTGACCAGTGAGAAATATAGAGAGAAGAGTACAGAACAGAGGTTATACAGTATTATAAAGCCACTCAGTGAAAGAGAGTCAAAAAGGGGAGAGAGAGCAAGAGAGAGATGTTAAGTCAGGATATCAACTAAGTATAATATAAATACCTAGTTGACTGCATTTACAATCTTTTCCAAAGAAGAGTTACATTACATGCGTCCATTAGTCACATCTCTAATAACAAAAGCCTGCATTATTACTACACTACATAGTGATTGTTACAAAACATCACAACCAATGAAGCAAAATGCACATGCCATGACTCCACCGCTCCATCAGGAGCAGCTGTAAGAGCTACCTTCTAGTAGCTGGGAGCTGACATTGACAAACTCCACTTTTTTCCTTAGGTAACGCTGGTTCAGCTTCCAGATGCAGGAAATGAAGGAGTTCTTCTCCGCTGTGCTGCTGGCCACCCAACGATACACCTTCTCAAAGTGCAGGTCAAACTCTGGATTTTCCTACAGGGTGAAAATGAGGGTAGATTTGAAGATGAGACAAGAACAGATAACACTAATAGCATGGAATTACTGGAAAACACTACATATATAGTGCCTGACACGTTCAAGGCTGCAATATGAATCCTTAATCATAATGCTGGCTTACAGTTATGGTTGTATTTTTACCCACTAAAAAACTAGCAGTCCAGTAACACTGAGCTACTGTATTTTTCAAGACATCCATGAATGGCCTTGATATGAACTTGTCTGATATTCCCTGTAAGAGCTTTCACCTTGTTGGCATCTTTAGCATCAACCTCTGTCAGGTCACGGAGCTCCCAGGCCATTTGTCTCTTGTAGAAGTCACCTTTGTCTGACTTCTTCACTTTCACTACTCTGACCTGCACAGGACGTTCTGTTGTGACTAAAAAACAAGAGACGAAATTGTTACTGAATTCTGATGTCAGTTTTTTTTAATTAACTGATGTCTAATTAGGTTTTATTACATACCTGTGGCACACAGAAAACAGTTTTTCTTCTTCTTCCCTGCCTTGCAGACGTTGACAATACTGAGCAGGCGCTCATCGTTGGGAGTAAAAATGTCCCTCTGCAGAGCGTGCTTTATGGCAGTCATTCTGCCTCCTAGAAACAACAGATTCAACAAATCTGTTACAGACTGAACAAAATAATCATTTCAGAATGTAAAGCATGAAGCTGGTAGGAGAGGAAAGGAGAGGTACTATCTTCACAGCAGATAAAGCAGCAAATTGATTTATTTTCATTTTCAGTAAATTTGCTTCAGTATTTTGTAATATGAATGGAAACATGAAAACATACTACTTCAAGGAGCAATATGCAAGATTCATACTCCAAACAATATGAGGCAACTTGTCACCAGACAATGCACAGTCCCCACTCCTCCCTCTTTCAGTTAATACTAGTCTGCAAAAACTGTCTCCAGTGGTATTAACACTTGTTCTGCTTCTGTTTATATCACTTCTTTTGTTTGCTGGCAAACATGGATTCTTGGCAGGAGGGCGGGCGGCAGTGGTCTTATCAAGAGCTTCCTCCATCGTTGCTTTTACTCTTTATTTCATTTGTCTTAAGTGATCCAACCATGAGCAGCACCTTTAGTGTCATTTACAAGATATTTCAAAACGCCATCAGGGCAGTGTTACTTCTTCATCCTGGACTGGTTCAACACCACGCTGTGACTTGCAAGTGACTCACTGTCACCTCCTGAGGTGCAAGGTAGTATTACAAGATTGGACAGGCTGAGGCTAGCTGTTTAGCATGCCAACTCCAGTGGATATCTCTGTAACACGATTCATTTGACATGCCATCAAAACTGTTATTTCTTCACATTTTGTTAAGAATTTCAGTTCATTTTGAAACTGTGTTAGAGCACAGTTTTGCTCTAACAGACCGGATCCATCTTATGAAGGACTTTATTATTATCCAGCGACGTGACTCAGATGTATGAAAACCCGAAACCGGACCACAGGGAAACGCACCGTATCAATACTGGTCAGAGGCCTCAGTAGCAGAGGGGCGGTGCCGTGCCAGGACTGAGTGTCCTGTTCTTCTATCTGAGGCAGTTTACCGGACATAACAATCTCCTAAATGTAGGTTTATCTTTGGCACCACGGAGATGAAGATGTACGCACTGCAGCTGTTTACGACATCTGTCAAACCGGTTTATTAGGCTGCTCAGCTTACAACATGCAACATCTCGGCTTAGTCTGCAATGTCCACTTCAAAGTCTGTTGTTTCTCAAAACAACATACCTGCACAGATATCACCACTGACTGACCACCCTAAAGCATGTATGCCTGATTAACACTTTCAAGTTTAAGCCCCTTTCTAAAACCGACCGGGAGAGAGAGAAAGAGGGAGAGAGAGAGAGGCCGAGCTGTACTCATATGCGCCTAACGAGGAGACTTACCTCAAAACAGACCTGCTCAGTGAAGGAGGTGTTAAATTACAAAGGTTTATCCTTTATTAACAGCTATAACCACATTTATGCGTTAAACTACTTAATTTCCACTGTCCATTTCACAGCCACAGCCCAATGACACACAGAACCACAACAGCTTGATTTCCGCTTGTTTTCCTCGTTCAGCGCTACTATACTCTCCGGCTTCACTGCAGCGCCACCTAGCGGCTCGGAATGAACACTGGTCAGCCACTGATAGGGAAGTGAACTGTGGAATGGGCAACAGAGAAAACATGAACATGTCTGCATAATTAAACAGTTAACTAACTAATGTAATGTTAAATGCTCTGCTATAGAGAACCATACCAAATCAGAACCGTTTGCAGTGGTAGTGGCATGAACCAGACGTCTAAAGATGCCTCTAAAGGCTATGCAGAGAAAGTAATATAGTCCTAAAACTCTTAAAGACAAAAATAAATAAATAAATAATAATAATGAAAAAAAACGCATAGACCAGCCTTGCTGGTCCCCAGCAAAAGCAGCATATGTTGTGTTTTGGAGGCTGATAAGCTGGTCACCACCAAAACCAGCATATGATATGCATGAAAACAAGCAAACCTGTTCTTTAACTTTTTGCAGTTTAGTCTCTTCAAAAAAGTGAAAAAGTGCCTATCTTTTCATGACAGCTGAGGGTCACAATGGTCCACCATGGCCTGCGGAGACAACAGGCGGACGTGCCAGCCTGATGAAAGCCCAGCTCTAAAGAGTGTGACGGTGACCTTTCATTTCAGCAACACCTCTCACCTACACTCAGCATGCAGTGACTCTGTCTTTTACTGGACATTTATATGCTTTTCCACACAGTTTTACTTCCAGAAAGTACCAATTAAAAATATGTATTTGGGAGCAGGGGAGGAAGGAAAAGTAGTTCCTATACTACACCATTATTTTGCATTTTGCTATTTTTATATTTACTGAGGGACATCCCTGCTTAGAAGATAACATTGAGCTTTCAGCTCTTGAAAAGGCTGTGATCTGTAATGATTGAATGTGTTTTTTAAAGTGAAAATGCACCATAAACTTACATTCAGTACAGAATGTGTAAAACAAGTGTTGTTCCTCCAGTAAAACCTGGACGTTTCCACCACCGGTTGTCTCAGTTGACTAGGGACTTTTAAAGTATAACAGTTGATTTGTTCTGTACACTGGCCACATTTACAAGCCCCAAATAAAATAGTGTTTGGAGAGAGCTGCAACACTATTTAACCATCTGAGCGTATAAATACTCAGATGCTCGTCTGAGTATTTAAAAGTAGGCCATTACTCCACTGCTACACAGGAGGTTTGTCTTTTTTGTAGCTAGTATACCCACATAGAGAGCTGATATATGGCAATATAGGAATTACAAATATAGGACATACATTACAATATATGAGCCTACATACCCATGAAAAAGTAACTGCCCTCCATACAAGAGTCTTTTACGTCGCTGGATAGGAGTTTTGGCCGACTCCTTTTGTTTTAATTCAGCTACATTGGAGGGTTTGAACATGAGCTACCTGTTTAACGTCTTGTCACAGCATCTCAGTGGAATTCGAGTCAGTATTTTGATTCTGTCACTCCGAATCCCTCAATGTTTTTTTTTTTTTTGAACCAATCAGAATTGGATTCGCTTGCATACTTTGGATCGTTGTCCTGCTGCATAAACCAGCTGCACTTGTGATTAATGGCAGTACCTGGCCTCACACAGATCTAAGGGACATTATTAAATCTAAGACACATTAGCATAGCCATAAACCATTTGGCTTTACATTTATGGGAATTTTTGGATGTTCCATATATGGAGTGGGGAGTGAATGGTAAAACTTTAACAATGTTTACATATTATTTCTGACTCCTTTATTTCAAAACAAGTGAGAGAAATTCAGTGGTATGCGCCCTTTAACGTTATCACTGCATTTCAAGGTCATGGCTGAAACATCCATTTGTGGAGCGGAAGTGTCATTTGTTACTGTTTTACAGTCAGAGATCGCGTTTACTTGTTAGGCTTTCATTACTTTTGGAACCTATGCCCATTAAATACTGCTGCGTAATTTCATTCCTTTAAATTCCAGGCCGATACTTACGATGTAAACAAAACAAGGTTGAAACTAAATGACTTAATTAGTGTAAGTAACAAAGTAATAGTGTCAGCCTTTCTCTCACCCGGGATCTGTAGGATGACACTCATCAGTCCATGCAGTAGTCCTTTTTGCCACTAAGGGGCGCCATATACAGTTACATTGTAAATCCATCCTGTAGCGAGGGAGATGTTTGGGAACAGAAAGAAATCGGTACATTTTGAAAGTAGATCAGTTACAAAGAAAGTCTTGGAACTGATATATGACCGCAGCAAACAAATCTTATTTACATAAACAAACAGGCTTTACATTATCAGAAATGTCACTGCCTTGGGTACGCTGGCCTATTTCCCCCATACATACTGTCAATGGCATAGTGTGTGGTTTTGTAAGTAGACCACCATAGTTTATTTATTTTCCTTTCAGTATTGGGTATTACTCTTGGTGTGGCCCATGCAGTCTTTGCTGAGACCATTTTTGTAATTAGGCCTAGCAATAGGCTAATATTTTGTCATTAGCTTTTTTTTATATAGATCATGAAAGCATTTCTCTTGTTCACCTGTGATGTCTGCCTTAGCTCATTAATTTACCTAATTGGTGAATAATTTAACCGACCGGACGCATTCAGAACGTTGTATGCTGAAATATAGTCAGCGGCCAATTTGGTCATTTGTAGTTATTAGCCGTGCCTCTGAGATGGGCCTGAATAATGCACTATAGGGGCAATTTCTCTTCCCCTCTGTCCTGTGTAGGCATATTCACAAGCTCTTTATAGCTGTGCTATTTCAGTTGCAAATCAAAGATGAGCTTCCACCTTTCGGTGAGCTGCACAAGAGGCCCTCAGCGACAGAGCCACTCAGCCACTACTGCAGTTCATACACGTCAGTGTTGCTGTAAATTCTTCAGTTCTGAAAGTTTGCTCTCTGCTCTGGTGCCTGATTCAACCTTTTTTACCCTTAGCAAACTTGTTGTAAACACTGTTTTATTTGGGACTCATAAATGAGGCCAGTGCACAGAAAGAATAAATGAATGAAAGTAAATTGAGACTATCAGTCGTGTAAATCAGTGGTGTTTTCCTGGAGGAACCACACTTTTATAAATCTGTACTAAAGTTTATGATGCATTTTCACTTTAAAAATACATGAAAGTTTCACAGATTACAGGCTGATGTTATCTTCTAAGTAGGATCGATAGTATGTCAACTATGCTGATACTTCCGATTCTGGCACTCACGTTTAAGAATTGATTCCAGTGCAAAAATATCAATATTTGTTTATTTACTACAGTGAATGTGTCTCTCAATGAACATAAAAATAGCAAAATGCTGTTTGAAATGATGGCATAGAATAGGAAATACTTTTCCTTCCGCCTTTTTATCCTGCTCCCACTATTTTTTAATTGATAGACTTTCCTGAAGTACTTACCAATAGACGTACGAGCAAGTCTTATAAGATGTAATGTGGCTCTTGTAAACAATGTGGTACATTAATCAATATTAATCTAATCAGTACACATTTAGTTACTGAATTTATATTCTGAAAGTATATTTAATATTAATGTCAGAATTTCTGTTATAACATAAATTGCTATTTATTATTATTATAAAAAAATAATATATTATAAAATATTATTAAAATATTATTAAAACATTGCATTGCATATTCTCTGACCGGTTTAAGAATAAATAATTTCTACCTGTATTTACAGCCAGCACTACATATTCAGGAAGGCAGCATCCCATCACCCACAGAACCTATATTTATTTGTGAGTGTGCCAGAGGATCTTAGGCTTATATGTGACTGTTCAACCATAGAAACACAAACTATGAAGCTACCGAAGAACAGGTATTGTGCTACCTGCAGAGGCAGTTCATGCATTGACTGTGAGTCTTGCAATTAATGATTTCAGCACTCTGAGGTCCCATTCTGTGAGCTTGTGTGCTCTAGTGCTTCATGGATGCTTCATTGTTGCTCTTAGATGTTTCCCCTTTACAACAGCACTTACAGTTGACTGGAGCAGATCTAGCAGGGAAAAAATATACACCGACTTGTTGTAAAGATGGCATCCTGTATCAGTGCCACGTTGATCTCTTCAGGACAACCTATTCCACCGCCTGTGTGTATTTATAGGGGTTGTATGGCTGCATGTTTCATTCACCTTTTAGCAACTTGTGTGGCTGAAATAGCCAAATCATTAGAGAGGGTGTCCACATATTTCTGGGGGCCACATCATTGCTAACTGCAGTGCAGTGCTAACTGTAGCAATATCAGGCATTGGGTGGGGCTGTTCATCAACAGGGACAGGGACAGTTAAAATTGTTGCTGTATGATTTTATCACAATTTGATGGTTGAGTAACAACTTTCTGTCTATGTCTATTTCAAAATGTTGCTTCTAAACCAGCAAATCAGGACAAAGCTCATCAATATCTTCATAAGTGCGCCATAAAAGCAAAATGGTTTCATTCCAGAGCCAAATCATAGGCTGTAATTGAGAGTGTAAAACCACATTTGGACAATTTATACCTTGACCAAACTCAGTTACCTCTATGTAGACATCTGAGAACAGTTTAAAATACTGAATGGCACCTTTTAAGAGGTAAGAGCACATCTGCAGGATCTTAATAGACATAAGCAGAACATGCGTCATTATAGTTACCGTCCCTTACACGTACAGTAGCTTCTACAGGGTTTGATCTGCAAGCTAGACATATATAGTCAGTCATAGGACCTCTCATTATCCAGCACATTTTGTCCTTTAGCTTTAACTAAAGATTCTGAAGTGGGTTTCCATCAATAATACAACCACTGTCCTCCCCATATGACCAATCATAGTGCAGCAGATCCTCAGGAAAATAAGACCTTACACCTTTGGAGTTGGTGGACTGTTTTTATTTCTGGATTGCCTACGTATTTTCCCTCAGATGATTGCTTCTCTGTTGCCCACTCTAAAACAAACATGACCTCTTCCATAAGGACACTTCTATTGGGAAAAGACTGCTATCCAGGGCCATATTGTCACCTCCTCTTTCATACACAGAGGCACTGTTTTCTGTGATGGCTCCATGCTGAGAGCTATAGGCCAGCTATAGGCTGTTCAGAGCTAATCATTATTCTTGGATCTTAATGTGACCCGGTGCGTATTTATATGTATTATAATAGTTTTGGAGAGCATGTATCATGCAGGCAATAGTTTAGTCTTATTTACTCATTACACAAATCCTGTAATGTTGGAAAGACTGGTTTATATGAAAAAATGAATTTTGAATTGATGAACTGTTTGCATGTGTTGCAGTATGCCTGCGGTGCAGTCTCTGTTCAAAAGAGTATGTGATTTAGATGGAACCACTGAAATTCTTCCTGTAATGTCCATGTGGACACAAAGTGTTCCAATATTTCAAGTTTTCAAAAGAACGAAATGGCCTATTTTTTTCTCTCATTTTATGCTGCTTTATTCACATGCTTTCTAAAGTTGATGTGAACTGCATTGTGCATGCACGCAACCTTATTCCAGGATAGATGTTATTTTGGTGTTTGGCTGATTCTTTGAAAACCGAAGAACACATTCGACTGAGGCATTAAACCCTGTATTTTCAGCCTGATGTCACTCTATTGACAGTTTCAGTTTGTAAGAGGTCACTGGATGACATTTAACACTGCAGTATTTTTAGAAATGATGCTGGATCAGCTGCAGTCTGACAGATCTTTACCCACCGGATATACAACATGGGGTGTCCCACAAATAAATCCAACTGTCACAAAATATAAAGCTGTCTATGGTGATTGTTTGTCCTTGGTTGTTCATTTCCGGTCAGTGGTCACTTTCAACTGAGAAAAAGCCAACATGCTGGTGGTAGCTTAAAGCTAGCGAATGACAGTCTAGCTAATTACTGTAAGTAGTTATAGTCTAGATACTATAAATCACATAAGCAACGCATTCGTCTACCTTTCTCTCTATAGAATGGATGTCTGCTTTCTTCTGATGTATCCACTCTTCTGTCAAATGCTGCATGAAGCCTCAAGAAACCATCTGAAGTGAAGCGTGCCAAATAACAACTCTGAATGAAAGTTGTCCGGGATTGTGTTAAAGATTGTGGTTGCTAAAGCTTGTTTTGCAAGTTATTTCTTTAAATGGTGTCGCAGTTACATTCTGGCAGCTATACAAGCTGTAGCATTAAAGGTGGGACGGAATGTTTGATTAAGACTCTATTGAACTGCCAAGCCAACTCCAACTGACAGTCCATGGGAGGGGTTTGAAAAGCAGTGGTAATTTCGTACATTTTGAAAACCATGAAAAAAATATTTGTTTATGACCTAAATTTCGTAATAAAACAAGACAAGAACTAAAAAAAGTAAAATTCAAAAACAAGAACCATGATGGAATGGTTGACACTTTTTATCAATGGATAAAAACTAAACAAATAAAGTAATGCGAAGACAGAAGGACCAATGTGTTAATTAGAGCTGCTTTGTTTTCTGTTGCACGGATGAGTTAAAATCAGGCTTACAGATCGACACTGTCATGTTTGCAGCCCAAGCAAACACGTGTCAGGATGGCGACAGGACTCATCTTGCTTGCTGTGGAGCACAAAAAGCTCACACAACAAGCAATACACTGACTATAAAAAAGCAGAGGTTAAAGAGAATACAGGGGAGCAGCTGAAAGACTTACACTAACTGTATAATAACTACAGCTAGACAAGTAGAAGCAGAGCTGCAAATTCCCCCACTCACATCCAGACACACCTGTGGAATCACTCGTTATTCATCTTAGTGATAAAGTCCAACTGCATTAAAAAAAAACAAAAAAAAAAAACCAACATATAGTGACTTTCCACACCAGTTCCACACTAAAATATGTGTACTTTTTTGGCTGAAACCAGACTAAAGGCCTATTCACAATGAGTGTGATTTTTTGGAACAAAAAAAGAGATGAGATTTTTGTGGGCCCATTACACCGTGACCGGGCCTTTTTCTCTCTGAATACTCTGAAATATTTTGTTTGGCAGAATTAACTAGGCACAATAAAGAGCAGTCAGTCAGAAAACAGATCAACCTTTAAGACACATCAGTAAAACAGCCTGTTTAATTCAATGGGACAAACAGAGGTTGGGAAATGGTCAAGGCTGTTGTTGGTACAAAAACACAAACAAATGTTGTTCATGGATCTCAAGGAGAAAAATGGAGACTACAAGAAAATGTAGGATATGGGCCCATTAAAGGAGCAATTTGTAAGATGACATGACCTGCCAAATTCATACTCCATTCCAATATGGGGAACCGGACGATCACCAGATTGTGGTGTCCACCTCTATCATTAGAAATGCACAGTCCCACATCCTCAATGTTAGTACTGTCAACTGTTTACTCGTGAGCATGGTGGCAGCAGTTGCTTGTCAAGAGTTTCAGCCATTGCTGTGCTTATTATTTCTTTTTTTTGAGAATATGCTGTCAGGGCAGTGTTAATTTTCATCCTCTCATGTCGGACTGATGGCAGATTCTATGCTACAGTGACTCGCTATCACCTCTTGACATGCCACATGGTATTACGAGACAGGATGTGCCAGAGCTAGCTGGTTAGCATGCTAACTTCAGTAGATATCTCAAAAAGAAGATACATAGAGGTCTTTAAGATACCATCAAAGCTGTCATTTCTTTACATTCTGTGTTCATTTTGGAACATTTTAAACTAAAAATCTTACACATCGCACCTTTAACAGATTGTAAAGTGTTCTTGACAACATGGATTTCAATAATGCTTGAGTACAAATCTTACAAAATAATGGCCAAGAAACTCAAGTACAGTTTTTCCACTCCTGTGGTTTTGCTAAAACAGTCAGTAATGAATAAAAATGGAGAATTAATTCTAACAGTTTTTTTCCTTAAGTTTGGAATACTGGTCTAAAATATAACGTTTAGCATACATACAGTGCAACCATGTGCTGTAGTGAAATCAGTTTGAGTAACAGACTTGCTGAGAAAAATAAAAAACCTCTAAAGCAACAACAAGCATGTGTATTGCGGTAATAACAGTTGTAATCAGCTCATGGCCAATTCACACCTATCTGCTCTCATCTTTGTGTGCTTTATGGGACTACAACTTGTGCTTCCTTTTCAGATTTAGTCAGGCTTCCTCTCCTTTTAATGTAATCAACAGACATCTCTCTAATCGTCCACAATGGCCACAAGCATACGCGCACTAATTATGCAGCGCTCATATTTGACTGCGTAATTCTGTGCTCAGATTTAATTTTATGCTCCACTAATTGCTTCATCTTTCGTCCCTCCTCTTCATGATACTGGAGTCATGGCTGAAGCCGTATTGTCTTCTGTTCAATCATAAATTCATACAATCATTCATATATCGTCTCTATGACCAGTCCGGTCGTGTGAGAGATTTTGCCTTTGTATTGCTCAGAAGGCTTCACTGTTTGAATGTGCTTGTAATTCCATAAATAATGGATCCGTGTTGAGTCATTTAAGACTCGCTACTGAGCCAGAATGATGGAAAGAGAGAGAGATCGAGAGAGAGAGAGAGTAGCAGTTACTCAGGGACGTCCCAAGCAATTGGAAAGTGACACACAGTGACATGTGTCATCTTGTTAGGGAAGTAGCATCACATCATCACTTGTTCCTCCAGCACTTTCTTCATCTGTCACACAGATGACTCAAAACACACTGTATACAGTGGAGAAAGCAAACATACCCTCCCTGCAGCCCCAGAAGACCAGACAACTAGTGGCAGGTTATTACAGAGTAGCTTAAAGGGTTCAGTTTGGTCTAATTCTGGTCTTAACTGTAACAACAGCTTGTTGGTGCTGGCTCACTGTATGTACTGATGCACCAGTTCTGAGCTTATTAAACAAAGCATAAATGGACACATGAAACTGATCTCCATCAATACTGTTTCTTTGCCAGTGTGGTGATAGGGAATGTTGTGTTTGAGTAAACATGGTGATTTAGGGAACAGCAAATGATCAGAACTGAAAGAATAAAGTATAATCATGTATTATTATTTGTGTTTATATTATATTTCCTAGGTCCAAAGTAACAAGTAGGGAGCTCATATATTTGGGTACAAATCTTTCAGATTGTGGTATAACGTTATCCAGCAGCAGCACTAGCATAAGAGAACTGTCTTGGGAATGTGATGTCATGATGTACATGGGTACTCAAATACATGACTGATGGCACAGCTAGTGATTCTGGAGAATGACTGTTAATATGTGAACTAGGTAAATGTAAATGTGTGTGTTTTTGTGACATCACAGAAGCAAGGATTTAAAAAAGATTTTCCAACATTGAAGTTCCCTCACACTACTCACTTTTAATGGAGTGCATTTTATCACCCTCAGCAGAGCTTTACAACCACTGTGGCTAAAGTTCAACTCCATTAAATTTTGATACACACAACTCTGACCTTGGGCTATGCTATGATATGCTACACTGTCTGTAGGCTATTTCCTGTCATCCTGTCTCTGTAGACTATCAAACACAATTGTATTTCAGGTTTTCTGGGATCATAAAGTAATCCAGTAAAATCATCTGAGTTTGAGATTTGATATGTTTGATTGTGTTTCTCTGGCGCTGGTTAAATCATGCCACGGTACAGTGCTGTACATTTTCCACATGTACCTTTAGTTTTCATATATGTACCATATGGACAGGGCAGTAGTTTGGTACTTTTTCTACTGCTGTGTAACCAGCATGTAGCATATCACTCGAGGATTACAACAATCCATCCCCCAAAAATCCATGCATTTTCAGTGGTATACAGTCTGTCAGTCAAGCTGTATTAGTGTGAGATCAAGACATATTGCAATATTTTATAAGCTTGGTTGGTATAAGCCAATGCTCAGATCAAGTGTTCTCCATGGACCATAATGCCTGCTAACCCCTCTTTCCTCTGAAAGACAACACTGCTGCTAATTACTACTCTGAAATACCAGCGTTCGCTCTCCCAGTGAGGAGCTGGCTTTAGAAAGCACACAAAACGCAGCGTTAATTGCACAGGCCAAGCCTGACCTGGCTGGCAAAACAGCTGCAGTGTGTACAGCTGCTTCCTGATCATTGATTTCTTCATGTTTCACGAGATCCAGAAATGAAATAATGTCAGTTACTTGCCATATTGATAAGGTTAATTATGCCCTGTCAGTGGACGGCAGGAAGGGAGATGTCAGGCGGAGGTTTCCGCCCTCTGTCCTGCTGACATCTTTGGAGAAATAGTTCAGTAAAAAAACACTAATGTATACACTTTCCCCTCGCTTCATATTTGGTTGGTCAGTCAAGAAAGGTTTGATGTCCGAATTGTGCTTTTTCTTTTGGCACTGGAGCTAAATAAGTTTGTACATTGCCCAAACTGCATAACTAAATAATCACACACTTGTCTTCAGATAGACTTGTTTACGTGGTTTCTGACACTGGATGACTCACTGTTATGTATAAAAGTGGACAAAAGTTTGAGCACCACACAGACTGATGAGCACAACTACTCTTTTACCAATGCAATGTGTTTCTGTCCACGTTTAGAGGTAAATAGAACAGAATATGCTCATTTAAGTT
Source organism: Semaprochilodus insignis (assembly GCA_034552555.1). Lineage (NCBI taxonomy): Eukaryota > Metazoa > Chordata > Actinopteri > Characiformes > Prochilodontidae > Semaprochilodus > Semaprochilodus insignis. The sequence continues at coordinate 17,258,974 of CM067481.1, read as the reverse complement.
ATTGCCTTTACTGCACAAGTAATGAAATAATAACGTTAACATCCACTGGAAATGCCAAACTGGCCCTTTGCGGATATCCTTGATATAGCCTGTGGGTTTAATAGGGAATTTTTTGCTATGAACTCATCTACGTTTTCGGTTGTTCTGGTCAGAAAAGAGCTGATGAAGATCTACCTAGCTAAGGTGAGGATAGCTAGGCGTAGCAAGAAACACCCTATAAAATATATAGCCAAAGGACCAGTTTGGTTTTTGCCAGTAGGAGTTAATTTTATCTTGCTGGCACCAAACTTTGTTTTTCTTCAAACCTTATCAAGTACCTTATACACTGCAGTCATTTCCTCTTCTCTCTTTTATCATAAAAACAGTGGTACAATGGCAGCTGAGTAGTTTTTTGGACTCAGATCTCTTCAAACTGCAAGGAACACAGCACTGACTAAATGCTGAAAAGATGAGAACCTCAGCCAACACAGTACAAGCTGGGATCCGGCTGTATTAAGACACAGATTGCAACTGAAAGAATGTATACCATGTTTAAGCCTCAGTGGTGTGTCACTTAAGAAGGAAGACATCATGAAATGGTTCTAAGGTTCCGTCAATGGTGGTTAATTTTGGGATCTAAAGGAATGTTTGGACCTGGGAATGGTTATCATATCAGGCTTAACAAGTGGATATTGTTCTACTGCCATTTGTACTACCATTACATAACGTATATTTTTAATATGTAAACATTAACATTTCAAACATACTTCTCACTGTCCAGACCGTACAATCTGTATATAGAAACAAAGTTTCACTGATGTCACGAGAACCAACTCATTTACACTAAACCCACCTGTTCAGTCTACAGCAGCTTGGCCCCGCCTCTTACATTTACATTTACAAGCAGACGTTCTTAGCCAGAGCGACTTACAACCGTGCTTAGTGTTCCGTCGGATAATGTTTCCCAGCTAGTATAAGAAGGTTATAGTCAAAAACTCGTCCTGAGCTCAGACACTGCCCGAACAAGGGTCAGTGCTGCTACCTAGAGAGAATAATACACAGCTCAAGGTTCAGCAGCTAGCAAGACACCTTACTAACAGAATAACAAATCCTAATCAGAACCCACTTCACACTGAAGTTTTAAACGGGTGTCTCAGTTGTAACTGCTTTTTGAATGAGGCATAAAGGGCAGCCAATCAGAACGGAGCCCATTTATCTTTCAATTCTAAGGGATATGGAGAGGTTGGAAATGGCCATTTAAAAATGACTGTGTACGTGTACATAACACCATACAAACATTACAAATGGACCTAGAAAGAAACAATAAAACACAAGAAAAATAGAATGCTAACAAGTCAATGGTAACAAATTTATTTATACCGTGCTTTTCACAACAGACGTTGTCACAAAGCAGCTTTACAGAGAGTCCAAGCCCCCAATGAACAAGCCAAAGGTGACAGTGGCAAGGAAAAACTCCCTCAGAGCAGGAGGAAGAAACCTCGAGAGGAACCAAGACTCATCCTCTTCAGGTCGACCCTGGATAGCAAAATCAGTCAATATTGTTAAGTACATAACTGTTGATGCTAACAAATAAACATTGATTTAATGGTTGACTTCATGAACACAGTGAAAAACTGTAAGTTTCTTTTCTCTATTCTTCACTTACAAATGAAATAAAAAGCAGAAATGTCAGCACAGGATCCCAGCACCGCCTGAGCATTCTCCTCTTCTTTAAAATGATAAATCTTAAATGTCAGTTTGTAACAGCAGTCAAATCTAAATAACTATGCAATGCAATTTTCATGCCTACTAAAGGAGCAAACTTGACACTGATCATGTCCTGGCTGATCGACTTCACTTAGGGAAAGGGGGAAATTGTGTATATTTGATTTTGTATAAATCCATTGTAAAGATAAAGAGGACGCCATGATCATCATCCATCAGACAAACGTTGCTCGGTTATATCGTGGCGGAGTAGCTCAGCCTAGCTTGACATGCTGAAAAGATATGTTTGCTGTAGGCTGAAGGGAAAGTTTGCGGATAGTGGGCTGTTACCTGGGTTTAACAACGCTGTAATTCTTTGATGCCTGCAGCACGTCAGTTGTAAAAACAGCCCTGATCTTTTTTGCGCACATAAAGCCGGAATGAAGCTTGAACGGCAGTCAATTATCATCAATTACTATCATTATTGCCTCTTAAATTACAGCCACTGTATCCACCATCCAGCACATCATAAGCGTCCATCTGTTTTTATAACCGCTGAGTATTAGCGTGTAGTCCTTGTTGTCAGCAAAGGTATTGTGGCGGTATGTTTTCCGTGGAACATGACGAATTTTAGCAGAAGGAACAGATGTCTGAAAAAAGCAGATGGAAACTGTTTAGGAAACCTGAACAACAAAAGTACACCATACGTCTATTAAACTACAGAAATAGAGGAACTGCAAAAAAGGTACACAGGTGAAAGATGGTTCTCATGGTCCTAAACAATGCATTTAGGTTTATTTCTGATAGTGTGCAAAATGAAGGAATATATGTGTTTGAGCACACACAGGACTTCAGCCATTTGCCTTCTGGTGACACTTGTAGTGCGTCCACAAGAATAACGACGGTAAATGACATGAATGAGTGCGAATGAAGTAAAAGAATGGAGGGATGGACAAAGAGAGAGAGAGGAAGCGTGCTAAGAGGGGAGGGTGGTATAAGCTCTTTGGGTGAGTCAGCCCCCTTAAAATCACCTGGCTTATTTGTTACTGAGTCATTACTTTTCCCATGGTGCTCTTGGGTCATAGAAATCCCTCAGCTACCAATAAGCCAATTAGGTCAGAGAACACTAATGTCAATCAATTTCTGCTCCCCACCCATAATTGCACACTTCCATCGAACTACAATAACCCCACCTTTATAGCTGATTACCTGGCACCATTCCACTGTGGAAAAATCTTGTCATGCTGAACTTCCTTCAGCTATTTCCACCGTAGAATGATGTAGTGTCGTAAATGCACAGCCGTCACTGAATTTTTTTTTTCCCAGTTCCAGTTTATAATTTGCAGCTAATGGTGAGGTTCTTCAGTGGAAACATAAAAACCAAGGTCGTTAGAAGTTTAGAGTTATAGTCTGTATCTGCAGATTCAAGTGTACACTTCAGATCTTATTCCATTTTGATGCCAACAACTGACATATGTTGCAAAAATGTAAAGGATGATTTGTACTTTCTGCAAAAAAGACAACAACGACTTTACACCAAATTAAATGAGAAAATATTTTCTCTTCTACTTCTATTTTGAGTCTAAGGATAAGTCTTGCCAACTTGCAAACTAAGACTAAGGTGACCAGATTTCTAAAATGAAAACCGAGCCATAATACATCATTTCAGCATTAGCATCGCAATGTCTGCATGCACAATACTCACATCGCAGGATAAGCAATGTCCAGTGAGATTAATTAAATGAAAAATGTCATGCTGCAACTTTTTTGTTGCTTGCTACAAAAGAAAAACGTTCCTGGACTTCTTGGATACACAGAGAAGAGTAGTCATGGTGCTCACCTGCTTTTGTGTTTGGTGCATTGAAACCAATTATAGAGCACTGAAGTTCAAGAAAAAATGGTTCACGATTTAAAATTATTTTTTATTTTCACTGCCCAATCATTTTATATCGAATAATGTTTTAAAAAATGTTTTCCAAGTCATCTGGAGAAAATTCCTGAATATATTTTTCATATCACAATATATGTCGCAGGGAAAAAAAACATGTCAGTTTTTTCCAATATGGTGCAGACCTATCGGGCAATATTTCATTCAAATATCCCATGTTTTTATCTATGACAAAAGAGGGATAGTTCCATGTGTTTAGTATTGTAACTAACTGTTGTACTGCAGTAAACTACAGTACAGGCAAATTGATAAAACCGGGTACTAAAATACTTGTAAACCATACAGTATTCTACCATTTTGAGTGAATGAATCTATTGAACACTCAATAAAAAACACAATAGAAGATAATAATAATAGAAAAAACAATTATTCTACTTACAAACACAGATGTGGCACTAGTTCCAAATTTAGAATCTGCACTTTTGATGGAAATTCTCCACTTTCTATGAGTTTAAAATTATTTATATGACACACAATGCTTTTCTTATCTACAGCACTTACTGTTTACTAATGAAAAACAAAAAGACATTTGTTTATCTCTTGCAGAGCGGAAGTGAGTAAGGGGCTGGTTTTAATTGGGAACTGTCTCTTTCCTCTTCAGTTATAATATTAGGCAGAGTCAGGGTCTGTGCTGACTTCATCTACTTCATCTACTTTGGTGTTTGCGTAGCATAAAGATGTGGACAGAGATAGAGAGATGGAGATGGTCTAGCAGGAGAGGAGGGGAAGGGTGTAGACCCATTAGAGACAGGAAGCACCACTCACAACATCACGCCCACGCCTCTTAACTGCCAATCAAAGGTCAGGCAGGGGTCATTGTCAATGGGGGTGTCCAGAGTGCCAAATGGGTCCTTTAAGTCGAGATGGTGGGGCGGTTTGGCATCTCCTTCATTTGCTTTTAGCCTTCCTCATTTACGAGCTTGGATATAGTTTGTGATATTGGTGAAGGAGAACTTCAGAGAATTACAGCTTTACAAGGTCTAAATGAGTCATTGTACACTTCTAGGGAAATTATGAGGAGTACAGAGATCATGTTGTGCCAATAGTATTAAATCCAAATCCAAAAGTATTAGAATGAAAAAACTAAATATTGCAAACAGAAATAATGAGAATTAATTCAAATAGAAATATATTCAATCCCCATATAGTTAATTTTCTCTTGTATTTTTTGTGAATTTTGCAGAAATGCTGTGTTGCTTTGGGAATCTCTCTTGTGCTTCTGAAATCTTGCAGAGTTTCAGCACATTTTTACAGAGGGGTGGGAGGTGTGTATTGGTCCACTGTTTCAGAGAAACAGGTTATTGATCTCTAGCTGCGCACACCTTATGATCTCTCTCCCAACAAAGCAGAACATGTCATGCTGAACGCAGGGCTGCACTGCCAAGTCACGGTTTAAAGCTGTTTTTCCAATATCCCAGGTAAATCATTAATATACTACAATATGTTGGGTCACATTTTGTAAAGGATAAATCTTGCCAATGTAAGTGTATTAGGTAAACTTATACATTTTTAAACCATATGTCTGAAATGAAAACTGGAGACATTTCCAGTTTAGCGATTAGTAAAGCAATTAAATATCCAGCGCCTTTACGTATTAAATAAAAAACAGCTCCAGTTTCATGTATTTTGTATGGTAACTGTTGTACTGTAATACACTGAAGGGTGACTGATAAAACTGGGTACTAACTAAATAACTTTGTAAACTGTGTTAGAAAATCATACAGCCATGATGAGTGAAGCTATGGTAAACTATGGAACTACAACGAAAGATAATAAAGGATTTACATTTCTTACTTTCCTTGCTTTTAACACGTCATATGTCACATGTGGATGGCTGAAAAAGTGCCACAGTTTAAATGTTTTTTTAACGTTTTTTTCCCACTATTTGTAGATTGCATGGTAGCCACTTTCAAATAGATTTTACGTCTATACAACGCAGATAATCCACCTATAACCTGATAGTACTATTCCTGTAAGCCCACCCCTGATTTAATTCCCTGGGTTACCTTGTGTCTTGACGAGATGTTTGTGGTGATGTTGTGGATTTACTTGACACTACGCTAGCTTCTGGAGGCGTTTTACACAGCAGTATCCTCTAAAACTAGTCTAGCAAGTGGTAAAAGTGTGGTTAGTAGATAGTAGTTAGTAGCAGCAGCAACAGTAGCGCCCTATATGGCCAAAACAAGCATAACACAAGATATCTAACCGTCTGCTCTGCTGCACAGTTAGGAAATGGGGACATTTCCGGGGACAGGCCCCCAAAAACGCTTGCAGTTTAGCTGCTGTTACAAGCTCTGACTGGGCTAACAGCTGTTAAAGTACAACAGGATGATCAGACTAACTGGTGAGCGTGACATAGGGTTATTTATTATAATTATTATGTATGCTGTATGTAAACTCTGCAAGTACTGCAGTAATCATCTATTTATTAGATTATTATTTGGAAACAAAGGGGTTAAATTATTAAAGTGCCCAACATAAACTTGTCCAATCAGGATTTTTCTTTTCTGTGGTATCTATGTAGATACACCCAAGTTAGCTCTCCCACTAGTTAAGAGTTCAGGAGCTGAACTGAAGGCTTAGACTGTCAGATTAACCCCTAACATAATTACAAAATGATGAAGGAATCAACCAATCATGTATTGTTTTCCAGTGGGAGGGATCAATTTAGTGAGAAGAGACATCATAAAGGAGAACCTTGGTGTGTATATCTGTGCTAGCCAGACAAATGTGTTTCAGTCAGTCCCACGTTGCTGAAAAACTCGTATAGTGTAAAATACATGTTACTGTATTTTATTAGTCTTCCACAAGCTTTAAATCTCTACATTTAGTCTATAACTCTCTACATTTAGTCTATAACATCCAGAAAAAATGCTTTGTGCGAATGTATAATTGCCATTTGCTTAGCTCTACGATGCTATTAGAATCGTAAAGGAATGCTAGCAGCACTACCATAGAGTTTTTTTCAGAGGTTTTGACCTTTATGGACAAATTTTAAGACACACGACATGGCCACAACCTGCAAAAGTACTGAGGCAGTCTATCGACTGGGTCAACAGAAAGGACAGGGCAGGAACAGGGATGTTCAATACAACAGCACGAATCAGAATGGAAAGCATGCACCACAGGACAACCTTATAAAGTCAGTCAGGTACAGCGATAAGACTCGTCCTTGCTTACGTCACATGTGCGACCCAGCACGAAACTTGAATCATTCACATGTCTCATAATGTCAAACCTACCCACCAAGTTTCATTCCTTTTGGCTGATTCCTTCTGGGTGCAACTATTGTATTTCTCAGAGTGTACATACACTCTTACCTGCATCAAGCCACTTCTTTTACTCAGCCTTTTATTGATCTTCTTAGTTCCTCCGCATTCACATTCCATTATCTCTCCACTGACTCATGTGCAGGATTTATTAGTACAATCTTACCAGCATATGCTCGCTTTCACAGTTATGTATGTATACATAGAACAGTTATCAGCCAACCTGAACTGCAAAAAACACAACGCTCTCATCTGATCAGGCAATAACCTTCTTATAAGGGATATTCTCAGATTATTTATTCATTTTGAGCTTTAGAGCATATTTCCCAATGGCATGCCGTCTATCTGAGGATCATATCTCGTCCCCCCCACGTGCGTCGTTAGGAATGATGGCGGTGATGGCGATCAAACACACGCAGGAGAACTTCTTGCAGGATTACGCAGTTAAGCATGCGGCAAGACACGAGTGCAGACGCTGAGAGAATAATATCAAGCAATATCAAGGATCAGCCTCAAAAGTCTTTATCGTGCAAATGTCAACACTTGTCGACATGCAAATATCATAATAAGTCATAAATAAATAATGCATCAGTTTATCATGATACTGATACAGATAATTCCCTGGGTTGGAAACCTATACTCTCTTATGCCTCTGTATGCACATATACAGAGAGCTATGCTCTTGTATTTCAAATAACATCCTAGATCTTTAAATTCTCTTAATCTCTTAGTGAAGCAGGGTTAATGCGAGAAACCGGTTTAAAGTGATATCACGTTTCAGTTAAATATGTAACACCATACAAATGGAATCATGTCAATTCTATTTGGTGATTCACATACGACGCAATACTCTATGTACTGAATTTCAGTGAGGATAAGCAGTCTAGATCTTTGACTCTGAATGTTGCAATGCTTAAGCCATGAATAATTGGTAATTACAGAATGAATGAATTCAATAAATGAATAAGTGGTACATCCTTTCCAGTTACAAAACAGAGCAGTTTTTATCTCGTTATAAAGCTTTTCATTTACAGAAGTCTGAAGTTGTTTATTGCTTTGTTTATTTTCAGAATGAAGTCTTCTCTCTAGGGTGCTGAGTGCTGGCATGGGATTGCTAAACAATGCACTCATGCTGTATTTAACTCTGCAGGTTTTTTTTAGGTTTTAGCATTGGCCCTTGTTTGGGTAGCATCTGAGCTCAAGGGGAATTTAACCTATTTGTGCTAGAGTCTGTTGTACTAGAGCAATTTGTAATATGACAATATGTCAAATTCATATTCCAAACAATGGGGGCAACATATCAACAGAAAATGTGCAGTCCCTCCTCCTCCTTCAGTTCCTACCAGTCTAGAAGACACATTCAAGATTCAGCATCAAAGTTTATCTCTTTTCTCGCCAAGAACGTCACCAGCGGTGGAAAGCAACGCCAATGTTAGCCCTTGTCTTAGCACTCCTTTTGTTTGAGAGCCAGCAGCGGTGGTAATTGTTTATTTGCCAAGAGCTTCAGCCATCTTTCTTTGCCTCTTGTCCTTAAATAGTCTAACTGGGAGCAATAACTTCAACATGTCGGGGCAGTACTATTTCTTTGTCCTGTCATGTTGGACTGATTTGACTTGGCGCTACAGTGACTCACTATCGCCTCTTGAGGTACAAAGTGGTATTAGCAGAAAGGATGGGCTGTATTGCTTTCCACTGTGCGGTGCTTCAAACACATATGCCTCATTGAAATGCAATCCAAACAGTGAAAAAGTTAAAAGCTGAGGAGGAGGGTGCAGTTACAGATGACTATGTGCTGTTTAAAGCTGAGGGGCTTTTTGAGAACATGGGCAAGACCCTCACTTTCGGCAGGGAAGATTTCCCTGAATTGAAATTAAAAGCACTGAAGTTAGGAACAGCTAGAGACTCCAGCAGCCTAAACACAAGCAGCGCACTCGAAAATACCGCTCCTAATCAGCACTATAATTTGCTATCTTTACCTTAGATTAAAGGAACTGACCAAGCTGCAGTAACTACTTACTCACAGTTTCTGGCTCATTATTCACAGCGTCCAATTCTCCATCTGAAATTGCTCATTACTCAAGGCTCAGCAACTGACAGTAAACTAAAGGGAATGCTCGCTTGTGCATATGTGCTGTGTCGTTTTGACAGACCTGAGTAACTACTAAGGAATATTAAGTGCAAACAATCTGTTCCTGTACGCAAAATCAGACTCTCACTGGCCAAGCAAATAACATACCCCAGATAGAGAATCAGTCTCCCACTGTGAGGAAAACCTTAGTCTGGTCCAATCTGAACCAATACTTTAAAATAACTGATTTAATAAGAAATTGCACATAGAGAATCAGTCTCCCACTATAAGGAAAGCCTGGCTTTAGTCTGGCCCAAACTGATTTAATGTGATAAGGCTGAGGTAGGTTCAAACGCAGAGTGGTTTCATTAAGGGTGTGCAGGAGTCATAGTCAGAACAGACAGTGGTCAAAACACAGGCAGGGATCATGAGAGACAAATCCATAATAACAAAAACCAAGACAGCACAGCAGGGCTCAAACCTGGAAAACAAACAAAGAAACACGGCAAGATAGTCAGGAACACAGCTCAGAACTCTGGTTAGCAACGCAGAGACTTCACAACCAGGCAGCACAAACCAAGGGGTGTAAATTGGAGTTCTAATGAGTCCTAGAGCAACTGCAGGTGTGTGAGAGTGGGTGGAGCCAGGGTGGAGTCGGAAAAGAAGCCATGTGCTGTACCACACAGGCACAGGAGGGGGCGATATTTGACATTTAATACATAAAAACACTGATATAATACATAAAAACAACCAATTGAATACTTAAAATTAGCTGCGTTAATACTTACTACTTACTGGAAACACTGGCAACACATTATCTTGTGCAACACTGCTCAGGGACTACTACAGTCCAAAGACATGCAGTCAGGTGAATTTGGGCTGAATCTAAATTACACTTGACATAATGGTGTACCACATGCCATTCGTGATATATGACCGCAAATTCTAAATGTTTTTATTCTGATGATTCAGGTTTCGGTTTTTAAAAAACTTGCTGAATGACTTTTCATTCACAATATTCTCACACAGTTCCTGCAGATTTTGCTGTAGGGGTGGAGATGGAGTGACACCAGGCCTTCTAGACATGTGACACGTGACAACAAACCGTTCATCTTGAGGCAGACCACACTGACAGGGCAGTCATCGTAATGTAGTCCTGTATCGTGCAGCTGTCTGCCAATGGTGCTGGCATTAACAGGATGACTCATGGAGGGCATCACTGCTCGCTGAATGTCTGCAATCGTGGCTGATCGTGGTCAATCAAGTACAGTGATAAGGTCCATCCTTGCTTGCGTTACATGCACGACCGAGCATGAAACTTGAATCATTTGTATGTCTCACAATGTCAAACCTACCCACCAAGTTTCATTTCTGTCGGTTGATTCCTTCTGGATGCAACTATTTGTGCAACTATTCTTGATGATGAGTGCATAAAGCATTGTGATGTATAGCACATACACTACAGAGGATTATGGTTGTACGTGTTATTCATTTCCTCTGTCTCTTTCCAGAGTTGAATATGTATATGTGAATTCTACGAGGCCTCAAACACTTGACATTGTCATAATAAGGGCCTACTGTATTTAAACTGCTGCACCAGGATTAGCTGTATTTACATATGACTCGAGAGAGCACGTTTCTAATGCAACTCTTCACAAAATGAACCTAAACTGATTACAAATGGACAGATTTTACACGTTTTTCCCTCACTATAACGCTTCGTCTTCATTTTGTACTTTGTAAATCACGGCGTTGATGACAGCTGGGGACGCAGGGTTCTCTCTCTCTCATTTTGTTTAATGAAATAAGTGCCCCCTCAGTAAAACTGGTTGGATAAGAAGTCTCATATACAGAGACACTCTGGCTTATGATGTTTAGTCTGTGTATTTGTTCAGTTTGGTCAGATACAGTGCAGTTTTTAGGGCTTGCAAAGCCAAGTGGTTTACTTGTGTTTTAGTATGTTTCACCTAGAGGCTCATTTCTACAATTCTTGTCCACATGCTGATTTCACACACCTATTGAAAGACACATTTAAGCGTTGAAAACGGTTACAGGAATGTTTCAAGTGTTCAGATTTGTTTACAGTTTACAAATGTTGACAATGACGTAAAGTCCTCATCTACAATTCTAGCTACTCTTATTGAAGCTGTCTTAAAAGTACTGTGCTGAGCACATAAGCTTAATTTACTTCATTTCCAGTTCAAGTTTTTCAGTGTCATAAAAAAATAATAATAATAATTTTAATAACAGAGAATTACAGAGAAGCTTCAGCAACCATATATAATCTCAATATTTCTTTGCCTTTTATTACAGCTTACATGAATTTCAGGAGACTTGCTCTCAGGTTTTTAAAGAAATCTGCATTTGATCTGAAATCTGATATTAAGTCCAGTCTTAGAAGCTGGTAGATTGACTCAGTCAGTCTCTTTTTCTCAGTAACAATGATTCTGGTGTTCTACCAGGTCATGCATGGTTGTTAGGAGTCCAGTTTTCCCTGTCTTTTAATAATTTCTTGCCCCCAATTTTGGAAACTTCTGTTTTTTGTCCATGTATATTTCTTTTACGTTTACCTAATGCTACATGTTGACAGCACAGACATCTCACTGTGTTTTGCCTCTTAACTGCTTTTCTGCTTTATGAACGACAAATGACGCACATTCATATTCTGCAAGCCCATGCTGTGGATGTAACATTAGTGCTAGACATGCTATTTCACTGCTGTAGGCAGGTGAACATTGTCTGACCCAGCTAATACAGGGTTTTACCATCATACAAAGTTCAGTCTTGAGAAAATAAGGTCTAATTTGCTGCTGCTCCACTGGTTGGGGTGTATGTAGCTGTATGACTGATGAACCAAGCTCTTATGTGTGTTATTGAATTATGTAATAATGTCATTACAACAAGCACAGATAAACAGACATGCTTTGGCTGCTCTGTAATGTGTTTGAACATTTGCACTCTTTTGTTTAATGTGGCTCATCTTTGTTTTTTTTATACATACTTTTTTTTTTTTTTTTTGCCTTTTCAAGTATACAACCATGCAATATCCTGAGACAAGCATATGAAGGGGCTCAATGACTATAAGTGCTGTTAAGGGTGCCATAGAATGAAAAACTGTTTTTACATTGGCACAGGAGAGCTCAGTACATGGAAATGACATCTCAAAGGCTGTTGTTCCTCCTTCAAACATTAATCCCGCTTTTGCAAGAGGGAGCAGTAAGACTCCTTCATAAACAGTCTTGGCTCATGTTTAAACCTCCAAAATGTATATACAATGACAACAGAGCACCAAAAATTAAAACGGCTGACTGTGAAGAAACGTACCTTTCCAGGTTGTGAAGGGGATGTCGGGACTTTTCATACCCTTTCCAAGGAACCGAGCTGTCAGCAGGTATGACTGATTATCATCTTTAAACACATATTTTCAATTCACACATTTAGCAGGATCCTGGACGACATTAAATCAGAGGTGTGAGCTCTGCACATGGACTGCTTCTCAAACGTTAGACTGTATCAAGCAGCTTCGCCCAGCATTTGACACTGAAGAGACTGATTTCCCCTTTGTTAGCATCAGAACACCAATCGGGAGCTGTAAGTAGTATCCATGCTGTATGATGCTATCTGCTTTTTTGCCGGTTGACCCCAAATCATCTTAAATTGAAAGTGAGATAGAACTTTAATTTATATTGTGTTGTTGTTGAGCTTGAAAGCATGAAGTTAGTATAGGTAACATTAGCCACCAGCAAGCTCCAAGTAACTAGCATAGCTAAATAAACCATATGACAACTTAATACACTGAGGTTCATTTTATTTTCCTGCCTGTGTCTATTTCAACATGTAGCTTTGGAGTGACCCAACATAGTGTCTTGCTGTCAACCAGTAAACTGGACAGAGCTGATTAATTTTTTCATTAGCCCAACAAAAAACAGCTTTACTACAAAGTGGAAACAAATTACTCTGAATTCAAACCAATTCCAAACAGCCCCCTGGAACCTGACGACAGCAGAAGTACTGTTTGACAGGAGCTTTATGGGTTGGGTTTCCGTGACTAAGCAGTCAAACGTTGACCAAATATCGCCAAGCGCAGTGTCTGCTGGAGTGGTGTAAGGCTGGCACTGAGGAATCATGTTCTCTAGATTGACGAATCATGCTTCATCATCTGGCAGTCTGACAAATGAATCCGGGTTGGGTAGAAGTTTGTGGAAGAGTATTAATGGCAGTGGTGGATGAAGCAGATAAACCATGTACTTGAGTTAAAGTAAAGATAGCCAAGGTAAAATATTACTCCAGTAAAAGTAGAAGTTCCTCCCTTTAGACCTTCTCTTGAGTAAAAGTACAGAGGTATTTACCTTTAAATGTACTTCAGTATGGAGGGTAAAAGTAGCTGATTGATTATGTCGCTAATGTCCTATTATCATTTGTGTAATAAAACTCTTAATCTTAGGTGAAAAGGTATCACTCTTGGTCCACCAATCTTTTAATAGAAGGTCATTAATTAGTCTGACACTGATGTCTATTGAAATGATCATAGGCACAAAACACTGAAGGAGAACAGTTTCCATTAGCTAGAACCAAGCTCTGTCCAGCAGCTCAAAACAAGCTCAAAACCAAAGCATACTGTACCCTCATTATTATGTTTTTATGCACACAAAGTCCAAATGGAACTACAGATTTCAGATAGTGTACTGGAGAAAACAACTTTGAAATGTAGTAGAGTTAGAGTAACATGCCACCCAAAATGTAAATACTCCAGTACAGTAATTAATTACATTTACTTTGTCACTGTCTACCAGCTTCATGCTTTGAGCCCCTTACGTATTACTTGTTACTTGTATTGCATAATGATGCCTCCATGGACAAACGGAGTGTCATAAACAAATGGTTTGTTGAATCCGGCGCGGAAGAATTTAACTGGACTATTTAGAGCCCTGTTTAGCTGTCCATATGGTTTTGGCCATTTAGTGTATTGTAGTTCATTTGATTAAACATGTTTATTTCTTTACTTGTGTAAGATGTATATTTTTTGTACATGTGGATCTCATGGATGACATTGTTTTACTAAGTAGTTTCCTTTCATTTGCAGATTTAATGACCCCCATGCAGATTATAACTAACAAAAGGTTTTGTGTAACATGTTATAAGATATATGTTAAATCCAAACATCATGAACCAGCAACTCTCAATTGTACAGAATTGTACAATTAACCAGAACAGAGTGCTATATGGAGATGCTTTGTAAGACGTGATATGATTTGATTCACTGAGCTCATATCATTTTTGCATCTTTTCTTGAAAGACGTCTGCTACTGACCCTTTAAGAAGAATCAACGACCCTGCTGAAGCAAACTGCTGGAAGCCATACAGTTCTAAACAATGGACGTGTTTGTGATGTGTGAGGTTCACTGAGGCAACTGAGATCATACTGTAGTAGTGGAGTGGCCAAGTTAAACTTTCCAGGCTGTTTTCATTCCTGATCAAGACTCAAATCATACAGCTGCTACTCTCACATACATGCACAACGTGACAGATACAGAATTCTACTGTGAAAGAGCTCCTGTGGTGTTGTGAAAAGATAGTAACAGTTTTAGAGGAATTTCAGATGGAAAGCATTCAAAGCTCCAGCGTCATCAGCACAAGGTTTTCTTCAGGGTGGTTGAAAGCCAGTTAGATTGGGCCATTATCATTAATTTTAAGGATCACTCAATCCTATACTGGAGTGAGGACCCTCACACACTTCCAGTGAGTAAGTTAGTTTCACTCACGCTCCACTACATCTTATAACAGCTGCTCCATAACTTCCCATACGGATATGAAATCCAAAACCAAATTTATTTTGTTCATTTTATTATTATTATTATTTTGCATAATTTAAAATGCCAGCTGAACCTTACACTATGCCAAAAGGTATAAAGTAATAGCAGTTGGTACTTTAAAAGTGCTAACAATAGTATCTCAGTACTTAGTAAAACAGCCTTTGGTAACTGTCATAGATTGACAGGTTTTTGTAGTCAGCGAAGACTCTTTCAGTTCTTGTTTGGTGGATTGTCATAATTTTTCTTGCAAAAGGCTTCTAGTACTGTGAGATTCTTTGACTGTCTTAAATGCACTGCTCTTTTCAGGTTTATCCGTAGATGTTTAGGTCAGAGGACTGTGAAGGCCATGGCTAAACATTCAGTGCGTGACTCTTGAGGTAGTGCACTGTGGATTTTGAGGAATGTTTAGGATCATTATCCTGTTTCACAAGTCATCCTCTTTTCATCTTCAGCTTTTTACAAATGATGTGATGCTTGTAAGGCTTTGGAATTTGCATCACCTTGCCTTTCCCAATGATGGCTATGAACAACCCATAACCTTAACAAGCTAACTAAGGTCACTGTGTGTCTATACACACACACACACACACACACACACAAATAATATATATAACAACGAGATGCCTAGAAATGACTTGCGTCTCTTTCGTCCATGAAAGTTAAGAATGTTTTCTCTGTCCTGTAAAGTCTTGAAAGTGTGAACACTGGCTGGTATCAAATCAAAAGATTTCTATGTATGCCTTGCCTCATTTTAAATTATCTTGTTTTCAGACAGTAGACTAGCCGTGCACCAGTGCATTCACGTTAATATAAAAAACCTTTCTGAATCACAGAATGACTCTATATTATAATGCATTTAGTGGCACTGCGTGGGACACCATAACACTAATAACTGGTGAGACACTTCTAATCCATGTGCTTCAGTTTATTACAGTGTAAGAGAACTGATCTGATAACAGTCTTTGTAAATTAACCTTTAGGAAAAAACAGCATTCACAGTGACATCACACCTGCGCGGCGCGCGTGATGGTAAACTGCGCCGATGAGCTCGTGACGCGCTTCTCGTGACCGCGCGCGCGCCTTCAAATCCCCGCCGTCGCGCGTCCTCAGCATCCAAGAACAGCGCGAGCGACGGGGCGGGACGTGCGCGTGCCATCAGCGACATGAAGAGCAGCAGGTGCCCAAAGCGAGCGACTCGGAGCGCGAGTCCCAGCAGCAGCAGCGCGCGCCTGAACTACAGAAGTAGCGCGAGAACGAGCGCGAGCAACATCAACGGCGCACTTTCTCCCGTCCACAGCGCGAGCCTCACACTCGCCGTACTAGTGCTCTCCGCCGTGCCGCTCTGCACAAGTGAGTGACAGAACTTTCTCATCCCTCACCTTTAACCAGAGACTCTTCCTCTAGGTGTGTAGTTCTTGTTTCCGCTTTCTTACTGCTTAGAGCGCACAGAGCTGTGCAGTCTGGCTGGAGGGTGAAAATCCGCAAAACCGAGTCACTGAGATGTAAGTTAGATTTACTGTGAGATGTGATTCGTTTACAGCCGCTTAATTTAACCCTAGGGAACGTGTTTCCTGTATTTCCTGACTTTTATATGTAGTGTTGATAATGATAATTGAAATCTGAAAAATACATTTTTTTTATTCAAAAAGAAGTTTTCTTCAAAAACAAACTTTCGCGCACCAGGCAATATATTCACAGCAGTTCGGTGTAACAGCTTTTCAGTTAAGAAGCTTCTAGACTCTCTGAGCACTTTAATTCTTAGTCCAACAGAGCGTTACTCGTCAAACCACACTGTATGATTTCTTTAATGACTTAATTAATTAAAAAGCTCTGATCAGACAATCTTTTACAGCTGATGGAAGTCACTGGAAACGTGAAAGCGTACTTTAATAAACGTTTCAACCTTTATAAATGCCGCCTGATGACAATTTGAAACCTCTGAACAAAAACATTTATGACTATGGAAGTCTATAATAACAATCCAGGCATAAAAGATTATTGGAAACGCGTGAAGTAAGTAAAGAAAAAAATAAGTGTAAGGAAACTTTAAAAAATTAACAGAACAGTCCAAATTTAATCCCAAACGAATTACAGTCTGCACAAACGATCTCCCACCACACCAAAACTACAGGCACTAGGTGTCAATCTGCTGATAGACTGCTGTGATCTGAGTGACGAGAGTTCATCATGTACTATACATGATTACTGTAGTACTGTCTGAGAGTAAACAGTGCTGTCCGTCTCAGTGCTCCACACCCTCTCAGACAGACTCAAAACACTTCTAATATCAGTCTTTCTATCCTTCATTACCGTTTAACACATGAAGTCTCTCTAACACATCACTGTAGCCATTAGACAGACAGACGGAGGGAGAGAGAGAGAGAGAGAGAGAGAAAGAGAGAGAGAGAGAGAGAGAGAAGACTGTACAGTGAGACTCAACCAGACATTGTAACGTCATGTCTTCAGCATTAACGGAAAACACAACTCAAAAATCGGACTCTCTGGTCCAAAACCGCACACCAGGCAAGTTTCTTCCAGGTTTAAGGAAGTAAACAGATCTATTAGACCTACTAAAACCTGCTACACCCACTAAACTAGCCAGCTAACCTGTAGCTCACCGCTGTGATCGTCTTCGGTACATTAATTTAAACAGTTTAACGGTGTCTTATGCTACTTTATCACATCCAGTGTACATAGTTTACCTCGCTTTAAACACCCTTAACACTCCTGAATATGAAAAGATCAGAACCGGCTTAGACTGCTGCTAGGAAAATAAAAGATTGTTAACTACATTTCCCATAAGTCTGTGCGCAGACCGCCTTTAATTATTCTATTTTATCTGAAAAAATATTTTATTCATAAAAAAGTCTAATTCAATCCCAAAATGTTTGAGATATAATTCTATAGTAAAGAAATGATTAATAATAAGATGAGCAATACATTCCTCAGATATCTGGAGCTTTGCAACAGTGTTTGATCCCTCAGTGTCTGATCACCATTATGATATGATGTTTTTTCTTGTTAATTTATTTGATAACACTTCACTTCATGTTATTTTAGATTAGATTATATTCTATTAGATTGCTGCTGTTAATTTATCCATTTAGCGCACTTAGTGTAGCAGTGATAAATGCAGTAGTGATGTGTGGTGTAATCGTATTTGAACCAATAATAATAATAATAAAAAGAAGAAAATCCTCTCTGCTCAAGCCAGGGTGAGGCTCTGAGGGCTGGAGTCCAGCACTGGTTGGATATGTCCTTCCTCTAGCACACCATCACAACCTGGTAATTATGAGCTGAATGAGGTGTGAGGTGCTTGAGAAGGTTAATCACCAAACTGTTTAGGAAACTGGACTGGAATTTCCCACCCTGGTTACAACTTGCTAAAAACTTGCTAATTAAAAAACAAACAAACAAATCAACAAACAAATAGACAGATGAATGAATGAATAAACGAATAAACAAAATAAATAAATAAATAAATAAATATTGTTGAGAGCAAATTATCAGATTATTTTGGAGGAACAATTTATTCCACTCAAAACGCTGAAGAACACACGTCCCCCCTAAATCCACACCTACAGATATAATTATACGTTGTTCAGAGTGAATAAATGTTTCCTCATTCATAATACCATGTAAAGCCGATCAGCTACTAGTCATTATAGAAACGTAACAGTTATTGTGAACATTGTACAAGGGAGAAAACAGTTGTTTTTCAGTGAAACAGAAAGGCAGTCGCAGTAGTGAAGCAGCGGAACATCTATTCTCTCTCTCCAGCTCCGGCTTGTTGAGGAGGAGGAAACTCTCTCAGTTCTTACGAAAGGCTGAAAACAAAGTTAAGTGTCCCCATAGCCTGTATGATTGATCTATCACATGGTTTGATTTTAAGGTTCAGTTGTTTTTGAAGGTTCTGTAGGCTTGATGTGCCAAGGGATCTCACAAGCTGTGGACTGAAGTAAGACTGTGTGAGTTTGGCTCTGTGGTGCTGCAGCAGCATCATGTGTCTGATAGTTGTTGATAATCTGATAGCTGATGGAGTGGCTGATGTTTTGAAATCTGAGTTAGAATGATTTACTTTATTCATGTTCTCAGGGCAGCGTGTGCCTGAATACATGCATATTGGTTTTTGATGCTTCTCCGCTTATAGAATTTACTGCATGTGTTTGATGACAGAGGTGGCTGATACTGTTCAGGATAGCTTTCTTTTGAAGATGCTCTTGCTTATCTTGTCAGCATGTAGCTTTAAAGGAAAACCATGGAAAACCAAATTTTCATTACATTTTTCAAAGAGTTTGAGGTTCCCTGCAACCCAGGCGGATAAGTGCTGTAGCTGATGAGTAAGTGAGTAAGTTTGAAGCTGCATGCCAACATCGTTAATGTTTCAAAAGATCACCCAGTTTATAATACAATCGTTTGCAAAGCTTTGGGCACCCTGATCAAATTATGTTTTGTTGATTTCTAACTGGAAATAAGTTACACATCTATAACACAAATAAATAAAGGAAGAGGAGAAATGGATTTGAGGGAGAAAAAAAGCTATTTACATTTTAAACAAACCTCAAATCACCTGTTTAAACCCTTCTTTTATAATACTGCTTGTTGTCATCAGTCTAAATCTATAATTCGGCACACCCCTGTAAGGAGTTTAGAGTCCTGTGCTATATTTACTTGTGTCTTACTCTGACAGTAATCAGTAATGTAATCAAGAGCATTCCTTTCTGTGTATCTGGGTGTCTTGAGTTTCTGTGCAAAGCTGCAGGTAATGGCAGTAAAAGAGAATTACGTAAACAATGGTATGGAGACAATTGGTGGTATGGAGAGTTTTAGGGCAGATAAGTCCTTTTTGGGAAGGCCAGTCACATTTCGGTTTTTAGTCTGGCAATTTTATTTAATGCTAAAACAGCATTTTTAACTGGACTCTTTAACTTGTTTGAAAATAACAAGAAGGAACAAGATCACTTCACTCCTTACACTGTCCCATCTTCCAGATAACCCTGGGAGCTGAGACTTGTTACTACATCACATTTACATCACATTGTAGCTATTTAAGCAGAGAACTCATCTTTAATTGGAGTAATATTTAGATCATTTAAGTACACTGACCACATGTGAGACATACTTTTAAGTGCCTTTTTGATTTTGAGATTTCTTCAGCATATCGTGCTCAGCGTTACGCAAGAATGATTATTCTGGTGAAAGGTATAAATTAAAGTCAATTCTGTCATTTGTAATTCCGATGCAACCATTAATGCAGGTAAGATAAAGAGCATTCTGTGTCGTTTAAACAGAATAAAGAAGAGCAGTCACTGAAATGCTTTATGATCCTTTGTTTCAGGATTCATTAAAATATTCTCTCCTCCTTACTTGACATGGTTGGATGTCTATTGATTAGATCTGCGAAATGCTCAAGGGTATCTATTGATTAGATCATCAGTGGTGTCTAGATCAACCATAGTGACTGACAGACTAAAATAACATGTTGATTGATTACACTACTCTGACCACTGTGGAAAAACAGGGATCCAAATGAGGAGCTTGACTGATGAAAGCTGTGCTGAATCCTGAATCATGTTTCTGAAAGCTGCGATGTTCAGGGATCGTTTTTATCTGCAGGGTATCTGGTGGAGAATCATCCTTTTACACTAAAGTACAAGCCTCTTCATCTGCAGCTCCTCTGAGCCGAGGCCTAATTCACCCATTAAACCAAACAGTGAAATTGATCTCAGATCATTGTAAAAGGGTAACATTCACCAAAATACCATGTCCACTGCAACCCGAACTGCCTGAGTGAAGATGTAACAAGAGACTTCAAATGTGAGACTTCATGACATTCACCTAAGTGTCCGAACTGGGAGATTGTAGTCAGTTGTGGTCCATCTCAATGTGGTTTGCTTTATGTGTTTATAAATCTGCAAACAATAATAGTAATCAAAAACTAACAATTAAGCCAACTAACATGTATGATTACTGTTTATAATATAATAT
>CM067481.1:17200262-17233270 GCA_034552555.1 Semaprochilodus insignis | reverse complement strand
TATATACTCTGTGTATATATATATATATATATATCACATGCACACTGTTTTAAGGCATACACATATTAACAGTCAGGAAGCCCTTAAAAATGTTAGCTTGGTGGTTGCTGTGCCATAGAGACAGTAGTAATTGGTCGAAAGTGTTCATGTACCCTGCTACAGCTCAGCCAAATCTTGGTAAAGTACAGGTTTTCCAAGGATGTGAGTGAATGATCTACCATAGTCATCGGATCTGCACCAGCATGATGTTAATGTATTGAAAAAAATTAGCTTTAATGTCACTCGTAACACGAACAAAACACACACAGTGTGTAAAGCGTTCACATTGTGTAATGTTGTACAGCGCCTGAGCATCATACCCTACAGTTGGCCTGCTTTAGTGGACTGCTTCAATTAAAAATAGCTTCTTTCTGATTTCTGATCTGTTTCGCAGAAGAAGTCGTACTGTGCCATCTCTAATTCTTGTCTATGGCCATAAGGAAAACCTTTTAGCTCCATGAAACTTGAAATTATATGGAGGTTTTACAAACTTTCAAAGGCTTCATCATGCTCATATTTCAGTTACAAGAATGACTATGTAAAGAACCCTCCAGGTTCTATAGGTAACCAATGTTAGTTCTTTCCTGGCAGTGTTCCAAAGAAATCTTTTCTGCACCAATATTTCAGCAGGTTGATCTGCAGCCAGATCGGTTGTGTTGAGAATATTGGTTCTGAATTTCGGAACGTCAGAGTGCGGTCATGTAATGTTTTGTTATGACGCTATTAGCAGAGCTCTCAGTGGGATCACTGGCATTGCGGCTGGGGAACTGGTGATGCCATGAACAACCACTGCAAGTTACAAATACAGATCTAGAGGCGACTGTGGAAGGAAATTACATCCTTGTTTAATATGTTGTGACTCAACTTTCTATAACACCATAATGATTCATTCAGTTAAATCTCACACCTGAGACTTGTCTTCTGCTCATTAGGCTCCGCTTTAATTTAGCGTGCATGTGATTTTTGTATATGTTTAGGGGATTAGGGGGCGAATGAGTGGTGTGGAGGATGGATGTTTTCAGGATGGCTCAAAGGATGACATCATTTATTTGAAATACATTTCTCTCCAGGATTATACTCTCCCTTTAATCTAAATCTCCCCACCACTTCAGTTGTGTTTTCAGTTTATTCTTGTGAGAGATTGAGTGGATGTCTGAGCGTGTACGGTAGCTGGAGGTGGACTTACGTTTGTTTCTGCTTGCGCATCCTTTTTTTTTTAAAACACAGAATTAGTTGCATTAGCTGTTCTTTTCCATTTGAGCAATAATTATTGACTAAATGTATCTGCACTGACCTGCACCGCTTAACGCAGGTCCTACAGCATCGCCAGGGACATAACACTGAACAAGCTCACTGATGCAGAGGAGGAGCCCACAGGACCCACACAGCTTGGTGGGGGTGGGGGTTAGGAGGCCCTACCAGCAAGTTAAAATATGCACGCATTCAAAATATACTGTCGAAAACTAGAAACAAGTCTCTCAGGCCGCATGTTACAGTGATTTTCCCGCAGCTAAGAGTCAGGTAATATCAGTGTACCGCAAGAGTGAAATCAGTGTAACACAAGGCCTCGAGTGGACTATTGTTTTTGAATGGCCACAAAAATAACAGTAACATGTTTCTGGTAACTTTAAATGTTGAGCAATGTTATACCAAAGATTCAATCACCTTGAACTACTAGTACTAGACACTTCAGTGACCTGGATGAGCTGGAACCTTTGTAGACATAGACAAGAGTTTATGTCATGAACAGTTTGTAGAGATTCCCTGCTAACTCAGTGGAAAACAGAAGCTTTAGGTCTGGGGCGTGGATTCTTTTCCACAAAGGGCTGTTGTGGCTGCAGGTTTTTATTCCAAACAAGAAGAAGCACTCCTGACTCCACTAGTGTAATCATTTAGTCTCAGTCTTTACCAACTGACTGTGTATAGTCCTGCTTGGTTGGAATTAAGACTTGCAGTGCTTAGGCCCCTAGCTTAGGCCTGTCATGATATAACTACTAGGAACTACATCAGTATGCCAGGAAAGTAAGGAGGTATTACAGGTAAATATATTTAAACAAGGGGCAAGACTAGGAAATGCAGATACACAAAACAAAGACTATACAAAATGAATGAATGGGGAAAAAAGACACAGGTGACTATAATGACTACAGGTATGAGACATTAGGTTGCAGATGAGGGCAGAGGGTTCTAGAGCTGGTAAAAAGCAGTCATGGAGTCTGTGACAAATCTATTTCAACACAGAATTAACACAGTTGGGATATAAGTTTGTTGGATGATGTAAATGCCTTGATTCATTCAGACACCCACAGAGACTTATTTAGTATGTGAGAGAACATTCTGGTTATACTGTTCACAGTTCACAATCAATCATTTAGTGAGTTGTTTGTAAATACATGTCACAAGCACTGGTGATATCATCACTGTGAAGGCCAATATTGTTGTAACAGTCAAGAAACAATGAACCTTCCTTCAAAGTCCAAGAACCTTAACATACAGCAGCAGCAACACTTAGCAGTGCTGAGGCTGATTTAGATGCACAGTTGCCGAAGGAAGTCAGTTTTGTTTGGTGAGAGGAAACAAGCCTATGGACAACATTAGCACTTTTAAAAGAAAGGTCAAAAGATATGTTTATTTGGTTGGCGCGGCAGTGTGGTTGCCTCATCCTCACCATGCCTGATGGAATCTGAGGAGTCGACATTCCTGCTTCATAAATTTTGGCTTCTTGAAACAGGAACTCGTAAAGCCTGCAGTTTTTTACTTCCTTTTTGACTACTGTTAGTTATTCATGCCCTGTACCTCTGGTTCCCATCACGCCATTGTAAAGAAAATCTCAGCCAATATGGTTCTTTACAAGGTCAACAGTTTTGTTATGTTTAGAAAGGTTATAATTTTCAGAAATCAGCTGAACTCCTCTTTAAATTATGTGCTAGTTGTGGTAAAGTGTATCTAAAAAAGTACTCACTCTTTTCAGGAGGACATACAGGGCCCACGTGCCATCCAGAGTAGAGGATACTTCTTATATCGGGTAGGCATAACCTGCTTAGAACAGTAACTTGCCTGTTTTCTCTCCAACTAATACTGTAATTTATTTTGTTCGTAGTTAAAATTGGAAGTCGTTATGCTAAAATTAGTCTTTAATGTATTTAATAACAACAGTAACTGACTGAAGGTAACGCGTTCTGTCTCTTCTCAGCCGCGAAATGGAAGACGTTCAACAGAATATGTGTAAAAAGGAGAAAGGAAACAGGTAACTGGCTCTAACGCCCTGCACACCAGAATGTAATACTGTTCTACAGGATAGCTTTCATCAACAACACTGGTTTATGGTATTCAGCCAGACTGAATCAGTGACTGAGCTTTTGTCTCTGTATCTCCATCTAGTCCTTGTCCTGTGGAGCTGCTGCTTAAACCCAAATAAAAGCTAGATAACCCTGGACACCATACCCAATCCTCCGGAACACCTACTAACCGTCCGTCTATTGTGTATAGTGATGTTGAATGTGCATAGAGAATCCGAATAAAGTCTTTTTTTGACCCACAGGTCCTAATTGTGTAACCATGTTGTGTCTTTTGAATTAAAAGCATTCTGAAATGTTCTCTCGTCGTTGTGGTGTGCCTTTGCGTGTCTATTTACGAAGCTTGTGTCTGCATATCTTTGTGAAGGAAACTGTTGAGGTTTTGGTGGATGTTCTGGAATTTGTGAAAATATGCATTAAATTTAAATATATAAATTAAATAATATGTAAATTAATTAATAATATAGCAATAAAAAATGTATATATACTTTATACATCTATAGTACATTTTTGATTTATCTGTGAATGGAAATTTCCAAAACATGATGTGCGTATGTAGACCTCTCTTGTTGCATTATTACGAGGCTTACATGCACTTAATCATCCAATCATTATTGGATTTTGGCAGTTATCTGATTATTAAAGTGGTTTACTTCAACTGAATTAAGACCTACAAATCCAATTTTAAACCCACAGTAAAGATATCTGGATTTTAGCTTAATTGAGTTTTTCGGTGCATGGATACCCTTGTTCTGATTTCTTTCTTGCGGCATGATGGTGAGTTTTATGTTACATTTACGTCGCCTCGTCTTACTCTGTGAGTTTAGTAGCTGGTTGCAAAGCAGAAATCTGATTACTGCCTGATACATGTTGACCCAGAGTTTTCCAATTATTGATTACCCAAGTGCCTGTACGTAAATGTGTTAAACTAATTACTGAAAAAATCTGATTTTCTGCAGTTAAACACTCCAATAATATAGGTGTGATTTCTTTAACAAGAAAAGTGAAAGTTACTTTATATGTGTACAAAATGAATCTTCAAAGTGAATCTTCAGAAATATCTGTCAAAGTTCTATGAAAATTCGCACATGATGCTGTGGGAAAATGACCAAAAGGTTATTCTATTTGAACCTGTTTAACTCATAACTCACTTTAATTTGAAAGTGCCATGCTCTCCAGTTCTTTAAACCACTTCTTCAAGAGCAGGAAGACCCTTTTATGGATTTACACTTTGTATATTTCATTCACGTGTAGGCCTGTAGCAGAGGTTTATTCAGTTTTAGTTTTGGATGCAGGCAAGCAAGCTAAATATGAAAATGTCACAGCTTTTAAAATACTATTTCTTCAAAATTCGACTAAACGTGACACATGATACACGGGTCAGAGAGTGTGGAGAGTGTGTGCTGCATACACAAAGACCCTTTACTCTTCACTAGTTCTAGATTTAGAAGAAAGGACCCAGGAGGCAGTGCAGAACTCAAAAGACATTAGCAGAAGTAGTAGAGTTGGGTGCTGTGTGTGTGTTGGAAGGTTAAAACAGTGGCCTTGAAGAAAGTGTGGAAAGATGTAAATGTCAATGAACCCTGGAATGTGAGAAAAGTAGAAGAGCGTAAAACATGTGCTCTCGCACCAGCAGTAACATTCTCAATACAGACACACATAATACATTTATAGCGGGACTGCATTATGCAAATCTGCTGTATTTTGGATGATTTTAGACCATAAGGAGTTGCAGTACGAAAATGTGAAATTTGTATTACAGCTTCTTCAGTTCAGTGGGGGTGGGAACGCTCCCCATTTTTAAAACACATTGAGCATTACAGTAAGACTTTTAAGTAAATCACATTAGAGATATGTTTGCATTATATACCCTAATCTGTTGTGATAGACTAATTGTTGTAAGTGGCATACAGTGCAAGCAAGTCCATGTTAAATGACAGCTATGTATCTAATGCTCACTCTCACTCACTCATCTTCTAAGCTGCAGACACACAGAAATACACTTTCACACACACACACACACACACACACACACACATACACTTAGGGGCAATTTAGCATCTTCAGTTGACCTGACTGCATGTCTTTGGACTGTGGGAGAAAACCAGAGCCGTATCTAATGCTATGAAACTCAAAAAAGAGTGAAATGAATTGTGAGAAATGTACAATTCGTGGACAAAATTGACAAATACATGTTAAACATCAATCTAACACCAGTATTTTATGTTAAACTTTGCTGACTTGGACAGAAGAGTGTGATGCTAGCGCTATTTTAGCAAGCTGGTTAAAAGTTCCAAAGCGATGGGAATTCCAGCCCTCTCTAGTGAGTGAGATCGCCAATAAGAGCCAGCAAATTTTGAATCCTAAATTTATCTTCGTTCAGTTGAACAATTTATTACTAAATTATATTAAATTAGATTAAATGAATGAATCTAATTAACTAATAAACAGAAATTCATTATGTCCTACTGAATAAGTTACAGAAGTAGCTTCTTTCGTCGAATTTTGAGAGGCATGGATTTGCAGACAAGCAAAATACAGGTAAATCCATCAAATTGGAAGACCTGGCGAGACAATCTCACCAGAGAATACCAGAGAAAAAAACAGAGAATAACTGACTGATGAGGTTGATGGAATGAGATCCAGGAATGTACGTATATATACACTCATCGTCAAAATACAGTTGCACAAATAGTGGCACTGAGAAGGACTCAACCGACAAGAATGAAACTTGGTGGGTAGGTTTGACATTGTAAGACATGCGAATGGTTCAAGTTTCACACTCGCTGCACATGTGACGCAAGCAAGGACTGACCTTGTCGCTGTACCTGGCTGACCCAACAGCCACGACTGTGGACATTCAGCAAGCATTGATGCCCTCCTTGAGTCATCCTGTTAGTGCCAGCACCATTAGTAGATGGCTGCATGACGCAGGACTACATATATGTAGACCATTACGACAACTGCCCTAAACACCATGTCAGCATCACCGCATCACAAATTAGCACATGCAACACACGTACAAACCTTTAAACTAACAGCACAACTTTGATAGTTTCACTTTCTCCTTTTCCATCTTCATTGTATCAGCTTCGATGTCAAACTTTCCCACACATGGCCCATCATTAGGTCTTCCCCTGCTGGCTGTTGTTGAGTCATGCTGTACCGTCTTCTGACCGCTGGGCAAAGGCACTCTTCAACTTCTGACATCACTGTAAACTCGGCTTAGAGTTAGATGTGGGACACATAGTGCTTTATGTGAATACTCTTTCACTGAGCACAGCAGCAGGAGGGAACCGCCAGACAGCCCTGGCTGAAACAGCTGGAAAGCAGGCAGGTCATCATCAGTAACTTATTTACAGTTTACGTCCTATTAAAGGCATGGCGCCTCTCAAGAGCCTTCACGTGTGCCTTCTAGGTATCGTAACACTTCCTATGCATCCACAGAGATTTGAGGCAGTGGCAGGATGCAACAATACTGGCTGTTCAGTGTTCTCCTCCTAAAAGAGCTCAAAAAGCTGACCTGTTTGCAAATGGCACATGACTGCTCTGAGCCTCACAGCTTTATATTATTTTGATTAAGTCACACTCAACTGACAATACACTAAATACAATTCTAATGGATAAAGATTCAGATATGGGGGAGGAAAGTTCAGTGACTGCTTTTGGAGTCACAGTCAGGATATAGCCTGTCCTGTGGAGTGGAGCTGTCGGCCTACTAGCTAAGATACTAAGATACAAGGAAACTCCCACCTCCCATAATTATTGTTGCTCCATCAGACTTTCAGTTTAGGTACACATAACACACATTCATTAACAGACTATGAAATTCAGTTCAATGGAACACTTAAAAATACACAGGGGAGCAGATCTGAAACTTTTTTCATTCAATATAAACTGGCTTTACAAGATGTTCAGTGCAGATGTTTACATGTTAGAGAACTGATCAAATATACATGGACCTCAAATTAAAGTATACAGAAATGAAGGCATGTTTACAGTAATCAAAACAGGGGGGTGTTTAGTGACACAACATTAAAACCGTAGATGTTTGTGTTCAGTTGTTGAGGATTGTAGTTGAAAACATTCTAGAAAGAAGTAAAATTATCAAGATAATGTAAGGAAATGAACAGTTTTGATGGTATGCTCAAGACGTCCATGTATGTTGGGTGCAGATATCTATTGAAGTAGGCATGTTAACCACCTAACTTCAGATAGTGAGTCACTAAAAGCTCTTAGTAAGTAAAGGGATGAAGTTTGATGCTAAACTCATAATGTGTCATCTAGACTGG
The DNA here is from genome assembly GCA_034552555.1 of Semaprochilodus insignis. Classification (NCBI taxonomy): domain Eukaryota; kingdom Metazoa; phylum Chordata; class Actinopteri; order Characiformes; family Prochilodontidae; genus Semaprochilodus; species Semaprochilodus insignis. The sequence goes on along the minus strand of CM067481.1, from coordinate 17,225,643 downwards.
TAAGCGAATAGATGTTAATGCCAACATAGAGGACGAGGCACTGTGCGTTTCCTTGTTTCTTAACACAGGGGTTGACACCACAGCTTTCTAGTGATATGCTGCCGCCTATTTGTTTGGAGTATGAATTCAAAGGTTGTGTCCTCCTTTGCACATCACTTCTTTAAATTAAACAGTATAGCTTAGCAGTTCTGAAATACTGTTATCTTTTTCCAGTACCATGTATTATTATCGTGATTAACCACCCAATAAGGATTTATTCTTGGTAAAGCAATAAAATGTATATCAACAAATTTCCTGATTACTGAGCACAATACGGTTACTACATTTATGTGGTTGAAGGCCGACTGAATGGTCCCCTTTCAGCAAAAGAAGGCCTACATTACCTAGACACTGTCATGCTAAATTGCGTTGGCGACACAGATAAAATGTCATAACTTTGATAATCTTAAAATAGAATTTCACCAAAACTGAATAACTCAGTCTTCAAAATGTAAACAAAGTCATTCAAATATAATTTTACAGAAACAGACACTTGTTTTATTTTTTACTATGGTGGCAAAGGCAACCAGGGGTCACGATGTCTACAACACAAATGCAGCCATTTGATTTACTATGCAAAACAACCACAGGGCCTATGTGTGCATTCTGAGTTTTCATATATGATGTTGATGATGGTAAAATAGTCATAAATCTGAAATAAAGGTTTGCTTTTGGGATATAGTGCATACACATTGGGGTACAGAACTACAACATTAACAACATTTAGGAACCATCTCCTCCTTTCCGGAAGTGCAGCAGCTCTTGAGAGCCTCCGTGCATGACTAAACCCCCTGAGCTCCCATGACAGTGTGGCCAGTGGCAGGACATCACAATAATAATGGATAATAGACATAAAAAGTTAATGAATGTGTGTTTGCTTTTCCAAGTGTTTTCCCTGCTCCCAACTGATTCAATTAATCAGTTCATCAACAGTCCATTACTGAGTTAAAGTGGGCGTGTTAAAGTAGCACAAAAATGATACACGGCAGTGGACCTCCAGCACCAGGGCTGAGGTACAGTGTGCATTCAGTGCCATCTAGTGATCATTATTAATGCCAGAATGTGATTGCTTGGCATACTGTTTCGTAAAAACATACTGAATATGAATACTGTATAACTATATGGTAAGAAGAAAGTTGATAAAAATAATTTGCGACTTTGACATTTGCAGTTAATTCATACTTTAAACTAAAGACAGGAGCACGTTTTAACGGGAACCCTGAGTGTAAACACATGCAGGCTCCAAAATGGTGTACATGTCCACTACCATTCGAATGAATAGTTGCACTGAGAAGGAATCATCTGACAGGAATGAAACATGGTGGGTAGGTTTGACATTGTGAGACATGCAAAATTACGGTGGCCGAGAAAGCCCAACGTACTGCAAGTTAAAAACGCGCTGCAAAGTCTCAAAACACAAGCATCAAAATGACACGACTTGCACAACATTAGCCAAACGCGCTGCAAGATCTGAAAACGCAAGCATCAAAATGAGACCGCTTGCAAACCATTAACCGAACGCGCTGCAAAGTCTCAAACGCGCAGCAAACACTGAAAACACATGCAACTTCCAAAACACATGCAGTTTTTTTTTTTTTTTTTCAGAAGTGTTTCCGAGGGACACTGAAAGTGGACGGACCCGGGAATATTCAGTCGGGTTATTGGCCAGGTTTTTGTGTTTATATTTCATTCCACCTTAAACAATGCACACCGAGTGACTGAAAGAAAAGTTTATCTGTTTATTAATGAATATTCATTCTGTTTACTGGCCAGTTTCTCGTGTTTACATTTCGTTCCACCTTAAACAATGCACACCGAGTGGCTAAAATTAAGGTTTAACTGTTTATTAAGTTAACACAAGAACCTGGCCAATAACCCGACTGAATATTCATTAATAAACAGATAAAACTTACTTTTGCTGGAACTGGGGCTGTCTCGGCTCTACGTCCGGGTCCGTCCACTTTCAGTGCCCCTCGGAAACACTTCCGTTGTGTTGTGAGGCTTTCTGCATGTGTTTTGGAAGTTGCATGTGTTTTCAGTGTTTGCTGCGCGTTTGAGACTTTGCAGCGCGTTCGGTTAATGGTTTGCAAGCGGTCTCATTTTGATGCTTGTGTTTTCAGATCTTGCAGCGCGTTTGGCTAATGTTGTGCAAGTCGTGTCATTTTGATGCTTGTGTTTTGAGACTTTGCAGCGCGTTTTTAACTTGCAGTGCGTTGGGCTTTCTCGGCCACCGTACAAAATGATTAAAGTTTAATGCTCGTCCGCGCATGCAACATAAGCAAGGACGGGCCTTATCGCTGTACCTGACTGACCCAACAGCCATGTGGACAGCCGTGAAGACTGAGCAGTGAAGACTGCCAGACTGTCATAAAGTGACTCAGAATGGCAGAGGGTCATCTTCAGTGACGAGTGCCGCTTTTGTCTTGGTGGAGACGACCAACGAATCCATATGTGGTCTGTTGTCACGTGTCAAATGTCCAGAAGGCCTGGTGTCACTCCACCTCCATCCCTACCGCAAAACTGTGTGAGAGCATTCAGGCTGCATGGGATGGATTATCACAGGACACCTTTAGGAACATCTGGCATGTTGCGTTAGCAAACATGGTGGCCCGACACCATGCTGAGAGACATTACTTCTGCATGTGTAGCTCAGTAAATATTACCCATATTAGTCATCATTTTGTTCCTAGTAACCTAGGTGCAACTATTCTATTGAGTTGTATAAACCCAGCAAAATACTTTTTTATTATTAAAAGTATTTTAAATACTTAAATGGACATTTTTGTTACTGCATCAAAAGGCTCTGTATCCCCCTTTTTTATAGAACAGAACAGAACAAACTATTTATTCAAAAACATCAAAGGATGTACACAGTCTCAGAGTTTTGATAGCTTTCTTATTGTTAGAACTAGTAACTGTTTTCATGTATTGTTTGGCTTCATTAACAAATATAGACTAAAAAGCCATTTTGGTTTGAATATTTACATTGATGAATATGGAATTTAGGGAGCAATAAAATAAGATTATATGTTTATTTGTCTTTTTAGGGGAGATCTTTGTAAAACCAAACACTATATGTTCAAAACAAAGAGAAAAGTTACTATAATTTTCCATTTAATAAGAGAACAGGTACCTTTTAAGAGCCATGAGAGCGACGGCAGTTCCAAACTAAGTGAAACACATTCTCTGGAATTCAATTACAAAAGAGCAGTTAACGTCTATATCCTCTTTAATTTTACTTTATTTTTTTAGAATTAGAATTTAGAACCAAAATGACCAAATGTGCTTTTCAGTCTTAGTAAAAATCTTTTTGGGGGTAATATTTACGTAACATTCTAATGTTGGAATAGTTTAGTACTATTATACTATTTGGTATAGTAGTATGTGGTTTTGAACAGTGCAATTCTTATTTTTAATATGACTGACTCCACTGCAAACATATGACATCATCAAAGTGTGACAATGGCCTACTAATAAAAGGATGTTGCCAAAGTTTTTTTTTATATAATAAACAAACTTCCAATTTGGTTACATGTCACATCTTCTATTTTTTTGTTATTGCATTGGACATGTACACTATTTTACGGCACGCAAGGGCTTCCCTTTAAAGTCTTATTGCCACAAGATGTCGCCAAGTCTTTATGATCACACTGATTTCGACTTTGCCTTTTTCTCATAGGGAATATGTTCAGAATTAAGTAAGAAAAATAGTTCAACAATAGTGACGATAAATAATTACACGCCATTATAATCTTTACGGTTTTTATATCAACAAACGAGCGCGTTAAATCATTAAACGGTCGATAAAATGGCTTTTTCGTAACACCAGAGCGCCACTGTAACACTATCTGAGAGCAAGCAATCACGCACGCACACACGCACAGCGCGCTGATTGGTCTCTTCGTACATCACTCATCATGCCCCGCCCCCAAACATTTTCGCGCGCTCTGGTCGTAACTAAGCTCGGTTGACGCGCGCGTTTGACCTAATTGGCGCTCGGCCAAAAACACCGAGCGACAGATGAGGGCCAAAGATTGGGAGCGTTTGTATAACACGAAACGAGCTGCAAAACAAGGAAAGAAAGGCGAAAGGTAGAGTTAGGGGCCATTCATCCAGGCTGTTTACCAAACCGGCCACTTAAAACATGACAGACCTCTTAACAGACAACTTATACATATATTAGAAAAAGAAGAGACGGAGCTAAATTAATACATTTTGCTGGCGTAAACACTTAGAGCCGCGTAGCGGTGCTTGTTTCTCTTTGTGCTTAGTTATCGGGTAATATAAGCCCCTGTGCTGTAACTGACACGACATATTTGGGATGTTTAAGCATCCGTGTCGGTGTTGCGTCCAGCAGCTCTACCGCCTGTGCAGCGGCGCTCAGCTTGTGTAGGCTGCCGCTCGGTGCGTAGTGCGCATGCGCGGGGGGAGCCCGAGGTAGGCCCTGCTGTTTTTCTAACTCCAGTCAATCCAACGCGGCCATGTAAACCAAAACAAGGATAGAGAAATCCCCGCAACGGCGAGAAAACGAGGTAAGGGCTGGTCGTTTCAGCATGATTGTGCTGCTTTTTCCTTTAAGAACAATACTGTCAGTCGGTCTGCAGCGCTTTAAGTGCAGACGAAACAGCAGAAAGAGACACGGCTGTGTGTGAGTGAGTGTGAGAGAGAGCGTGTGTGTTTTTCTTCTGCTCGCTGGGGAAGAAGCTGAAGGCCTGCTGACCCACATTTCGCTCTCGCCTAGTGAGACTACATGGGGGGGAGGCTTACAGTGCCGCTCCGCTAAACGTTCGCAGCTAGCGAGCTAACCGATTCACGGCTAGGTCATTTATCCGTAGCTGTCGTGCTGCTTGGTTGGTTCGTATTAGAAACTTTGTTGGGATATTTAAGGCTGTGAGCGCTCGCAGTGACCTGTGTAAGGTTATTAGACCAGTTGGACCAGCGCGTTGGGTCTGCTCAGCGCCTCTAGGTCACAGTTAAACATTTCGTTCCACCGTGCGGCGAGTGGGGAAGGAGCTTCTGTCCTGATCGGTAGCTAATTTCGGTCTTGCTTGATCGATTTGACACCGGGGATCCGGGTCCAGATCCAGCTGACCGTTTAACCGTTGTTTCGCTTAGAGCAACCTGTTAGAGGGGTGGGCACGGCTAGCGACAACACGATCTTTGGCTAACCGCGTTAGTAACGTTAGTAGGCTGGTCCGGCTCACAGATTAGCTCCCGGCTTGTAGACAGTGGTGCCGGGAGGAGGATACGTGTGGTACGGCGCTGTTTGCTCAGTAATGTTAGGATACTGGGAATAAACCTTTATTCCCACCCCTTCTCATGACAGCGTGTTTAGCGGTCAGAATGAGACGGTATTTCACAAGGAAATTTAGCGCTAGCCTAGCTAACTTACTTTCCTCAAATGACACCTCAGCTTTGGGTAGCCTGAAGCCTTTTGGGAAGACTGAGAAAGCTTCATGCTCTCAAATCCCATGGGGTCACTCATAGACTGCGCTGTCTGTGAAGTTAGTGAACAGAGCTAATTAAGAAACCCTGTCCTGCAGAGTCGTTTAGGGATGTTTTTAGTTTCAGATCATTGCGGTTTGTGCTTAAGCACCCTGCATAAGTCGTACGCAGCATTTCGTATCCATGTCAACTGTGTCCCCTAAAGTTTGTCGTGAATTCAGCCACTTTAAGGCGCACCCGGCTTCTGTGATCTCCCCAGAAAAGCACTGCCGGTAAAACGGCACTCTCTGGAGCAGATGCACGTGAGTCTAAGGTCACCATGCCCAATAAGGAAGTGGAACTGTGCTCTCTGGAGTGATGGAGCTCCATCCTGGACCTTTGGGATGAGTTGGAGTGATTCATCACTAATTCCTTTGTGGCTGAATTCAATCAGATTCTGACAGCAGTGTCCAAACATCTAGTGTCAAGTCTTTTAGAAGAGTTTCTGCAGTGACGAAGGGACACATTCTGCATTGATGCCCTTGATTTCAGAAGAAACAATGAATGAGCAGATGCCTTGCAACAGTGTATTATCCCTTATTGACAGTTTATGGGTTTATGGGTGTGTGCTGATCATAGACCTGTAATTAACAAAGGTGATGACGGATATTTATGGCTCTCAGTTCATAGTTCAAGATCAACAGTTGTAATACACAGTGTAGCGTTGAGGTGAGTTTTCATAGAGTTGAATGACACACAGATGAATAAACTGTTGGCTCGCTCGTGCAGCTTGATGCCCTTCATGAACTCACAGTATAAAAAAACACCAGTCCTTGAACGCAGGCTGTTTGTTTGATAGCCATTTTGAATGTGAGATAAGAGAAACAAGCAGGTTGTTGCTACCCAGTAAATGCTGTACTTCCAGAATGTGAGTTTTCCTTTTCATTCATGTAACTGTTGGGATGTGGTTCTTCACTATTAACACCATATAATGTTCAGGAGGTAACACATGCCTGAAGCTTCCAAATTGTTTGTCCGTCTAAACTAATGATTTCATGTACATTACAGTATCCAATCACCTCAGCTTATGAGTGAGTTTTAGCTACTTTAAGATGCACTCAGTTCTGATAGAGGTGTTCATTTGTGTGTGTGCTGCATTGTCAATAGCATCGGGCACAATGGAGCAGCTGCACATGTACCAAAGATTGAAATGCCCGATGTCAAGTGTCGACTAGAGGTGTATAAAGTTCCCCAGTATGGTGCTATAGAGCAGTTCTCTGGAGTGATGGCGCTCTTTCCAATAACTTTTGGATGAGCTGGAGTAGAACTAATCATCCAGTATTAGTACCTGACCTCACTATTGCTCTTGTGGCCGAATACAATCAGATCCTCACAGCAGTGATCCAGCATCTACTGCAGGGGTGCAAAGGGGGTAAATTCTCTATGAATACCCTTGATTTCAGAAGACAGGTTGTTTAGGTAATATAATGTGTGCAGTGAATAAATGCAAGTCAGCGTTTCACTATACATTTACTATAAATGTGCTAATTTGGGAGTTGTGGTCCTAACCACATAACTGATGCCTAACATTTTTTATTATTTTTATTATTATTATTATTACTGCTGCACAACTTGGCAGTAGATAAAGCACTCACTCTCCAGAGAAATGTAGCATTTATTCCTATGGGTTGTAGTAACATTCAATAAAATGCAGACACAGTAGCTCAGCATCTCAGGTGTTCTGCTCTTTTGATGTACAGTAACTACATCGTCAAGATACCCATTGTAAAGGTGAAATCTAGGCTTCAGTCCGATGCAGATCTTTTTTTTGTTATTTTTTATTTATTTTTTTAAGCGTACATATGGTTTTGATATCATCGTACTTCACTATACAGCTGCTATACTATTACAGCTATGCATTTACTGCCATGCATTTACTGGCAGTGTCCTTGAGTCCGTGAGTCTGTCTGGCTTGCTGTTCACAGGCCAAATGCGTGACTGCTGATGGAGCATCTTGTCCTGCTCAACAAAAGGATGCATTGAACACAGCAAGGTTAAAGTGGCTGCTGTGTGCGGAAGCATGACGTCTTATTACGGTGTGATGGCGTATGTGTTCATGTGTTACATGTGAATGAACTGTGGGGTGTTAGGGCTGTTAGGGATGTGAAGGACACCCCAATGCGAATGCTTAAGGGGCAGTTTCTATTGACAGTTCTTTTTCCTACTAAATGTGCTGTAATACACTGCCATAAATGCCAGTTTGTTCTCTTATGTTTGGCCGGTCAGTGTCTGCTGTGCCGTGGATTCCGATTTGCCTGCTTTCAGCACTCTGAAACTAAAAACAGAATACAACGGAAATATTAATGTGCTTGTATCGAGGTGGGAGGGATTATGTGGCACGCAGATGCGCACACACACGAAACACTGGTCGTGCGTAGTAAAACTCACTTGGTGTGGCTTATGTCATTGAGGCAAAATGAAGGCTGTGAGCTTTGAAGAGTGAATGGAACTGCATTTTCTCTCTGACTATGTAAGCAGAGTGGTGTTGCAGATACTCACAGGATTTTTATTAATAAATAAAGATGCCATTGAATTAAAAAATTCAATCATGCCTTTTTTTAATTGGATGTTGGGGTTTGAGTATGAATGGAAATTAGATAAGAAATTATATTTAAAAAATGCTTTTTTGAAACATGAATGAGAAACTGTTTAAAAGTATCTTTTAGGTGTAATAGGGATGCGTGGTATTGATAGTTGAAATATGATATTTTTTGAATGCCATATTACAGTGTATGGTAATATTTGTTTGCATAAATGATGTTCTTGAACTCATTATGCATGAATGTGGATACTTTTCTTCTGTGAACTAACCTGCTAGGTAATAAACGGGCAGAGTGTTCAAGTCTCAAGGATTCATGCCACGGTATACTGATATAGATGATATCGCCCAGCTCTCATATGAAGTGGCTGTCACAAAAGGACATGACCTGTATTGTTAACGGTTTGAATTCTCTGAATGAGTTCCAGGCTTCTAGGAAACGTGTCATGGATGATCAGGTCTTTGATGCTGTGGTTAAGGGAGCTGGACTATGGAACTATAAAACAGTTGTCATAGCAAACTAGAAGCTCCACAGGAGCTGGTAGTTTAAAAAGTGACTTCTCAGAGCTCCCATCATGATGATACTTGAGACAGCGGTTCTGCCTAATTTATACCATTTAGAGATATGTGCCTGAAGAGTTTCTCACCAGGGGCCCTTTTTAAAGGCCTTCCTCAACAGCTAATAATCTACCAACAGAATAGAGGCGGATTACGCAGTGAAACGAAAGTGATTATTAGTCAGACTGGGATGTTAAATGCATGGTTAGAATTAAATAAAATACTCCAGGAATCTGCAGTGTTACAGATGAAAAGCCCCCTTTGATAAGGACTCTGTGAATAACATTTTTATGTTGCTGAAAGTAAAACTAATCTGTGTTAATGGATCTGCTTTTGGCAGTGGATACAAAATGCTGTTAAATATGAGGAAAGCTGTAGGTTTTCCAGTTTTTTCGAATCTCTTATTAATTGTATTTTACTAAGCAACTGTACTGAAATTCTTGACAGAGGTGTTGGTTCCTGTTTAACTTTCCTGGCTTTGGATATGCTTTGAATGTTTGGCTGTATATTTGATGGACTGTATAAGCCTGGCCTAGATATCCCAAACATGGTTTACTCCTTGCCTGAACAGAACTTTTTAACTGTGGTCCTCTCTCGAATTAGCCCATCCAAAAACAAATGCTGAACAAATGTAAGATGTTGATCAAACTGGATGATAAGCTTGTATGTGAGTAAGTGAAGACAAGGTAATCTAAATAACTGACCTGATTTATAATAAAGCTTCAGAGTTCTTCAGAAGGCATATTTAGAGCGTAGCAGTATCTCATCCAGATGTGTTTAAAGTTATGTGGCTATTTTGAGTGCTTTAACCTCTGTACACTATTGTGGTCCCATTTCAAAACCACAGGAAGTTAGTGTTAAAGTTCGCTTAGTGTTAAGACCATTTAAAGCCCCCAAAACTGGCACAGTTTTAGGAAGTGTACTCGTTTACCACATTTGTTCAGCACTTTTGTCCTGTTTCAGCCTAACCCTGTTAATTGTTACAGTGTGGTTAATTAAAAAAAGTCTAAAAGAATAGATTCAGTGGAATCTCTGCTATATTTAATATTTAATTTAACATATTTAATTTCATGTTGTGAGCGGTACGTGCTTTACAGAATGAAAGTTTACTAGCATGTTTCTATTGCAAAGCGAATTATTTGTTCTATTATGTGCATTTAAACGCATATTATTCATTATTGATAAAACATGGATCAAAACAAGCTGGGTGAGGTTGTAATATGTTCTATTAACACAGTAGCTGTACACCTAATTTAGGTATAAATTAGTCAATAGTTTTAATGACGCTAAATTGAATATAATCTCTTCCATGATGCCGGGATATATTAGAAGTGTGTTGTGTTATTTAAAAAGCTTGGATGATTGTGTAAATTCATACAAATGGTAATTTGTTTCCATGGCCTACATTATGATTTATTCCTGTTTTAGTCATTAACAAGAGATATTAACTTTAGAACTGGATATATAAATATAATATGCTTAAACAAATTTTAAACTAAAAACTCATGTAACAGAAAGGTCTGATTTCTATTATCCCCTTTGGAAAAGTGTAAGTAGAAGTTATTTAGAAGCTGAAACTTCTTATTCTTATCCCTTTGACGCTTGTGAAAATGTTTTCAGCTGCTCTGTCAGCCTGGTTGTTGCAGAGATGACGGTGATTGTGACAGTGAAACTTTGCAAACATTTTTGGTATGCGAGATTTTGTCAGCTATATGTGTACTTGAATACATTTACTGTCATCGTTCAGTGTGTAAAGGCCTTTACTCTTGAGCATTACTGGATCAACAAGTTAGCTTTTTAGCAGTTTGCTGAGGTGATTATTAACAAATTCACGCAGGGTTACATAGCCTAGTCCCATTTACTTCAGTTTTTGGCCACATATTTGTGAAACTTATCACCTGTTTGTGACTGGAAACATGCCACTTTACATCCAACTTTGTAAGGGAGTAGAAGGGGGAAATGCAGAGCCTGTAAAAGTCTTATGACATTTTGTGCCTGGATTCAGAGTCTTTCAGGAGAGAATGGGGATGCTTTAAAGAATCGTTTATTTAAATAGGTCAAATTTAGATGTTTTTCATTGCTTCCAGACTAATGTTAGTACATAATTAAAGCCATTCAGTTAAGCGTTGACTGCAGTGTAATGACCCTGAAAATGTGCATCTTCTCATGTTAACTGCAGTGTAATCAGCCAGCTAAGCAGGATGGACTATGAATGACAGGTCCAGTTTACTTCTAGGCTTTTACTTTAGAACTTGAATAAAATGAACACAATAGACAATCAAATGCTTATCACAGTTATTTGTCCAATAGTTAGTCTGCTAAAATGTCATGATCGTATTGGGCTTGCACAGGAAGACTGTTTGTGGATGTGGTTCGTTCTTAACATATGTCTGAGGTAGGTTGTGCGTGTTGGTGTGAAAGAATATGAAGCAAAGTGTTTTTATGTCTTCAGCTTGTTTGTCTAATTCCCTGTGATTTCTGTGATGTGAAGAGAATCACAGAATTGAGACATAGAAACAGATCTCGGACATAAACTCGGAAATGTGTAGTTTGGAATAGGGACGTTCTTGTAAAATCTGAACATATTAAGCATTTGTATAGTTGTCAGTTTACTAGGGCTGTCATAATTATGAAATCTGTGCTGATGATTAAATGTCATACATAATTGTGGTTTAACTATTAAATAGTCTTCTTGTTTTTGAATATAACTAATAAAGTATAAGATTAAAGTGGCAAAGTTACCTGATTAGCTGTCTTGCATCCTCGCTATGTTTGATTAGTAGGTAATACTAATTGTACTGTTGGAACGATACATCTTCGTCCAACAATGACTTATCTGCTAAAATGTCATTAACATGTTGGGCTTGGCAGTAATAAAGGGAAGCTGTTTTATGCTATGTCTTCTTCCTGTTCTTATAAAGTTGTTGTCTCTCTTCACTGTTCCTCATAATGTCCTCCGAGGGATCTGCATTAAGACCAGCACATGCAGTTGTAAGAGCTGTTCTGGCAGGCAGCATTTTTGACATTTTTAGTTTTTCCATAATTCCAGATTTCCTGCTTCCATATGGAATATAACTAGAATCAGTATCAGTATTCCTGTGCAATTGCATGGCAGCCTCAGAGGGATGCTACAGCAAAACTGGCGCGAGGCCATCCACCCTGGGCCCAGAGGGACTCGTGACTCCTCTGTGGGTGTGTGGGTCACTATGACGAGTCCTTCTGCAAGCCTGCAGCTCTCAGCATCCGCCCACTCCGCCCAAACCCGCCTGCTTCCATCTGCTTACTGCATGCTCTCAGGCCACAGATTCAGCACTGCAATGAGGCTCATTTTATGACTGAACAGCTGATGAAAAATTCAAAGGAATAAAAAAATATAGGGCAGTGAACCTTTGCCTATTTATTGTTTTGCAGCTAATTCTATTTTAGAGGCTAGGCTTACTGCTTTGCATTGTTCATTTTTAACTTGCTTGTGTAAGGTTTTCAGTCTAATCTCCGGCTGCTCATCTGCATCATACTTTCAATTACTGACAGTACATTTTAGCTTTTTACCTCTAGTAAAAGAACAGAGAACCTGTTGACTCACTTATAATATAAGAAAATTGGCAGGTACTGTAGCAATTATTTAAGCCTTTGCTGGTGCTGCTGGTGCTGCTGGAGTGAGAACCAAAATATATAAAGTACCTCAAGTGCATGTTAGGGCTTTTGATTTTTGGAATCATTAGTGTTTCATTGCCCAAACCTAGTACAAAAGACAGTTAGGGCCTGACAGATACATAGCTTGGCTGATAAAGTATGTTAAAATCATGACTATGAATTGATATTTATTGGAAAATGGGTTCTTACTTTTGTGCAAGTGTGTTCAGAGAGTGTGTAGTATTCTTACATTTAACCATTTGCTTTGCATCGGTAGTGGCTAAAAAGATTGATTGCACTGCAAAATGTAATAAAAAAAGGTTTCATAAAAGTAACAACAAATGAGCTGCAACATAACAGTGTGTGGCAAATTCGTAGACACTCTGCAAACACTTTCATCTAAATGACGACACCAGCGCTAAATACACAGAAAATGTGTGCAGCTTTAGAAACACTGATAAGACTCTCACAGCGGACATGTTTCCAAAGAACACTGAAAGAGGATGGAGCCGTTCAGTTTCCTAAATTGTACGCAGCATAATAATTCACCAGTTAAAGTGAGTTAACTTTTTTCTGAGAAGATGACTAACATCACTGTATCATAACGGGAATTAGCTGTAAAGTTAGTTTCCAATAGCAGTACCAGGTATGACTGGTGACCGCTGTAGTACAGCTATAACATTTCAGATAGCTAGCTGAGTAACCAGCCAAGTTAACCATGGTCTTATCAACTACTGTCAGTGATCCGCCCCCTTTGACAGCCTTTCAGAAGCATTTCCGTTGTGTTGTGGCTCACTTCCGTGGTGTTATGGTTGGGTTTGCAGCATTCATAAAGTTGCATGTGTGCTCTGTATTAGTAGCATGTTTTTAGTTCAGCTTTAGTCGTTTTGATAAGTGTTTTGAAATTACGTTTTTATTGTACCATATATTATGTTGTTAGCCACTGCTTATAACAGCAGTGCAGAGTAAACTTTTACATACTATCATGCTCAAAATAACAAAAGTTTGCAAAATGCACTCAAAACGTTTAGCATGAGTATAACATGTTATAACACAGAAGGAACTACGTTAAAAGGAGAAACCAACAAAACTGTGCCCACCACGCTGAGAACTGACCAATACCCAGTAAAGAACTTTCTTTATAAGATATGTAAGAATCTATTTAGCTAGTAGTCAGTTTATAACTATCATTATTGGAAGGTTTAGCTCCATATTACTGCAATTAATATTGTTCCTCCTGGTGGGTCCCAACTTGTAATTTGTGGCAAGTCTAATTCTGGGGGGAAAATAACTGGAGTTTTTGTCATGTAATGTCATGTAAGCCATTAAGCCAGCAGAGTTTTCACAGAGTGAGTTCATGTTCTTGAGATGAGATGGTGTTGCTTTTTTCCCCCTTTATTCCATATGTGATTAGGTTTGAGTGATGGAGGTTGTTTGGTCAGACAGCACGTAATGGTTAGCGGTTGTGGTTCTTTCTGAATTTCCATATGTCCGAGGTAGGGTGTGTATGTTTGTGTGAAAGAACACGAAAGAAAGTCTGTATCCTCAGTCTGTGTGCCATATGATTTCTGTGATATGGAAAGAATCACCGAACTGAGACATTTAAAAAGATTTCAGGCATGCACTTGGAAATGTGAAACTTTGAATGGGGAATTTCTGAACATATTAAGTGTTTTGTGTAATTTGTCTATGTACTAGCTGTTATAATTCTGAATTTTTCGGTGATGATTGTCATTTAAACATTGCAATTAAATTGTCTTTTCTTGTTTATTGAATAGAACCATTAAAGTATAAGCTTAAAGTGTCCAGACTGCATCTTTAATCCTAACTATGTTTGATTAGTAGCTAATACTAGTTGTACCATTGGAATGATGCATACACAAACCGATGTCTATAGTTACAAAATCATGTAGAATCTAAACAAGAATGGAAACAAAACAACACATTACTCGTGCCGCCTTCTAAACACTGGAATACCAAGTTAGAAAAAATTACCAAGTTTTTCGTAATCCCATTAATAAATGAATTATTTTATTTGTGTTTATTAGCCTCAACCACTTGCACCCAGTTTGCATTCTACTTGTGCAGAAGTCTAACAACTGTGGTAAATAATTCTGTATTGTATACGACCAGATTCTTTTAAAGAATTCATTGTTTAGTTTTGATTTGTAAGAAGTACTAAGTGTAAGTCTACAGTAGCTCTCTGCTGCTCAATACTGTGCCCACTGAACAGCATATTTAAACGGTGCGTAAATGTGATCTGTTCTTTAAGTGAAGTTTTGATTTTTATATGGGCTTCTAGTTCCTGTGGGTAATCAAGTTTTTGGTAGTGTTGGGCAGTGACAAGCAAATTCAGTATCACTGTATTTTCCCAAATGTCACCTATGAAAGAGGTTTAAGTTTTAGTAGTAAAATTTGCTTTCTGCTCATACTTCAGGCTTCATGCTACTCTACTAAAACAATGTCTTACAAACATCATGGTGCTTATTTTGATTCAAGTTTGTTTTGTTTTCCTAAAATTACACAAAAAGGAACCTTACTGTACATGCTAACTAGACAGAAAGCACATGGTGGGAAGACATTTATCCATTTTTTTTTTTTTTTTTTTGGTTTTTAGTTTGTAGATTGAAAGTGTTCCTTAAAAATGATTTGAAGCAACCATTAAATGATGTACACATGGGTACACGTGGTAAAGTTTTGCTTTATTAGGCAATATCACAAAAACTAAAATTTTATATTTTGGGAAATCTGTATTAGTGTATCAGTCCTCAGCATTCCCTCAGGTGGTTGACAGTCCAACTCAGCTTGAGTTGAGAGAGTAAATAACTGGACTGTCTGGAGGACCCTAAGGGCCCTGAAGGATTGGTCTGAGAACTACTGTTCTAGATGAGAAACATGTACATGTAGATATGTGATGACTAACACAACCTGTGCAGTAACCGATGAGGTAGTGTCTCAGTGCTAGGAGTGTCTAATAGAGTGGACAGTGAGTGGACACAGTCTTTAAAAACTCCAGCAGCTCTGCTGTGTCTGATCCACTCACAGCAGCACAACACACACTAACACACCACCACCCCACGTTAGTGTGACCTCAGTGCTGAGAATGATCCACCACCCACATAATACCAGCTCTGTGGTGGTCCTGTGGGCGTCCTGACCATTGGAAGATCAGTTTGAAGGAATCAAACACGGAGAAACAGATGAACTACAGTTTGTAATTGTATAAGTACAAAGCGCATCTATATAAGTGGAGCTGATGAACTGGATAGTGAATTTGGATACAAAGAGCTGTGCTTAATGAAGTGGCCTGGCTGTGTGTATATACTGCACTAGTTTTAAGGTTGTGAACTTTTTAAACAGATCAAAAGCTGTACTGAAATCTGAATGAGTGATGATTCTTTTTTCATGGAGGATACATACAGTTCCTTTACAATAGTAAAAGGACATCGTGTCTTCAATCAGTGATGTGTTGAGTTCTCACTGATATGTTGTTTTTAATGACATGGCTGTTCATTGCTACTCTGGTATATGCCGTACTGCTGAGGATGACCCAGATGTTTTAGTTCTGATTTCATCTCTAATCAGAACCTCTGGGAGAAGCTAGCGGGCGGAACCAGAACAGCTCTGAGAACTCCACTCGCAGTGTAAACATGCAGACACAGAACGAACATAATACATCATTTGCGTCCTGGTTTGTTGACGTTCCAGTGCAGAACAACATTCGGAAAACTGGGTTCAAGCAGGTGTCCTGATACCACCCCCCCCCCACCCCCCTTCACTCGCACTTTACTTTTCACTTCGCTTTAACACTTACACTCTGAGGAACACACAGATACACAGCAGATATGTTTAAGGTCTTCTATGTGGGTCATTCATGTTTCCTTATGCTCTCTCAATTTGGCTACTGGACCAAGTGATACTGTACTCTGTATTGTACAGGTCCTGAAGAAGGTTTTTGTTTTTGAGAGAGGGTTTTTTTTTTTTTTTTTAAACTACTTTATTTTATGACTTTTTTATTATTATTTTAAAAACACATTTAGCTGTTAAAGTGATTAATTTGCTGTCTTGATAACATCGCCTTTCTGAGGAAGCCACAGGCGATAAAATAAAATTACATTTTTTTTTCCCTGCAGCTTGATTCCATCTAACTGCCTATTTACAGTAAAATGCTTTTGGCTTCTCGGACTTCTGTAGAACCTGCTGATAAGGAGATATTATTGATTTATTTTGTAGAACTTGTTTTTCTGTCTTGAAGCTTTTTCAGCTCTTTCCATTTGGAAATTTGTTGTCTTTTCTGGATGTCTCTTCTTGTTAGAGCTGAAAAAATAGTCAGCATCCATTTCAAATACTGTCTTGTATCCTTTCCAGTCTAACTAAATCTCTCCACCGTGCTATTTGTGTTTCATGTAAGAGGCACGAAAGGGGAAATATGCAACCCTAAATGTTTGCATACATACACTCTTTTCTTGACAATAAGGTTTTTTGTGAGGTTCTGGCGACATTTCAGGTACCCATAAACAGCAGTTGAATGCGGGAGGGTGGGTTTGAGGGTTGTGGCAGTTCCATAAACAGTGCTAAATTTAGTTTCACGTCTTAATTTCTCCAAGGCTGAAGTTGGCTTCTTATTCTTACGGTTTGTTTAAAATTTCCTCAGATTTCTCATTTATTTCATACGTACTTCATACAGCCTTCAGGCGCTGCCAGAAATTGGAAAATACTGTATTACGTTTGTGCAGCTATCAGTACCAGCTGGCCCAGGGCTTGGTTTCCACATGGAGCTCTGACAGCATCATCTGATGAGGTTGACAGTTTGGTGGCTTTTCCAGTGATACAAGAGTACGCGCAGCACTCATTGTGGTGTCCGTGTTTAGGTTAAGACTAACCCTAAAAGCCATTTAATTCATGTCGGCTGCCTAGAAAATACAGTGGACTGCTTCAGTTGACAGTGCGAGGTGATTGAGAGAAGCATGTTAAAACATCCATGGGTCAGCTCCTCGCCTAGAGAGGCTAAGGTTAGCATAATCATGCACTAAATGTTGTGTCGCATTATCTGGGCATGTTGGTGGCATACCCGTGTAACGGTTCTGACAAGACTTTTACAGAAGGAATGTCTCCAGTCAGAATAGAGGATGAAATGGTATACCTCTCACTACTACTGCCCATGTTTTATGTGGCAACACACTGGCTTTTCAGATTTCTATAATATATTTTAAAGGCATATTTGAAGTGTATAAACGGTAAAAATAAATCAATAAAAAATAAATCAATTAACTTGTTTACCTTTACCTCTACAGACTACTTGGCGCCAAGTTCCCTGTTTGGAGACGCACAGTTCTATGAAAATCTGGAGCAGACTCTTCGGTTTAGTCACTTTGAACAAGGTAGGAGTGGAAGTTCCATATGGAGATGGGGAAGAGTTTTTCCTGTAATTAGTCACCCAGTTCTGGGTGCTATTTTGTCTAAATATATTTATAGCACTAATGTTAGAATCAAACCGTTTGTTGAGCTGTGGCTCTGGAATTGCAGGCTGTTTGCTTTTGGTCTGAGCCCCTAGAAATAAAGATGAAATGATGTGATTATGTGTTACTGAGTGGAGAGAGTTGCAAATTTTGCTGAAAGAATAAAATTTTGACCCTTTTGTTGACCCTGTGGTCACTGTCAACTGGAGAATGATATTTAAATTGCACTAAACATCTGGTTGGTTGTGTTCTCTTACGTCGCTATAGCTTTTAATGGTGATTTACTCTGAGCGGTGGCTTAACATTTTCAGTTGTCCAAATTAGTGTTTCCAACATGTAAAGAAGTTTGAGCCTTGACTGCGTGGTTTGGTGCTTTTTGTATTCAATGTCTAGCTTGTCTTTGGTATTGCTTGGCGCTGCTTTTCACAGCTGGTTTGTACCAACTGGATTCGATTTCCTCCAGCCTGAATTTCTTTAATCTGCACGTGTTGGCTTGAGTCCATTCTTACTGTGAGGTCTGGTGTGCGGTGTGCTGTGTTTAACTTTCTCTGCCTATAGTGTTCTCCAAGTGAAATTTGCATGTAGATGGATGTGGCTAAAGGCTGCAGACCTGATTGGAACTTCAGAACTGTGACTGACCGCAGTCTGGACTTCCCTGGAGAGTGTGCGCACACACACACACAGCTATTGCACTACTCTCTCCTCTCTTTATTTCCAGTGATCTCACTGTCTAGGATTCGCACCACCGCAGAGCCCCCTCTTTTTCTCTCTCAAAGGGAGGAATACGAAAGATGACCTACTAGTGAAAATGCAGGAACAAGAGACTGACTGTATGACTGTGCACAAATGGCCCACTTTACAGCAAATATTTCTTTCCAGCTATATTTCTCACTACTCTCAAAATACATAGCTTTGTTGTGTATAACACATCCATATCGACTTGCGCTTGCCATTTCTTCATTTAGCCCAAGTCAAATTTGCGAAATAAACGCTTGGTGGGGTGAGAGATGATGTCAACATTGTCAGTGTTGTCAATGTTGACGTAAGGGCGTAAACCAGAAAACATTGTGAATTCATTTTTCAGACATGAAAAGATGAGGGACAAAGCCGTTTATTAGCAAGAGCAATAAAATGCATAAGCATACGTAATATTTCAGAACTGTAACGTTCATTTTAGGGGCACACCAGTGACAATTTTTTCTGGCTGATTCTGATTCCAATTTCTTCACAGCTGATTTTTCTTAGCCTAATTTAATTGTGGAGCTCCTGCTGTGGGGCATAAACTTTTTTATTCATCACTATTTAAAATTTTTCATGTCTGCTGATGTAGTCACGACTAGCAGCTAGAGAACAGAAAGGCAATGTACACAGTTTTTATTTGAACATGAAACCTGAACCAGGCTCCAGACACACTTATTTACTAAGGTTATGAATGTTATGCTTGGACTTCTCAAAAGCAGTTTGCGTTACAGTGTTTGCTTTGCTAGCTAATTAGCCAACTGAGGCCAGCTTAGCTGAGCCCAAGTGTGTTCCCTTTGGGGGGGGGGGTCTGCTCTTGGTTGTTTCTTCTGTGTCCTTCTCCTTGAAGTGGTGACAAGCATCACAATACAAAGCTAATTACAACAAGCTAGGTATACAATAGGTGTTTGATCAATGTGTACCTTAAAATTAGTTTCGCTAACTGCATTCCAATTAATTAAATAAATAAGGGTGGGGAGAATTATAATGTGATTGATTTTATTAATGTTACCCTAGTTTACTAAAAGAAAGATAAAGAATAATGGATAAATAATGCTGACAGAACTTCTCAGAACTGTAATACAGGTGTGGCTCTTGAGTTGCTGTGGCAGATGAGAGTACTTGTGCATTTTTAATTAAAGCGAGACTGTTGGAGATTGTTAAAACTGGACAAAATGTATTTGGTTTGCAGTCAGGCTATACTCTCCCCCCCCCAGCAGGCTGCAAAATCACCGCGTCTCTGCCCTGAAGCGCGTCTGAGAAGATGAAGTTAACTACCATAAGCAAAACTACCAAGCAGTATACGTGTCTTTACATCAGTTAATAAAAGAGATTCACTTCATTCGCACAGCAGCAGGCAATAGCCTAACAAATGAACCTCACTCTCTGCTCTGTTTCTCCTGAAAGGACCAGCTATATGAAATGCGCCAATTCATACTGTTGACGATGAAGAACAAGACCTTAACTAATAAACCTTAACTATTGGAGCATGTTGGACTCACATATGTACAGTATCTGCTTCACTTGCACATGTAAGCATTATGTAAAAGTGAATTTATATATGTTGACAAAGCTGTCAGTCTGTTGATACACATATTGCCACAGGATTGCGCTTGACATATTGGCGTATCAAGCCCTAGGTGCTCCGCTCTTCTGAATCGCAGGGCAGGTCAGCGAAGGCAAGTTTAAAAAAAAACAAAAAACAACAACAAACAAAGAAAAAAAAAAAAGGGTTGAAATGCCTAACCTGCAGTGTGCATTATGTAAATTCTTTTGAATGGTTTTGTTGCCGGGACAGGAAGCCTTTCCAAATGATGTGCTTCAGTTCGGTTCCATTTTAAAGCTAACATACGATCCTGATTGCACAAACTTCCACTCACTGATGTTTCTCCTTTGATTATGCTTTTTACCTTCTGGAATATGAAAACTCTTTCCTGTTACGGAACCTAGAATTATACTTCCAGAAGAGCTTCCGGGAATGAGCTCCAGTGCAGTTGATGGTGTACTGTTGACCAAACTTTGCCTTCCCGGGTTGTCGGCTTGTAAATCCGCTTTTACTTGGACCTTGAGCAGATGTCATCTGTCAGGCTATATATAGCTTACATGGTCATGAATTCCTGTTTGAATCAGTGTTCTGGCTGCGGGATTTATTGTTGTGATTTCTTTCTTCTTGATCTGTTTGGGCAAGAACCGGAGATGTTTAATTGCTATGGAAAACCTCGCTCCAAGTTATCAGATATTTTCCAACTTGTTCTTTATTTGTTTGTGTCTCTTTTGATGTGCAAGTTGTTTCAGCAGCGAAATTAGGACGCAGGTTTCAGGGAGATTTGATCTGGACTGATGGAATATTTTATTAGACAGCTTCAGCTGGAGTAGCATGGAGAACAATAATAGGCATTCAGTTCTTTTATGGTTGTTTTGAGGCTTTTCTTTAGTGACTCACATGTTTGTCAGTTTTGTAGGTTGAGCTGAATCTTATGCAGATGCTAAATGTGAAATAGAAGGGGGCACTCTAGATTGAGTCAAGTCGGGTTACTATTGCTTTTTAGGTGGGATATGATGCATCATATCATATCATGTTATCGTGTTTAGTGCTTTACACCATGTTGCAGTGTTGTACAATGGAGTTAAAGTGTGTACCACCCTGCTCGCTTCTCCAATCGAAATGAATGACCTCCAACTGTTTTGTCTTACCACACTCTGCTGGTGTGAACTCGGGGTTATTAACTGTGATGACTTTAGGAACAGTAATGTGTTACATTACTGCATTACAGTAACCTTTGCCCCCAACACTAATGTTATTCCGATGTTGCTGTGGTGTGTTCATGGATGAATATGTTTATGGTTAATGGTAGGAATGCACTGATGTGAGTGGGCAGTTGCCAGTATCTAATATTCTTTATGTACATATTTACAAATGCTAAAACATATATAGTTATCAACTGTAGAAACTGGAGATCTTCCTGGATTGTTGAGTTACTGGTGTGGTTAAAGGGTCACCTAAACATTCTGCTCTTCCATATAACGGAACACAAACATCATTAGATATCTCATTCTTTGAAATATGGACTAAATGAAAACATCTATCCAATATCCTTGCGCATCCCTCATTATTGGAGTGTAGGTGTTTAGTTAGGGTGTGTATGTGTGTTTGTATTGTGGCATTGAGTCAGAGAGGTGTAAAGCGGAGGAAATGTCTTGTTTGTTTGACCTATGTACATACTCAGCAGCCTTTAGACTGGGAGTGGCTCACGTGGCCACTTTTTTTTTCTTTTCTTTTTTTTTTCCTCCCCCCTCTCTCTCGTTTACAAACGCACAAACACGCACAGTAAGTCACTGTCACAGTGACTGTAAGCCACTGTATTTGTGATCCTTTGACCTTCCTGACTTACATTTCTAGGAAAAACCTTTAACCGGTATAACCAAGAACTTTTACAGTACCTTCACTCTCACGTGCCATCCATATACATTATTAACTGAAATCTTGATTTTTCCCCATCACAGACAACTAATTTTGATAAAATATATGTTGTCATAAATACCATTCACTTCTCAGTCCTTACAGTTTGTATATAGAAACTAAGCTGAGGCCTACAGCAGTTCAGCCCCACCCATTCACTCTGACCTTATAAGGAGAGTTTCAGCCTGGATGCTTTTTAAATGGGCAGCCAATCGGAACAGAGGCCATTTAAACATGTCCGTTTAAAAGGCACAGTAGGGGGGCAGGAAGGCCAGTCTACTCCTGCACTCTTTATTTACACAGCCATGCTATTGTAAGACATGTGCAACGTGGCTTTGCCTGGTCATGTTGAAATTAGCATTGATGTCTCTGGGGAAAAAAAAAAAAAAAAAAGCAGTGTCTAAAAGGCAGAATGTGTTGTTTCAAATTTGTTCAGTGTTAGTGGTGCTTTTACGAATTTGCAGGCTACACACTAATACGCATCCATGCACACTAATACACAGACCCTGCCTGGCTTTTGAACTTTATGCTGGTAACGATCTGTATGGTCTTTTTCTTCTCTTCACAATACACATTTGCACTGAGCATCTGTGTGTCATTTCAGATGAGCTTGATCCCAGAGTTGGGAACGTTTCTAGACGTTGTTGACATAAGTCTCGGCTTACGTTTGTGGATGCAGAGGCGAGCGGTGTTTATTAACAGTGGTTTGTGAAAGCATTACTGAGCCCATGTGATGATATCCATCACAAAAGCATGCTGTTTTGAATGCAGTGCTGTCTGTGGGATTGAAAGTCATGAGTATTCGTTTGTGTTTTTTAGCTTTTTTCTCTCCACACAAAGAATTCTCTGGATTCCCTAAATCTTTTGATGTTGTGCACTGTAGAGGATGAAATACCAGAAGTCTTTGTAATACCTAACTGAGGAACGTTATTTTTGGTGTTGAATTTTTTGCTGAACCATTTTTGGCTGAGCCCAGGCCCCCTCCTCAGTCTGTTAGCATCACTGTTTTGTATCCTTTTTGGGGGGGAGGGGGCATTTTACCATTGTCCCAGCCTTTTTGGAACGTGTTGCAGGCATCAATTTCAGAGTGCCAGTCAGGTAAAACCATGACTGTTGAAAACTTATGTTGTTTAAACTGTTAAACTTAAACTGTTGTTTAATTTGGTGCAGTATTGTTTGTTACATATCTGTCACATACTATTTAAACCACATATTTACTGTCCTTTTTCCCATAAGCAGATGTTCCACAGTGTACAAACACAATGCTTGGTGTTGACACCTTTTATGGCACTGCGTTTTTTACAGTCAAACAACTGATGACAGCTTGCCTCTGCAGATATCTCACCGTTATTAATAACGTTAGGGTTTCTAGGTCTGCTTAGTAAAGTCAAAGTCCTCTCACTAGCACTGAGGAAACTACTCTCAAGAGGTTCTTCAGTTCTTTGTCTTTAGAGAAACCAGTTTGATTCCAAAGTGTATTTCATTTCAATGTTGTTGAGATCTACAAAAACAACACATTGCCTTTAGTCAACTGAATCGGTGAAAGTGCCCAGTGCACTTTCTTGCGGGAAAGTAAACGCTGACGTACAGTAACTAAGGAATTAATTAGTTACTTTCCATGGCTGGACCTTGCCCTCTTTCTCTAACAGTCATAATGCAGAGCAAATACTGATATGGAATACACAACCTATAAAAAAAGGCTAGACAAAACGACAAGTTCAAAAATAACCACTTCATCCTTAACAAACTTTTTGACCTCATATCAACCTCCCTGTATTCTTTAGCTAGAGGCTTTCTTTTTTAAGCCATCTCTCCATAGCACAACATTTCTGACTCATTCTGCTTTCTGACTGATCTGTGCAGGGCTGCTTAAGAAATAGATTCTGTCATTGATTCACCTATCGACTGCTCATTATCCTTTCTTCTGTTTCCACTCACCTCATTTGTTTTCAATGCATGTAGGACTCAGATTGGTATCCAGAAAAAAAAATCTGCATTTACTGTCGGGATGTAACGATGCATTGTGATATTGCATATTGTAATATTGGTGGATGGCTAGTAGCCTAGTGGTAGGAGAGGGAAGCCAGCAACCAGTAGGCTTCAAATTCCAGGACTGACTGGTTAAATCTGATTGTGCCTTTGGGCAAGATACTGTCTGGGCACTGCACTGGAGATGCTGGGCTGCTACCAGACTGGACATGGTTGACACTGTTCATTACATAACAGGAGGAGCACACACACACACACACACACAGAGACAGACTGCCTGGCCAAAAAAGGTCACTACCTGGATTTAACTAAGGAAATAGGTAAGAGCCTCCCATTGGATAATTACTGCATGGGTGATTGTTTCAGCTGGCAACAAGTTATTTAACCCTAACTGATGCAGTGAGTAGCTTCTCATTTGTTAAACAACCATGTCGAAAGACACATCCTGTGGTCGTGGAAAAGATGTTAATCTGTTTCAGAAGAGTCAAATTATTGGCATGCATCAAGCAGAGAAAACATCTAAGGAGATACTGAAACTATTAAAATCAGGTTAAGAACTGTCCAACACGTTATTGAAAAGAGGAAGGACAGTGGGGACACATCATCTTCGATTAAGGAATGCGTTCCAAAAAAAATCTTGAATGATCGTGATCGGCGATCACTTAAACGTTTGGTGAAATCAAATAGTAGAAAAACAACAGTAGAACTCGGGATATGTTTAATAGTGAAAGTAAGAGCATTTCCACACGCACAATGCGAAGGGATCTCAAGGGGTTGGGACTAAACAGCTGTGTAGCCTTAAGAAAACCACTTGTCAGTGAGGCTAACTGGCAAAACGGCTTCAATTTGCTAGGGAGCACAAAGATTGGACTCTGGAGCATTGGAAGAAGGTCATGTGGTCTGATGAGTCCAGATTTACCCTGTTCCAGAGAGATGGGCGCATCAGGGTAAGAAGAGAGGCGGCTGAAGTGATGCACCCATCATACCTAGTGCCTACCGTACAAACCTGTGGGGGCAGTGCTATGATCAGGGGTTGCTGCAGTTGGTCAGGTCTAGGTTCAGCAACGTTATGTTCCCAAAGAATGAGGTCAGCTGACTACCTGAATATACTGAACAACCTGGTTATTCCATCAATGGATTTTTTTCTTCCCTGATGGCATGGGTATATTCCAAGATGAAAATTCATGGGGCTCAAATTGTGAATGGGGATCATCATTTTCACACATGGAGTCCAGACCTGAACCCCATTGAGAATCTTTGGGATGTGCTGGAGTGGTCCAAATCTCCCATCATCAATACAAGATCTTGGGGGGAAAAATTTAATGCAACCCTGGACAGAAATACATGTGACATTGTAGAAGCTTGTGGAAATGATGCCACAGCGAATGCATGCCGTGATCAAAGCTAAATGCTGTCCAAAAAAATTTAGGTCCAACCAGGCAGTATATATGTGTGTGTGTGTGTGTGTGTGTGTGTGTGTGT
>CM067481.1:17167528-17195387 GCA_034552555.1 Semaprochilodus insignis | reverse complement strand
TATATATATATATATATATATATAATTATTATTATTATTTTTTTTTTTTCTCAAATAACTTTAAAATGGGTCAACTGACCTGCAGCCTGGTGGCATGAACACTGGTGCTTAGCGTATAACTCGGCTTCTATCGGAAGGTCTTATTTTAGACTCGTGAAAACCACAGGCGGCCTTTATTCACTCTCAGGGAAACACAGTGAATCAAAAATGAATTCAGTGCAACGGCTAAGATTAACTCACTTCAGACGTCTTAACTGCATTTCACAAGTTTGGCCCTCGTGATGATTAATAACGATTATTAATAATCAGAGCGTTCAGTTGTGTTCATAAACGCACAGTATGAGTTAGATTTGTATGGTGTTTTGGGATTACAGGATCTAATGAAGGAACTAATAAGAAACAGTATCAACAGTGGATTGATCATGTCAGCCCGATACCCAGGTGTATGTAATGATGTCATATCGGTGCTGTTACGGTGTCAAATCGGTGCTTCACAAGTACGAAATAATGTATTCACTGATATTTTTTTCGCTAGGGTCTAAGAGAGTGTGATGTATGTGAAGTGCACAGAAAACAAAAGCACAAAAATGTGCTTCCTTGTTCAGTCTCTTAAAATAAGTAAATATCAGATGCATCAGTAGCTTAACTGGGCATTCTTATTAAGGGGAAGCAAATTGTGGTTAGGACAGCTTTGCTAGTTTTGTGTAGTATCTAGAAAATGCCTGCCTCGCCCAACCTGGCCTTGAGCTGCTTTAATTAACAGCCAACCTAGTGCACAGTACTTTAGTATAGTACATGGTAAAGCGTAAGGACCAAGAAGGACATTGTCCACATAAAAAATGACTAACACAGACAAAAAACATAATACGGGCAGTGGAAACAAAAAAAAGATGCATAAACACAGGATATATATATTTGTATCTTGGCAATCTAATAGTGAGGTGTCTAGAGAAAATTCACAGCTTTAGTGTATCAGTGCCAAGAGCAGTCCCAGAGATACTGGCGTGAGCAGTGGAGCATGAGGGTGAGCAGAGAACAGCATTCCAGACCCCCCCCACCGGTAGGTAGGTTAAGTTAACAGCGTAAAGCCCTTAATAACGGTTAAACCGAAGACTCGGGAAGGGAGTAACAAGTGCTTTTTGTTGTTCTGCTGCTTCACCCGTACCACCATACCTCAGAGTCTCCTGCGCCCCACCCTCTGACCTGCATGTGTGTGTTCCATTTCATCCGTCTCCCACTGTACATCAGACTGCACACCAGCTGTTTCCTCTTCCTCCTGAATCATGACCGACGCTGTCAAAACCGAATGTCACTGAAGCAGAATTAGTCACAGGGCCAGGTCATTTAGTGCCACTGTCTCAACACGATAGAGGACCTTCAAAGGGGCTAGATTTCCATATACTATGAAAGAGATTATGTTTATTATAATTTATATTAAATATAACTGTTAAAATTAGGACTGTCAAATCATCTAAACAATCAGTTGCAGCGAAATGTTTGAGAGTGTTTGATCGCAGCTGAACACATTTGCTCAGTTTTGACCAGGAAGAAATACTGTTTCCGTTTAAAAAGCAGTGCACTTCATCTTAGCCATGAGTACCCAATATAAACTTCATCAGAGTGTGTTTATTAGTTTCTATAATTTAACAACTTTATCTTCATCATATGAACGCAGTGTTGACACAGACGTGAAAATGACAGATCACATGAAAGCAGGGTGAGCATGAACACAGTTTTCAGTTTTCATCACCAGCCAGTGAGCAGCCACATGTCACAACCCTTCTGTAGTCCTCTCGCTCTCATACTGCTATGTTATGTCTGGTTCTGGGGGAGAACTGTAGCTTTGCCCTTCACTGTTTTCGGCCTTCCTCAAGCACTGTTCGGAGTAGTCTGCTAAAGGCGTCCCCAGGGGCTATCGCTGGTAATATTAATGATGTACTGATGTATTACTGATGCTTTGGTGTCCTTCAGTGATGAACTAATCCCCCATGGTAGTAGCTGGTTTTGTCAAGCGAACGTCAGTGGAACCCACCATTAAGAAACTGTATTTGAACGAGAGGACTTCAGTTCCCGAGTCATGGCAACAGCATAGGACCAGCGTCGATACTGGCACTTGAATACAGTATTGTATTACCCCTAGATAGATGCCCTATCTAAGATTGATACCCTAAAGCAATTTGTAATGCACATCTGAGTGACTAATCATATGTGCCAGCAGATGAACACTTAACATAAGCAAGCAACTTGCTGGCAGTGTGAATTATTTCATGGTTACCAAATCTATAACAAGAGTATTGCTAGGGGAGGCATGACCAGCATCACCACATCAAATTATAATAAAGTACTAAAAAATTCATCATGCCATAAATCCCCTTTCTGTAGTTTGTAGTTGTACATTCAGTAAGTACCATCCATTCAAGCTTAGTATGCTTGATTTGGCAGTACTGCTTCTGCCATATTAAACTATCAAATAATTTGAATGTTATAAAAAAATCAGGATTTATGGGCACCTATTGACTCCTTAGATCGTTATTATTGAGCTATTATCGGTAATCTGTGCTGGCAGATACTTGAACAGGGTTATGCATTAGAAGGGGAAAGTGTTATCGCTGTATGCTTAGTGTGCAAGCAGCTGGGCTTCAAGTTAGACCTACGGTTGGTTCATGGGTCAAAGTAGGAGCATGTGTTAACACTGTTAAAGATGTTTTAATGTGTTAACTTTGATGCTGACAGTTAAACCTCTTTTGGCAGGCCTACTAGTGGCCCTTTGGCTTGTGGAATGGAAGTCGACTCGTATTTATGCAATTTTAATTTATGTAATTGGATCAAACATTGTTTCCCTGTAACTCAGTTAGCAGATGAACTAGAACTCAGTTGACGCTCTCTGTGTGAAATGGTGTGAGACTGTGTTAAGCTGCTAGCGCGCAATGAGGGGTAAAAGGGAAGGAATTGGAACCCACTGTGTTGAAAACAAATCTCACCTCTCTGCAAAGATGACTTTCTTGCAGCTTTCTTCAGTAGTCATGTTCAGGTGCACCAATAAAAGAAGCAAAATAGCTTTTAAACCCAGAAGTAATACTTTTCCAAACATTGATTTTCTTGCTGACCTGCAGAGGCAAAGCCCTGTAACCCTAACAAAGCTCTGTTAAAATATATTTCATAAGCGTTATTAATGACAAAATACAAAGAATGAAAAAATGCACAGTACCAGAGCTGTGGGAAACGAACAGAAGTTGCATTTGATGGCATCTGTGAAAATGTGCACATATGTACAGATGTGTGGTAAAATGATAAGCATCACATAGCTCAAATGCCTCTAATTTTGGAATCTCATTTGCAAACAGAGCACTCACACAGTGTTCAGTACTCCTTTTCCCTGTTCTTATTTCACAGTCATTCAAGCTATTAAGTAAGTTAAGGTTGTTTTTATGGTACTTTTGAACTCAGGGAAGTCATTACTGCTTTGAAAGAAAGCCCTGTCACCTGTGATTCATGGTGAGATTTAATGTGTTCAATATTAGATCATACTTGTGAGACAACTGAAGCGGTACATAACTACTCATATATAGAAAAGAGCAGTCATTTAACCGCCTGTAGTAATAAACGGTTATCAGGAGCAAGGTATATTCATATGGCACACCCGGTTAGGGTCGTTAATGGACGTCTGAGGCTCTGTGAGGAAACACTGGCGTCACCAAGGTGAAAAAGAGTGTGAGAAGCATTACCTGAATGTTCAGGACTGTGTGTGTGAGTGAGCGAGAGAGGGAGTGAGGGAGAACGAGAGAACGAGCTAAAGGGAATCTCTGCAGTGGAGGAATCCAGCGTCTATTTTTACCCTGGCTGGTGAGAGCGGTTGCTATGGCGTTGCCGATGGGCACCGTTGTCATGCCGGCTTCTCTGTGCGTGCGGAGAGACACCAAGGATCCACGATGGAGTGACTCACATCCTCAGAGCTTCACTGACCTACATCTGAGAAAACACACACACACACACACACACACACACACACGCCCTGTAGAGTGCCTGCAGAGACTGGATCTGCATGACAGAGGAAAAAAAGAGCAGGGCAGAATGTGTGGGCACTTTACATGAATTCATTAGAAACGGAAAGCTGTGTAGAGGTTGAGCTGATAGTGAGAGCGAGATGGAAACGGAGATATAAGGAGATTTTAACCTGCTTGCTGTATATGTAGCATACAGGGGAATGACGCAGACTGTGATTTAAAGGCAGAACAGAGCAGAACATACACTGACTCGGTATACATTCGTCTATGGGTGGGCAATATGAGGGGTGGGTTGGGACTGTGTGTATTGTATGTATATCTATATCACAATGTTTTAACTCACAGACCCAAAGCATTACATTTCAGAACAGGCATCAAAAACTCTGAGCACAGTGACACAGTTTCAGATTCTGGACTGCTCTTAGTCTAGTTAAACTGCTCTTTATGATGGCTTTGTTCTTTAAGTACTGCTGATATCACAGTAAATGGCAGCTATATGACGGTATTCACACAAAAGCATATTATGTATCACGATAATAACATGTATCATGATAATTATAAAATAGCACCTCTACCTTCAGCGCCTTCCCACTGTCGTTTATTGCAAGTCCTTTATTTCAGCACCTTAGGTTCTTTACTGGGAAGCATGTAAAAACTGTCTGTGGTAAACGGTCATCAGTTATGAATGCAGCAGATGGAGGTTAGGTTGATGTATGCCTTTAATGCTGAAAGGACTGAATTTGAATTGAGAGCATTGAATTTGCATGTGCGTGTATATGAAGGACTGCACGTTTTCATGTTATCAATCCTGAGGGCATTCATTTTGGCTTTCGATATTTTATGTGTGTTTTAAGATATCGGAATACAGCATGTTGCTGCTACCTGAAGTTAATATTCTGAAACTATTCTGAAAGTAGTTGTGGGTCATTTCTATGAACTGTTGACATAATGTGAAGAGTAACTGAAATTTTTACATGATGTAAAAGGTGGAGATAGAAGGTGTTTTTATTTATTTTTACAGTGACAGTGGCCGTATACTTTACAGGTTGGTTTGCCTCAGAAAAAGGTTTGTCAATGGATTTTTTCCAGTGCCTGCTGTGTCAAAAATTGTAATTCCCAAAATGTAAGGTATTCCGGAAACAAAAGCTTAATCATGTCTGTCCGTTAGAGCTGGAATATTAGTCCCAACCAGATGGGACATGAACGTTCACATTAACTTCGGTCATGTTCGGATGTCATTTCCCAAATGTGTGTTGGACTTGAATTTCACATTCAGGTTCTCAGGGCCTGCCGGTCTCGTTTAACAGATTTTATCTTGTGTTTGATGTTTTCTGCATATACAGGAAATGAAGTTTCAGGCTCATAACTTGATGGGATTCAGGTCAGGTTTGGACAGAATTTTCTTGGGTTAGGTTTGGACAGTCAAAAGAGAGAATGTTTTAAAGCTAGAGTTCAGGCCTGATTAATGCTCTGGTGTCCGTAGCATAAGCCTGTCCTCCTCCCCTTTTTACGCATGGGTTGCGCCTATTCAGCTTGAGTCACTGACTTGTGGTTTCTACAAAAGACTACAAATGAGAGACCCTCGGAGGAGACTGATAGTTTTCGATATACTGTTTCAAATTGGATACGTATGGAGTGAGAGAGTTTAGTGTGGTTACAGCCTTAGAGTTAAAGTCTGAAGTTTATTAGCATGGAGGTAAGATGAAGGACCAATGATTTGAACTGTGATTGCATATGTTTTGGTGCTGCTGTTGGAGCTCAGGGTTCCAGATTTGGGTGTGCGCGTTAAAAACAAGTGTGAAAAGTCTGGCAGGGAGGGGTTGTTTGGGGGTGATGAAAGAAGTAGATGAGAGAGAAAAGCTCCTACAGGCTCTGATGTGGCAAGAGAAGATTTAAAAAAAATATTTTTGGTATGGTCATGAGGTGATCTGTTGCAAACCCATAACTATTTGAGTCAGGCTGGTTTATTCAGAGTGTGCGTTTTTTATGTTATTTTTTTGTGTGTCTGTCTGTCTGTCTGTCTGTCATTGTATTCTGAAGTCATCTTTATTCTTGTTTTGTGGTTTTGTTTTTTTTCACTTCTTTTGTCTTGGCTGTCCTATTTTTCCATGGTGAATTTCCTCTTCACTCCCACTCACCTTACTTCTGGTGAAAATGCGTGAGATCAGAATGCGATTGGCTGAAAAAGGAATGCTGTAGACTCTTCTCTCCCGCACCTTTCATTTGTCATGAGTTGTTCAATTTCTTGGCCGTCGAGAATGCAGCACCTCAGACTGCAGTGGCGCTGGCTGTGTCTGCGGCAGCCTGTTGAACAGTGATTAAGTCGCAGTGAGCGAGAGAGGGAGAGGCAGAGCAAGAAAAGTAGGTCATTGGGTCAGCGGGTCAGTGAAGCATCCAGTGACATCACAGTTACAAAACCACTGCAACTGCTGCTCTACAGGAAACACAATGGCTGCCTCACTTCCCATTTCTCTTTCTCTCTCTCTCTCTCTCTCTCTCTCTCTCTCTCTCTCTCTCACACTGTTATGCTCTTTCTTGCTTACTGTTCTATTCTTTCTTTCTCTCGCTTGTGAACTTCTTTGCTCATGTTCGCTCACTCTCTTTCTTCCTCTCTTGTTTTTGCTCTCTTGCTTTCTCTTTTTCTCTCCCCAATTTTTGCTCGTTGTCTTTTGCTCTTTCTCTTTCACTTTTTTTGCTCACCCTCTGCTCTCTCTCTCAAGCTTGTTTTACATATGAATTTTTTTTTTAGCTGTTTTGCATCTTCTTTTCATCTTGTAATCTTTCTTTCTCTTGCTAGTATGTGTCTCGCTTCTTTGCATTTTTGTACTCTTACTCGTTTACTACATTCATTCCACATTTTTGGGAAAAAACAGAGTTCATGATTGTTTCATCCTCTTTCTTGTTCTGCTTCTTTCCCATCCTTCTCCTGTATCCTCTCCCACTGCTGTCCCTGACTTATGTTCTCCTTTCTAAATATTGTTTTACCCACAATTTAAAGTCCACAGTCGTTCAGATTATACAGTGATATTTTTTGGGGTTAGGATTTGTTTACACCCTGATTGTACAAATACCCTAGCTACGTTATACAAACCAGGCATGGGCTTTGATGAGCTGACTTCTGACAATATTAGGTTTTCTAGTCAGATAGCTATGCATGCCTTACATGTTTTGCTAGTAGAGGTAACTGACACCATAGCTAGTTAACATGCATACCTGACGTCAGCAGATGGCTGCAGTCATGCATTTAAGAAACACTCTACCTGTATCACCTCAGCTACATAGATTAGCAGTTTAGGGGGATTCTGACTTAAAATTGCATCTGATATTTTGTTTATGTGTATTCTGTAGTGCAGTGTTGAGCTTGTTGGTTTGGCAGGATAAATGATTTGGGCTAATGCTCTCTTTCTACAATGCTCAGCATGCATTATACATTACACAGTCTTAGGAAGCCCTACGGCGCTCAACAAATCCTGACTGCTAAAGGCTAGTGAATAAATCTAGCTAGCGTTGGTGGTATAGTAGTAACCTTCATGGAACCTCAGATTGTATTTCTTAAAGGGATAATTCAGCCAGCTAGCAAATAAAAGAAATCAAACAGCCTGCTACAAAGTGTATACCCCAAAGCACTTACAAAATTAACTTCCACCTGCAAGATGCAGCATTAGAGGTGGGGGGTTGTTAAATGGTTTACTCCACTGTAAGGGTGATAAAATTGCATTACATGTCTTGTCCCCCGTCTTTTGTCTTGTCTTTTGTCTTTATGTCCTCATGTAAAACCACCCTGGGCTGATCCCCAGGCTTTTTTTCTCCTTGATCTGCAATAATACAGAATACTGTGTATTACTACGTGTGTTGGCCAGCTGGTTCAGTCTTAACAAACCATCTTGTGGTCCTGCTGTGGTGAAACTTGAGTTATGACTGAGCTCATCCTAGATCTTACAGCACACTCCTGCTCTGAGATGATCTGTTTGTTTCTTCATTTTCTCTCTTTCTTTGGGTTGTGTTGTCCCGCCATACACAGACAGATCAGTGGGGCTCAGTAAAGATGTGCGGGTTACCCCAGTTCTTCACTGAGCTTGGCAAAGCAGGCAGGGAGAGAGAGAGAAAAGAGGAAAGATTCCCTTCTTCATGTCTTGCTTTCGGGAGGATTTAGTTGAGCTGTTAAATAGTGTGTTTAACATGGACGCTTATGTGTGATGGAGCACTATGACCCTCAGCAGGAAGATGTGGTGATGACACTCAATGTGGTGTTGTAAGTAAGCTCATTTTGCCTTTAAAGCTCAGTAGGGTGACTGCATTATTGTTAGTAATGTTTAAATAATGTTATTTTAAAAAAAAGTTTATAGTCAATTTGATATGGGCTAATTAATACCTTTAAAAATACCTTTAGGCAGCACTGGGCTATGAGCTACATGATCATGATCAGGTTTTAGTGAGTGATAAATTGCTTTGCTTTTAACAGTGTAATTGCTTTTATTATGTTAATTGTGTGATGCGATTAAAGTACAGGCCTAAAGTGGCCAAAATGAATGATTAGTTATCTTGCTTCTTAGCTGATTATACTTAGTTGCTCTGATCTGAGGACCACATGAGACCAAATAAACAAATACTGATCGCTGCTGCAATCTGAAGGCATTATGTAAGTCAGGCATTGAAACTTTTGTTGTTTTTGTTAGACCGCAAGTTTTTCAGTGAATGTTTTATTTTTTTATTTATTTATTTTTTTTAAAAGTATTATTTACATTAATGTGCCCCAGCCCTGCTGATTTAACTCCCATTGTGAAAGCTAATATTAATAGTTTGTGTTGATACTTGTATTTACTTAACAGACTGCTGGTGCCTCATTCTTATCTGCCAGTCAGTGGTCTGGATTTTAGATCTTAGTGTGCTAATTGACTCACTGACTACTTGTGTTGAAATGGTATGATTTTGAACGGCACAGAATTTTTCCAGTATTCAGTGATGTTGAAATAGTCTGGTTAGTGCTGTAAGTATTGAATCTTGATACAGAGCCCGAGGTACTGGGCTGATGACATGTCCAGGGTGTTCTTGTCTTTATGCCCATTGAGCGCTGCGGTTTCAGCACCCCCTGTGACCCAGAAGGTGTAAGTGGTGTAGGTATTGAATTATTAAATAAATGAATGAAATTAAAATTAGTTTTTATACAGTAGCGAAATATAGAGCTCTACCAGTTTTCATTGTTGTGTCAGAACCCACTGTTTATTATTTTAGGGAATTCAGCAATAGAGCTGCTGCTTACCCTGCTTACAGACTAATTGAAAAATAATGTTGTGGTTTTATCACTGCACACTGCGTGATATGGCTTATGATTAAAAGTCGGTTGGGGTGCACTAGGCATAAATATGATTTAAAGACTGGCCTGAATTGTTTCCTTTGTTCACACGAATACCTTGAATTGAGAGACCCTCCATAGAAGAGTCATATTAACCATCTGAACATATCTGTGATAAAGACATTCACACCGTAATGCAAACTTTGTGTTAATCGCTTAGGTGTTGTTGCATTCTGCTGTATTGATATTTATCTACTTAGGCTTGTTGTGTGCGAGTGTTTCTGACTGTCATGCAGATGAAGTGTACATAAATCGCGTGCAGAAGCATAACTGAGGTGAAGTAGAGCATGACCAAGGGAGCCGGACATGCCAGCATGTAAGAGAGACTTACAGCTCTTTCTATAGCTGTTGTACAGTCCTTTTATAGCTTGGCCTTTGATTTGTTTTAATGCTTTTCATGTTTTTAATCTCTCACCTGACTATACCACACCCATGTAGGATAACACCACCAATGTAGACACAGTAGACCAGACAGAAAGATCAGTGCTGTACTAGTAAGAGTTACATTCATCTCGAGCATGAAAAGCAAATCTTTAGATGCTTGTGAAATGCTGTAATATTAAGAAGGAACAGGCCTATGTCTTTCCATTACACTAATGTTCTTCAGTTTACTGCACACTGTGTATTGTTACGGGTAAAGCCTGCTGACCAAAAATATCAACAGTAGGATGTGGTGCAAACGCAATGTTTCTGTAGTGCTTTGTGTGAAAAATGTTAGCAGAAATATGTGTGTTGATGGTTCACGCTGTGAATGGATGCTACAATAGCAGTGTTGGGGTGAACGCTGTAAGCCTAGTTACATCAACAAGAAAATGCCTTTGTGTTATGGGATCGGACAGGTCAGCTTTCTTGAGATCTACTTCAAGTGCATAATAAAGCCTGACCAGCAGTTTTTCAGAGGTTGCTCTTACAGCTGATGATGTCCGAATACAACGCAGTTTTTCCTAGATGAAGCTATATGTACAAAAGCTTTGAGAATTACAAATAACTGTTTGTTATTGACTTGTTAACCTGAAGCAGTCTTCAGCATTACAGAGATTCTGTAAAGGGGGAAAAAAAAGAAAATAAGTAAAAAAGCCAAGCCCAAACCCCCCCCCCCCCTTCCTTTTTTTAGGGATTCTCTCTTGCTAATGCTTTTTGGCCTGGTCACAGTCCAGATTAGGCTGTTGAATTAGACTGCCATCATCACTGAGTGGAATAGTATTGAATCTTTTTTTGGACCAAGGCTGTCTGCAACTTCAGCCACAAGTCTTCAACATTAAAAGAAATTGATGGTAAAAAAGCTACGCATACTAAGTTACTAAATATGTTTAATTTCGGACCGTTTTTAATTGTTTACTTTAAGACTTTGGGACTGTTGGCATTTGAGTGCATAAGTGCGCATGGTAATCCTTCTCTTCCTAGTGAAGAGTCAAGGGTAATGGTGAATTTTGTTTTGCTGTTTCTAATTCAGTTCAGTTTTTAGAATGGGGAATGACTGCAAAATAGACATGAGCCTCCTAACAGGTCAGAATTTGAGTTTCTGAATATCTTGACTCAACTTTTACACTTGTGTTTATTGAGAAATTTGAATAAAGATTAGGTCAGACTAATGTAGGCTTAAATAAAGTCATATTAAGGGCTTGCCAGAGTCTTGCAATGTTGAGCAGTATAATTACAGTGTGGTATTTTTGTTTATATTGTGCAAGCCACTTAGACAAGGTGCACACTTGGCACTTTTGCTTTGAGATTATTTCACTGCATTTGGAGGATGTCAGCAATGTCAGCACTGTATAAATGTGTAACTGCAGCATGTGGAAAACTGTTGGAGTGATTTAACTAGGAACCTTTCTGTTCTCACAAACAGCATTTTAGTTTGACTAGTTAATAAAATCTATCTGTTTACTTGGTCAGTCTGTTTTTTATATAAATGACAGACCTGTAATCAGACCTTTTTGGATAAACAATGGCTTGCATGAGGTGTCAGTGCTTTGAGATGTAGGCAGACTAAATATTGGACAGCTCTGATGAATATCTGGTTATTATATACATGAATTTTAAATATTATTTCCTATTTGTCGTATGGAATTTTGGGTGTAGAGAGTACTTCTGCAGGCGTTTGGTTCAGGCTGTTCATGTCCTTACTCATAAGAACAGACTTCCAGTTGTCAGTATTCAAATACTGAAATCGCTGTTTTTTAGCTATTCATTTCCAGAGCTTTAATCAGGTCTTAAAATTTGAGCCCAGCCAGGGCATGTTTTGAATCCAAATCCTATCCGAGCTTGTCAAGGTTTTGTCTGACACTGATTGGACCCCCTTCATCAAGGTTTTTTATTACCAAACCGACCCAAACCCAAAAATTCTGTCTGAAACTGATCTGGCCCATTACCCAAGTGCTGAATAAAACCTGGCAGGATAATGTTGTGTAGTGCCATTGATGGGCTTCACAGATTTTTATCAAATTGTACAAGTTGTCCATCACCCACCTCTTTACTTCGGTTAGGATTAAGTTGACAGGCATGAAAATGTGGTAATGAAAGTAGAAAGGTAGAATAGAGAAAGGGGTAAAACTAAAGCAGCAAGGGTACTGTTAAAAGCGAGAGGCAGGCTGTAAGAACCCAAACGTGAAATCTGAACCTGACCTGAGCCTGACACATATTTGGGAAATGACGTCTGAGTCCAACAGAACCTGCCAGGAGCAGACAAATATTTCAAGCTCTATTCATTGCACTTCATCACAGAAACAAGAAAACTCACTGAGAAGAAAAAAAAACCCTTATGTGGAAGCCCTACATCATCCTACCATCTACAACTGCAGTGGTTGGTTCTGGTTGTAGCTTAAGCACATCAGTTCAAATGGTCAGTCAGTCTAGCTAACCCCATGCTGACATTAAAAGCTACTAATGGATTTTGCTTGGCTGTTTCTGATTAATGAAACACGTTGAAATGTGCATGTGTTTGCTGAGAATGTTTATATCACTTAATATCATCCAAATGCCGTGAGCTGTTAATATTGGGTGTGTTTCACCTAACAGGTATTTGTTAGCTCCTGTAATAATGAGCACAACCTTCAGGTACTTGCGTAAATAGCATCAGTGCATTTCTTCCAAATAAAGAAAGCAAGGCTGGTCCGTGCTGTTAAGCTTTTATCTGCAGTTGGGTGGACAGACATCCCCAAAACAAACGAAGTTTAAGTGAAACAAAATCACTATGATTTAATGCAGCCCAGGTCTGTCAAGTATTTATCCACTCAGAGCTGCTTAAAAGAAGTTACTCTTTCAGTGTGTTCGAAGTGGCTGTTCATGTGATGTGCATGAATGAAAGCCACTCCTGTACACCACAGTCTTTATTCATGCATTCAATACTCACTCAAATGGATTTTTCACTTCAGCACACCTGTGGCTGAAACTAGGAGACATCTTCCAGCTGCATCTTTTCTTAAATCACGCCATTAGTGGGAATCCAAATGGTTTTCAAATATTGCTTCATAGATGTTTGGAGAGACATTATTGACCTCGTTCAGCATTTTCTACCTTGAGACTCCTGCTGCTAGGATGGCAGGTGTGCAAACAAATACAGCTTGATGAGATGTGTCACAAGAAAGCTACTCAGCCTGTGCTATTACACATCAGCATTTAACTAGTTATGCACATTTGACTCGATCCATTTTTTGACCTCCGGTTTATTATAGTAACAAGATTCTTCGCGACAGCCCTCATTTGCTTTAGCTTTGTATTGTCCTATTCTGGTCTGCTAGTTTCTTTTTCACAGCGTTTGATTGTATGATTGTAATTAAGCTTGTTCCCCCACATCATCAAAATGGAACATATTTACTGTCTAAACTATTAAAATTATTAGGACAAACTGATTAGGGTTGTAACAAACATGTGTAGTATTAATACAATACTGAGATTAAATCACGATTAGGATTTTTATAATTTATTTATATGGCTGCAATTTGAAATCCCACCCTTGCAATCGTTAGCAAGCAGTGCTTCCACAATAGGATCAGAAACTTAGGTACTGGTGAAGTACATAAGAAAATGTTTAGTCAATAATAGTTAGGTGATTAGTAAGATGTAATGACTCATAGATCTTCTGACCTTGACTTTAAGTATATAAGAACCTTCCCAGCATTTTTCTAACAGTTGAGGTTTTTTCTCTTTGGGTTATTTTGTCGGTGGGGGATGTGGGATGACGCCTCCTTTAGTCCTCACGGGAAGGCGAAAAAAAGTAAAAATTTGAAAG
This sequence comes from Semaprochilodus insignis, assembly GCA_034552555.1. Lineage (NCBI taxonomy): Eukaryota > Metazoa > Chordata > Actinopteri > Characiformes > Prochilodontidae > Semaprochilodus > Semaprochilodus insignis. The sequence goes on along the minus strand of CM067481.1, from coordinate 17,181,802 downwards.
CGCACTTAAAGAAGGGACTACAGCGCCGACAGGGCCCAATACACAATTGCTGCTGTAATAAACTGGATGACAAAAAATGTATTCACATGAAGGTGTAGCACCACTTTAATGGGTATTGACCTTTGCTCACACAGTTAAACTTGCAAGTCACATTTACCCTCTGGTCACATGGTTGACCTTTTATACTGCTAATTTGTCCTGGGTCATTGCGAGAAGTGCTTGATCCTGTGGCAATGTTCTTAAAGTTAAGCACAGGGTCACAGATGGGCTGTTAGGTCAGAGGATGAGTCTTTAAAATGTGCTTCTTTGCAAGAGTACTTTCTTTAATTAGACACACATGGTTGAAGGCTCAATTGTTTACCATGTTCAAGGGGTTCTTTGTTCGGTGGCTTAAAAGAAAAACAGAAAAAGTATAATTGAATTACTCTCACAAAACATGATAAATACTGGGGCACAACTTGAATAAATAAATGACAATTTCTTTTTTGGATATTCAAAGAGAGTTGGGAGGGTGGGTGGAGAGTGAGGTTTTTACTTTTTCTACCTTAAAGGACCAAATTCTCATTATCATAGCATTGTAGGAATTGAAAATATACACACTAACTTGGGTGTATATTTAGTTAAATATGTATACAGTTGGAAATAATTAAATTACAATTAAAAGTAACAGTATTAAAAATATATAGCAAAAAATGAGAAACTCACATCACAGTAAGGAGAATTAGGCCAAAAAGTGGCAACAAAATTTTAAACAAGAAAAACAATTGTCTTGCTGTACCTTATAGCGCTCCGATGGATCCTAATCTATCTGAATATTGTTTGTGTGATGGTTTGTGACTGTTTTCTTGTGCTCATTTTGGTATGTTTTCTGTGTTTGTTGCAGATTGACACCACTGATCTTATAATCCATGACAAGAGGAACATTTCTGAAATCATGACATAAGTGAGTGTTGGCTGCACTGGCTACTTCTTACCTTAACAGTCATTCTGTGTGTGTGGATGTTTATGAACACATTGGAAGTAATGCCTATATGGAGCTAAAAGGCTGAAATGCTGTTTATTCTCTTTGTGTCTTAGAAAGGGGCTGTTGCTGACATGCGGTACACGCATGTTCACACTCGCCGGAAAACACGCACATGCTACAGGAACCCACAGTCCACTTTTAACCTTTGACCTACAGACCTCCTCTGAAAACCCCCCACCTAAACTCCAGAACCGGACAGACACATCCTCCACCCGCCAAGCTGGTCGTTGTGCTCTTCATCGCTGGCCGGCTTCTCATCCTCTCTTTGAGCCGGCAGTGCTGGAGGTTGGTTTGGCTTCAAGGGTTAAAGTGTGAATAGTTTAGTTGCTGTCACTTGAGCACTGAGTAATTTCATTTTTGCTTGTTTTGTGTTTTTCTCGTATACAGGTTCATGTACAAATGTCTACCTCACGCTTAAAGCTCCTCTATCTCCCGCTACAGCCCTGAACACGCTACAAAATGACCTCCAGTATAGACCGGTGAGTCCTTCAGCTACCCACAACCCACTCTGAGAACAAGGGAGAGTGACTCAGCAATAGGTTTAATGGATTTGGCATCCATAAAATGAGTTAGCTGGGAAACAGCTGTGTCTGGGAACATACTTTCTTCACTTTAGCCCATCTTGTCCTGTTATGGTGAGTTTTTGTCCATCAGTGAAAACCTTCTGATCCCCCACCTCCTTGTTCTTCTCCCAGAAGGCTTTGCACATGGTTGAGAGTGGCCACATTAACCTTCTCCGTGCCCGCAACCCTTCTCTTTCACCTATGCCTCAGCTTAGTTACCATGGCAACCATTGAACTTGCCCGTCCTGGGCGGGCTCTGAGGGACATTAACGCTCTAACTGGTCGAGCAAGTTGAGTGGCGTTCGGGCAAGCCTTTGTGTGTCTGCGGTATGGAATTTCCATGGCTAATCCCAGGATTAGCGCCTAGTGCAGCAGAGCCATAGTTTGCTCCATTTCCCTCTCCTGCAGAAGAAACTGGAGATGGCACCTTAAAGAAATGGGGATAGATAGATAAATAAATAAAAGCTTTTAATTAGTAGGGCTGTCGCTATTGGTTCTATCAGTAACCAACTGACCTGCTGACGCTTCAGTCAGTCAAATCATTTGTAGAACGCTTTTGTTTGTCAAAAAGACTACTACCCCTACCACCACTATTACTACTACTGCTACTACTACTACTGCTGCTGCTAATAATAATAATAATAATAATAATAATAATAATAATAATACTATCAATAATAAACATAATAGAAACCATTAAAAGTGTCTGTTAGTTTCCAGCGGTAGTCTATAATTTTTTGTGTGTTTCTAGATGAGTTGCTGTTAAAGGTTTAACAGGTGTTCTTGGACTGAATGTGGTTCGATTTGGCCATTTTCTAAAACTGTCCTACAGGAAACCAGTGGTCTCTAATGGTAACCTTTAAGCCAATTCCTGAAAGACAGCAGAGTCATCAGGCTTTTATCCTAAAGGTACTAATGACCTTTCTTTAGCGGTGAGCACAGTTGTTGTCGATGTTTGAAAAATGTTTAAATAAATAAATAAATAAATAAATGCTACTGTTTTTGCTAAACGCATCACAAATAAATGCCTGGCATTTACCTTGCCTCAGAGAGTAAAAAACTGAACCTGCCTTCCTTTGCATTTGATCATTGAAGCAGATGTTCCAGAGAAAGAAATCAGGTGTGCAAAGGTTTTAAATTGTCAGATGATGATTAAAAATGCTCAGTACAGAATTTGCGATAAGAGACAGCATGGAGGAACAAGTTTAATGAATCATCATGTATGCAAGTAGCCTACAGTGATCCTTATCTGAGTATGCCAGTGCATCTAATCCACTCTGCTGCATCAGACAGGAATATTAGCTCAGTTTTTCTGCCTATCTTTTTTAATTAGGCAGTTTGACAACACTTTAAAACCTGACAGCACCAAAGCAGATCTGTTTATTTCAAGATTACAATTACCGCAGTATCAGAGATGAAACTCTATAACAGCACAGGAGCTGCCCTACAACTACCACACCAACAAGGTCATCACATTTAGTGAATTCAGAACTTAAACATAGTTTACAGTGCCACAGAAAATGAGAGTTTAAGCTTGCATTTTGACGGGCGTGAGGTTCAAATTTGAGTTCTGGCAGGCCTAGATATTAGCAGTGTTTCCTACACGTAGGGTTTGCACTGGTTTCCAGGTATGTGGACATCAGTCCAAGTACGTTGCTGCTGTTTAAATTTGTATTAAACTGTAAAAAGTGTATTTCTGTTACATGAGCGCAGCTTGAGTCAGGGGAAGAGAGTGAAGGTGACAGCGACACTTGTTTCTAGTCAGCTTGCTCCTACACATCTGCCAAAGCTGTTCTGGATGAATTATGCTTTTGCTTAGTTCCAAACTATTTATAGTTACAGTTACACTTAAATACAGTTAAATGCAGAGTATTGAAAAATATTTGGGAGTCTATTCTGCGTCTTCATTTTCAAAATTTTGCCAATGCTGATGGTTTCTCAATTATAAACATGCCAATTCACTGTAGGTGTCCTGCAGAGTATGTAATCAACAGCTGGACTGCACCCCACCAGAGCAAAAGGTTTAGAAATGGATCTATATTGTCTTTCATCGTTAACAAAGATGTCTAATTAAACCAGAGGCAGGCAGCAGGTCAGGCCATCTGTTTATAGACTTGTAACTGATCTGGGGTCCATTTCCCATACAACGATGGAGCCTAACTTTGAACTACCGTGGCACGATGTATCGTTAAACTGACATCTGAAAAAAGACCGTACTGCAGTGATTTGAACCATGTTGGTTTAAACCACCATAGTCGAACTACCTTGTTTCCAAATGCGTTCATTCTGACTTTCACAAGGGGAACCATGCTAAAACGCACAAACCTTGTAATATCAAAATATGAGAATCAGTATCCTGTAATTAATGTATTATTTATTCTTATTTTTATTCATATTGTAGTCATATAGCTTTCTACCACCACTGCCCATAATAGAACTAGAATCAACAATTAAATGAAATTTAAAACATAATTATTAAAATATAACAATAATGTTAATATTTATTATACATTTAATTTTAATTGGCTAAAAACACTTAATCTTTAAATAGTCTCAGTGGTACTGTGGGATAAACATGTAAATATGATGTTCTACTTTCAAAGATAGCGTTTCTCAAACAAAAGTGGATGCGAATCCCGAAAGCAGCGTTCTTTTCATCTTACTCATAATGACAACAAAAGCTCTCAGTGATTAGGAAATGGTTCATTAAATTGTCTGTCTTATCATATGTTTGTAACACAGACTTACTTGATAACTGTTTTTTTTTTTTTTTTTTTTTTTTTTTTTTTGGTGTAGGCCTAGGCTAACGTTACACAGCTAACCCACACAAGTTTGCGATTTGATATATTTAACCATACTCATAATCACAAATATATTAAGGCGTACAATAAAACTGCATGTTTACAGCATTTGATGTTATAAATGTTCGTACCAGCAGACTGATGTAAGTATTTTACCTTACTGACGTCCCACCCTCTACTGTGTCATCAGTGATGTAGTCACGAGGAACTAGGCCTCTAACCACAACTGTACATCTGTAGTTTCAGCTACCCAACTTTACCACAGTGTTTGTGAATGTTCGGTGGAACTATGGGTTTGGGAAACGTGTTGCTTAACGATGCTTCCAACTATGTAAGTTACAAACGTGGTTACATTCATGGTTCCCATGGTTGTAGGAAACATTAGCTAACTATGGTTTTGGGAAACACACCCCTTGACCTTAGACTAAAATCATTTTATTTTTCGTACATATCAGTCACATAACAGAGATGTCGATAGTGCAGTGTGACGACATTAGCTAAAACAGTTCATGACTACCAAACACAGTTTTTAATGTTTTTGCACACACAAAGTCATAATATTAATTCATTATTCATCAAAATACAAAATAATTTACTTGGTTGCAGAAAACATGTTTCAGTCGTCAGAATATTTTATTTTTATTTATTTATGTACTTTTGGTCACATTTAGACTAATTCAGTACAGTGGGATCTAACTGCTCATGTGGTAACGAGGAACAGGGATGCAATCTCACTTCCTGCTCTAAACTGTGGATATAACTAAAATAAGGTTCCGGCTGTGGACTAAAACTCTCTGTTTTGGTAGTGAGATGAAAACATGATAAAGCGATTTTTAAAGGTTATTCTTTAAAATGAACTCATGTGTGCGAGTGAGTGAGTGAAAAGCCGTGGCCATGAAGTGCCAAGTGAGGTTTGCAAAAATAAATAAATTCTGATATTATTTGTGACCATTTCACAGTTGAACAAATATATCACTCACAGAATAAGACATAAATAAAGCCCGTAAATTAAAAAAAATTGTCATTGTTATTAATATGTTTGCAAAGTTTCTGAGCTTTTGTTTTTCTTCTTTTCATTGTGACTGCTCTATTTCTAAAAATCTTTCCTATCCGGGTTTCAGAAGAGCAAGAATGAGACTGGTATCCAGCTTAGAAAATTGGTTTTAAAGAGGCCTAATCTCTCTTGCTGTCAATAATCTTATTGTCCTTGCCTTATAAAACATACAAATGCAAAACCTGTCCACCACACCTATACACCACGTCACATATTCCATTCATTCCAACATTTACAGTCTGTGATGCTACAAAATATTGACACACATGATGAGTGCAGATAGCAGGTTGTTTTCAACAGCCTGAGCCGGTTCACACGTGCACGCTCTTATAATAGCTTTGTTGTTGTGCATTACTTTGTTTTGCTTGCCCTTTTAACCCTTTGTGCGTGAGTGGACCTGCAAGAGAGAGTGAAAGGACTTGTCAGACCTGCTGCAGTGGCAAATGAGCCGCAGCAAGATAGGTCTGTGACTAAGACCCATTTTACAGTAATGCTAACATGCCTCACGTGGGCCTCCATCGCTTTTTTGTTACTTTGTCTTTGCTAATAAAGACTATATAATCAGCCTGGTCACAGATTGTTAAACATTTCTGTGTCATCAGCTTGTCACCTGTATGCAGAACAAATATGTGTTTAGTATTTAATGGGTGACTACCTCAATATGTTTCCCGAAACAAAGTCTAGGTAAACATTCTTAAGGTCTGTATGGTTGTGATGGAAGAAGCACCATGCTAGATGCTTGATGCTTCTGGTCTGTAGTGTACAGTCAAAGTGATTTTGGTGCTAGTAGCACTGAAGTGTTATCAGTGTATTTAAAATGTTTATTAGTGTATACAGTATTGTTTGTTTATTAGATTCAAGATTCAAGCGTTTATTGTCATATGCACAGAGAAACAAGCAGTTGCACTGTACAATGAAATCTTACTCTGCATTATTTAATAACATAGGTTCAAAAGTAACATGTTCTAAAATTACTAAAACTAATTTCTTAACGCCATCATTTAATGGCTATATAATGAAAGACAGTGGTTAGGGTTAGGGGGCTAGGGGGTTAAGTTGAGGTCTAGGGTTAGGGTTAGGGTTAGGGTTAGGGTTAGAAAAGAGAGTGATTACCTAACCAAAAAAGGATACAAAATTTTCAGATATCACATTTTTAAATTAGGCTAAAAATACCTATTTTGGTTTTATATATTGACCAAATTCTCTGTATTGTCACGGTCCAAACAAGACAAGTATCTTAATTTTTGTGATTTGTAGTTTTCTGCATTCTTTGAGCTTGTTCAGCAACTGTCCTTTACACTGTGTGAAAATTTCATTTTTAAGACTAATAGAAATGCTCCTGTTAAATTACTTTACATTACTTTACATTGAAAGTAAAGAATGTTTTTTCAGATGCTTGTTTTTCTTTGGTCAGCGACAAGATAGTCTTGGGAATGTGATTTATTTTTTAAATGATTGATTTAAAAAAATATGCTGAAAAATTCAGATATGACCTATTACTAGTAATTATTATCTTGGTTATATAGTATGCTGAATGTATGAAGTTGTGCAGTATATGCAGTAAAATCTAAAAGTTTAAACACCCCTGGTTAAATTACATGTACACATCCTTAAATATGACATTGTCTGCAATTTAGCATACAGTATCTATTTATTTGCGGAATTAGGTATATAATAAAACATATATTGTTTTATAGTTTTTAAACAAATAAACAGTAATTGCATAATAAAATGTGTAGAAGTGAGTTCTCTGAGTTAACTGTAACTAATTTTATAAAATCTTGATTTGACCAGGAGTGCACAATACGACTGTATGTGTGGTTTTAAAATGACTAAGGAGGCTGAATGTCCACAATGCCTTGTATTTCTAGCGGTGGTTAAATCTCAAGACAGTATTATACTGCAATATTATATTGCAGTATAACATTAAAAGAATAATATTATCTGTACATTTAGTTTAGATACATTTAGATTGATCTGTAAAACAAATTGCTCAAAGTGCTTCTGTGTACTGTTAATACATGACTTGGTATCAGCAAAGGCCTTGGGTGGCAGGGGTGCACCCCTAGTAACTGGACAAGCCCTTTTCAGACCTCATTGCTATTTACAGCAGCCACAAGACATTGTCAGTCAGACCAGAACCACAGTCATACTTCAGGGACTAAATGACTATTTGGAGTGGAGTGGCTCTTCAGAGCTTGCCTATGTTAGTTGTTTGATGTGGAAACTGTAGAGGCTCACGTGAGTTCTTTATTATCGTGTTTTTGATTCATATATAGTGTTTTATGACCCTTCTGTTGCTTCTGTTGGCTCTCTCTCCCTCCCTTACACGCACAGCAGCACAAACACCATTAGGGTTAATGATTAGGCAACCTCAGCCTCCACACCGTGTGTATGTGTGTGAGTGATAATGGGAGCGGCTAATGAAATTACTGTGTACGTATACGACCTTAGCTGTTTACTGTAAGAGGGGTTATTGCAAGGCAACGTTTATGCTTCTAGTAAAGGAAGGGCAATACAGTTTTGCAGTGTTGAATGTTTTCAATAAGAGCACTATCAAAACAGATCAAGTGCTTTACTAGTGTCTGGCCTGGAATCACTAAGGGGACAGAATGAGAGAGCTTCTTGTCTCTGTAAAAACACCACATTGTAAACCCAGGAATAACTCCGGAACTGATGAATAGTGTGTTTACATATGTCCTTCAGAGCTGTTGTTGCCTACTGAATGTGAAGCAGGTGGTTAGTAATTCCTCTCTGTAGGATACAAACACACTAAAGTTCAAAAGCATGTGCAATAATGCACATTTGGTCAAAACTCAAGGATATAAAAAAGCTGAGGGAAGTATATTTTTACTCCGCTTTTTTCTGCATTTGCAAAACATAAATATTAAAAGAAACTGGAAGGAAAAAAATAAGTGAAAATAAATGCATAAAATAATATTATGGCATAATGGAGTGAACAATTCAACTACATAATTTAGGCTGGTTAACTTGTAAAATAATAGGGTGGGGTTTTAAACACAACTATTAATTAAAAAATTAATACTGTGGTTTTGATTTGAAATTGATACAGTATCACAAAACATAATATTGCTCAAGGGTATCAGTATTTCCTCCACCCCTTTATAATACCCCCACTGTTAATATATGCTTTTTGGCTTTCTGTGATGGTTACAGAGTTATATAGCTGTAGTAGTATTGACAGTAGCCTCAAGAGCATTATGATGTAAACTGTCATGACACTGATAAATATGTCATAGCATGTGTTGCCGACCCATTTTCCTGATTCAAGTAATTAAGAAACCCTTAATGAGTTAAGGTGGTTGTGTTGGAACACAGATTTGCAAAACCACAAACCTGACCTCTGTTAGTGCTTAATGGAGCAAGAAATGCTGTACTTCTTAAAGCGGTTCTTCCACTAAAAGGTAGTTTTGGTTCATGCGAACAGTGGCGCAGACATCATGAAGATAAAGATGACCTGAAAAGGACAGGAGGGGTCCGTCCAAGTCAAACAGCTGGGTCCTAATTGGTCAAAATTTCAGCCCTGATGGCTCTAAGAGCTGTTTATGAACCTCAATCCATGGCGATGTAGTACGCTTCAAAGGTATCCACTGTTGTGAGACAGAAAATCCAGAGTTGGACTGTACCAAGTTAGCTGCCTAATCCAGGTTCTTTTTCTCTTTCCTTGGCGCTCTCTCTCTCTCTCGCGCTCTCTCTCGCACGCGCTCTCTCTCTCTCGCTCTCTGTGTGCTTGACTTTTAGAAGTGGTCTCGGCTATGAAGTGTTTTGTGGTACCTTGTGCCAGTTAAGCTCTTTCCTGTGAACACGCACACAATACACATCTAAATATGGTCATCTCGTTACAGATCTGCTGTAAATGCTCTGCTAATTTTAGAACTCGCTCCTCAATATTTATATCATTTGACAGATTCTGGTTGGGTGTTTTTGATCAGCGTTTTTGGTGGGGAATGGTCATTTGTGGCTGCACACTTGTGATTATGTTGTCTCTGTGCAGCACAAGTGTGAACATTTAGCCCATTTCATAACATGAGTTTTAATGCCGATGATACGGTACGTCATCTTTCATTCCACGTTGATGCATGTGCTCTCTCACAGCCTTAAAACCTTTCTGAGTAGATGGGCTCTGGTTGCAGACTGTAGGTATAAATATCCGTTCTTGTGTGCTGACCAAAATGTTTGACGTCAGCATAGCTGTCACCAAATTCAAACATGCACTAATAGACATGCAGACTGTTCACAACTGTCATTAACACTGGCTTATTAGATTCACTTTACAAAGAGGCTTCACAATTACAACTTCCTCTCTGACAAAGGTGCACCATTCAGATTCAGAGCGCTTCTGTGATGACAAAAGCAACATATTTACACACATTCTCCCCCGCCTTTTATGTGCTTGTAAGTGTCTCTACCCTGACCCCTTTCTGAATGAGGAACAGTACATGGCAGTGTGCATAAGTCTTCAAGGCACCGTAACAAAAGTGGACCTCAGAGAAAAATCTAAAAATGTAAGAACGATGTAAGATAAGGGCCTACATTTAACTGAGTATCTGTCAATGGTAAAGTTCTTCTAAGGTCTCATTAGTGGCATTTAGAGGCCCAGTGCCATTTTCATGCCCACTCACTTGAGAGAGGGGAGGGAGAGAGCCGAGTGAACCCACACATTTGCTCACTCATTCTCCCCAAGGCTTTGACGCAAACGCGCTCGGACCAACGCTAACCCATTTCTATAAAAGTGCTTCATGAGAACTTGTGCACTCAATGCCAGCAGAAAATGCACTCTCACTGGTGCCTGCGTCCACACACACGCTGTGACTCATTCTTATCTGGCTCACACACACGCATGCGCTCCCGGTGCACTGTGCAGTTACAGGACTCATGCAGCATCACACTCTGGTGACCTCAAGGCGAACTGATGGCGTGTCAGACAAGCACAGGTGAGGTGAGGGCACCTTGGCTCTCCCTCATGTGCATTCCTGCTGTTGTGGTTTCGACAGAGCTATTTGGGAACAGTGCGGTAGAGGGCAAAGAATGGAGTGGTGGAGTCTGGATGGTTCCAGGGAACTTGCTCTGGACGAAGCAAATAAGCGCTCTTATGCCAGTTTGTTGTTTTTGGGACACACCTCTGCAGTTCTGTGTTTTTCTGAAGCAACTGGAAAAAAAGCCTCATAGCTTGTTGGTGCCAGGAGTGATTTGTTAAGTTTTTATGTGACTTTTGTGTCAAAGTAAAGCCATTTGGAAACTGATATGTCTTAAACAGTGAATTATTATTATTATTATATATTTTTTTTTTTTCAATGAATAAGTTGCTGATTTATCTGTGTATTACTTTTTGTATTCTTGCACACTTTCAGTTTTCACAGTCAGTGATGCACATATAGTCACTAGTAAGCATTTCTTTTCTTTTTCAACACATCTTAATGGTGCATAGCACATAACGATATTTACTACGTGGAAGATCAGGGTTTCTCATCCAGACCACTTCTATACCATTAAGAGTACACGCTTACTGCTGTCTGAAAAAGAGCTCTTTATAGTAGGGCTGGGAAATATGTCCGTGTATCATCATGTAAGTTGTCACAATACTCAGTACTTGGTGTCAAGTTAATAAATGTCTTCGTTTATCACAATGTTGTTTTTGCCATTAGCATTTCATTGTAATTGTGTGATTGAGTGGAATTGAGTTATGATGCATCATTAAAGCTTTAACTAGCACATAATGAAATACTCCTACTACTCCTACTAATTTCTACTAAATTAATATCAAATACCAGAACAATTTCATAGTTTGTTTTCCTCAAACAAAATTTTTTTTGTTTATAAGTTGTTAATTTTAATCTTAATGTTTGGCTACGCTGTCTATTTAGGATAACTCCTTAGGAACACCGTGCACAGGTTTACTTTTACCACCAAAATATATGAATATTATTAATTATTATTATTATTCTGTGTTTGAAATGCAATGTGTGCAGACTGGATCTTTGATTTGAAATGACATTCCAATCGGATTTGTACAGGTGCGTCTTATTGTGGGTGTTCATGTTTGATTTTTTTTTGGATTTAAACAATAAAATTATGTTAAATCCAGAGTGATGAAAGTGCTGGAATTTGCCACAGCAGCCCATGCAGATTGGTTGGTGATGTCTGGACACACTGATCTGATCTTATCACTTGTAAATAGTGTGGACAGTCCTCATAAAAGATCTGATCAGACAAACAAAACCGATTTGCCTGCAGTCTGAACACAGCATAAACAACTGAGCCCCAGAAATAAAGCTATCATGAACATAAATGAAACACAATAACGGCAGGGTTCAGATAAAAACAAAACCTGAAAAAATGACGTAGAAATTGACTGTGTAATCAATCACAGTTTTGTATATTCAGGCATTTAATGTAAGTCATTACAAAATAACCATGGTAGCACAGATTACAATATTGAATGCCTTTAAATCTGCTTATACACGGTACATGTAAATTAAACTGAATAGATTTCATTTGAAATATTACTTTTTCAAAGGTCTGAGCTTAATTCAAGATCGCCTGTAAAAATGAATCCAGGTGATCATCTGACTGCTCTCTGAACATAAATTCAGACAAAGTGGCTGATCTCTGTTGCTTTCGTTCTACTCTGTTACCAGCTGAGTCAGAGAACAAAAAGTCTGCTGCTAAATATAGACCGAAATGTACAGCGCGCCCCTGTGGCCCAGCTGCGGAGATGCAGCATTGCTCTTTATTTGACGCCCACATTGTGAAAGACATTGAAACCGGTCATGCCATCTCTGATTTTAATGCTTATCTAAAACAAGTGTCACTGAAGATTGATAATGGAGCTTTATGCTCTGTTTCCTAAACCAGTTTCACCATTCTGGTTAAATGAGGCCTTTCTTTACAAGAACAATGAAATGAAGCTTTGAAAAATGAATGGTATAAGGGCGTTCTCTTAGGTTAAGAATGAAACTGGCTTTGATTGGCCAGTGGACTTGGCTGGCTGCGAGGGTTCCATGATTTTGACCATTTTTTGTGTGTGTTTGCCTGATTTTTAGGGATGACAGCAGTATCTTTGATGGGTTGATGGAAGAAGATGAGAAGGACAAAGCAAAACGGTGAGATGGAAAAGTAGAATTATAATCACAGCAAACATTTCTATATTAGGTGCCAGAGTGGTGGTTTAGGAATGACTCATTGTCCATTAAAGGATTGCACTGCGATGCTGTTTTTGCTTTCAGTATGAGTAAGATCATTTTGTAGCAGGGGGGAAAAAACTTTGAATCTTTTGAAGTTGAGACTATGTAGAGCTTGTTTTTATTTATTTATTTTTTATGGAGGAAAACAAATGACAGATTTTCCAGTAAATCACTGGCTAAAGCAAAGAAGTGAGTTCTTTAGGTAGATTACTGGCATTAATATCATTCTCTTGCGTTCACAATGAATCATTGTGTCTTTGTGGTGGAGTTCAATTAAATGAGCATGTGTTTGTCATGCACATTCTCCTACAGAGTTTCCAGGAACAAGTCGGAAAAGAAGAGACGAGACCAGTTCAATGTGCTCATCAAGGAACTGGGCACTATGTTGCCGGGCAACACCCGCAAGATGGACAAGTCCACCATCCTGCAGAAGAGCATCGACTTCCTGCGTAAGCACAAAGGTATCCACCACTTCTTCAAAGTCTCAGACGATCACTGACTGCTAAATACCTTATCTATTATACCTTATTTATCAGAGCTTATCAAAGCTGTCACAGTTTGCCACGTTCTGTCACAAGCTAATCTTTCTCTACCAATTTACACACCTTCTGGTGCCTATAGTGACTATCATGCCGGTTTGTGTGCATGTTTTGTTCTATCTGCTGGGGTGTGTTGAGGACAGTGTGTTAATCCTGGATCAGTAGAGGAACCGTTCAGTTACAGTACTTCAGCAGTGATGCTGTCTGAACTCTTGCCAGCTTTTACATGAAGCTAGGGCTACAGCAGATATTCAATAATATGACAAATTTGACAAAGAAAATATTGGAAAATGGAAAAGCCATTTCAGTGACTACAGGGTTTACCACGTTTATGTAGCCATGCTCTCCACGGCATAAATACAAGCTAGTACTAGCTTAGCTGGTCGCCAGTTGCCAGCTCTTTGCATAGGATTCATTGGAGATTGCAGAGCTTATGATGAGACTCTTGCAGAAAACTCTGGTTTCTGGTTTGGTCAATTCAAAAAGCTTCCTACTGCTCCAGATTTCTAGCTAACTCGCATGTTTCCACTTTCTTGTATTGCTATGAATAAATTTGAGTGTGTTGGCTATTTAACTTCATACTGCTGTTGGAAAATTGTTCATATGCACTGGGAGTTGAACAGATGCTCCAGCGTAAAGCAATTCTGAGTGGTTTAAGCACTCCCTCACACTGACAAGACTGGACCAAAAACTTTCCCCTCCATCTGCTTTTCAAAGTCTAGCAGGATCCTTTGTTTAGCATAATTTATTTAATTTTTGCAATTGATCATTCACATCATTATGAGCTACACACTTTAAATCTTCTCCTTGTTCTACTTCTGTTACAGATACAACCAACCATAGACCTTTGAAATTTTTTTGTTGCCAAACGTTTTAGGCGTAACCATTAATCATAAGGTTTTTACGAGACTACATTGCTAATGTTTATAAGGCTTCATCGTTGATGATGCTTGTCTGAAAAGCTAAAAGGGTTATGGTGCAGACTAAAACTTCTCCCTTATAGCTAGCCTGTTTAGTGAGATCAGTTATCAGTGCATTTTGTGTGTAGAATTCGGTTACCTTGTCATATATATATATATATATATATA
>CM067481.1:17057839-17167403 GCA_034552555.1 Semaprochilodus insignis | reverse complement strand
ATATATATATATATATATATATATATATATATATATATATATATATATACACCACAGCCAGCTTTTTTATAGTCTTTATTTTTAAGCTTTTTTTTTTTGCAATTCCGTAGTTTGTTCAGTAAAGATGACTATTTCTGAAACAAGAGTAATTAATAAAAAACATTAAAAAGGCTATTTTTTAAAATCATTTTTAATGGGTGTTAACGTACGACTAATGCATTCCAACATTCTTTTCTCTCTCTCTTTCTCAGAAATTGCTGCGCAGTCAGAGTCGAGTGAGATCCGTCAGGACTGGAAGCCTCCTTTCCTCAGCAATGAGGAGTTTACGCAGCTGATGCTGGAGGTGAAAACACACACTGTCACCCTCATCACATTCTACCATACTCACTTACTGACTTAAGATTTCTAAAGCTCCTGTAAGGAGTAAAATAGCCCTTTTTTTATTAAATAATGTCTTGTGCTGTTTGTCCTCAGGCACTAGACGGCTTCTTTCTAGCCATCATGACAGACGGCAACATAATCTACGTTTCAGAGAGCGTCACCTCCTTATTAGAGCATTTACCAGTAAGTTGTGTTTGAGAGTGAGAAAAAGAGAGTGAAAGATGTAATTGATACTAAAAGCCTGTGTGTCTGTGTTTCAGTCTGATCTGGTGGACCAGAACCTGTTGAATTTCCTCCCACTGGGGGAGCACTCTGAAGTGTACAAAGCCCTCTCAACACACATACTAGAGGGAGAGACCCTCACGCCAGACTACTTAAAGAGTAAGACATGTGCACACAACTTTCATATCATTTTATACCCATAGCTATTCTCATCCTTTTCTTTTGATTCAATGCTCCGCTCCACTCCTCCTTTTGATTAGGCTTGTGAGATTGTGTGTACTGTAGCATCATTCGATTGTGATCCCTAGGCGTCTTCACTTGACCCTACTATAATTGAGTATAAGGCAGACACAAAAGGGCGTGTGCGTGCGTGCGTGCACCCGTGTGTGTATATATAAATATTCCCTGAGAGGCTTCTGATAATCTACTGAACGAGAGTCATATAGGCCACTTTATACTGTAAATAGTCATAGACGCTCTGGTGCATTACTTTGCCAAACTTTGGATGATAGAATGATGAGAAGAAAACTATGAAATTAAGTCCTTTCCAATACTTGCTAGCAAAAGAGTTTATAATAGCTGTACCCTGTACTGTGCTTTGGGCTGTAGCTAACAAAGGTGAACTTGAGGGGAATTAACACAGCAGGTAAAAGTGGCCCAAATCCAGGCTGTTTCCTTATTTTTGGCAAAAATGTGTTCTCTGTTTAGCAGTGTAAACAACAAAAAAACCCCACTGAATTTGGGACACTTTGTGGTACTGAAATCCGACGCAAGTCCGATATATGGCAGTGCAGCGGTGTCTGTACAGGAATTAATGGGCTTGACATCATCTCACCTCTACCTTCTGTTTGAAAGGATTTTGAAAGAAATGGCTGAATGTGGCCGTAAGAGAACAGTGCTGCAGCGGGACAGAAAAAAAGAAAGTTCTTCTGTAGGCTATATAACATGCCCTTTTTACAGTGAGCTCGAACACATTCCCGGGTGATAAGCTCAGCTGTCAGGCATTGGAACTTTGTAATCGCTCCTGCAATGCTGGAGAAGATGAAATCAAAACCTCTGGGAGCAGACCTGCATCTGTTGGCAGTCATGATTGTTTACCCCTGGGTGAGCGTGCCATGCAAAGCGTTTTTTTGCGCACCAAGGTCAGTTTAGGAGCGTGATCTAATGTCAGATATAGGTCACCTTTAAAAGGTCCTGTGATTTGAGCCACTTTTACCTGCTGTTTGAACTTAGCCTGTACTACTTTAAATCTAAATCTGTTACACATTTAGGTAGTTTCTCCTCTGGCAAAGTTAAGGTGCGATCCCTTCTCAACGATCTCTTCGCCGTCATTTTTGAGGAATACAATGAAGTCTTTCTTCTGGCAGTTTATTAATCACTTTTATTAGTCACTCAGATCAAAATGTAGCTGAAGTTGTCAGCTTCACAGAAGAGCTTTCAGATTTAAAGTTGGTTATGGGACAACTGGGGTATAGCTGTTCAAGTCATCACTTTTTCTTGCCTTAAAACTGTTGGACAGTACTGTATATAGTCAGCCATTCATTTTATATATAAAAAATGACAAAAGTCATTTAAATTTATTTGAATTTCAAATTTATATCTATATAAATTCTATAGATATGTAGATATAAATTCTCTTCAAATAAATTTAAATGATTTTTGTTCTTATGGCAAGCCAATCAGTAGGGTTTTCACTATATTCCTACATGGGGTTGTTTGATCATACCTCTCTATGAATTAACTTGTTTTTGTTTGTGGAGCTTTAGAGTAGCAGTAAAATGGTTTTGTCTATTTTTGATGTTATGTTGTTGTTTTTCTTGCCTCTGTAGCAAAAAATCAGTTAGAGTTCTGCTGCCACATGCTCCGGGGCACCATCGACCCCAAAGAGCCTCCTGTCTACGAGTATGTCAAGTTCATTGGAAACTTCAAGTCCCTCAACACTGGTAAGAGCGAAAGCTGCTGCCTGTGGCTATAATGCTGAGTCATGCTTCTCACACTCCTCTGCTTTTAGCCCCATTTTTTTTGTTTTTCCTTCCGGTGCTCAGCTCTGTGGCCTAGTCATGAAAAAGAGAGGGAAAGGGTTTTTTTTTTTTTTTTTTTTTTTTTAAAGTCAGGTTTAGAGAGCTCTGGCAGGCCAGGTGTTATTCCACACTAAGGACATTTTGCTTAGGGCAGAAGGTTTTTCAGGTCAGTGTGAATGCAGAGCTGTTGTAGCAGACCCTTGCTCCTCTTCAGGTGTTTGCTTGTTGTCTCTTGATACAAATACAAACAAGCCAAGAGCCTGAGCCTTTTATCTTTGGTGCTGCCCGGTACCTTCACTAATACAGACAATGGTGCCTTGATGATTCAACAAATGGTCTGGAATTGTGTTTTCCACCATTTGTCTTCGGATAAAGTTAATTTTATGTATGTGCTGCCATCTAGTGATTTGTTTGAACCATATTTATACTCCTCTGTTTTATGGCTCATAATTTGGTGCTTTGTTTTCCTGCAGTGCCTAACTCGACACGGAACGGCTTTGAGGGCGTGATCCAGCGCTCCCTTAGGCCCTCGTTTGAAGATCGTGTGTGTTTCATAGCAACCGTGAGGTTAGCCAAACCTCAGTTTATCAAGGTAGGCAGATCCAGCACTCTCATTGGTTCTCTGATCTTGCGTTTAACTCCTTTTTCATACTTCACTTGTGAAAACAGCAATCAGGAATGGAGTGTTGGAGGTGTTTGGGGATGGGTAGAGTATGCATCTGTGAATACGTGTATGGATATTGATGGAGGTAATGGGGGTAGCAGTGTCACTTACCTTTCTCATTAAGACACACAGACACTTGAAATGTGAAATCTCCGCTGTTTTGGAATATTTCTGTAACTTTATAAGCTGTAAGGATGTTTTGCTAGAGTAAATTGACAAACTGGGCATATAGCAAATCAATGTAAAACTGCAGCCTTCATATTAAGGAGCTTGTTGCTTGAATGTCTGTTACAAGCCCGTTAAAGTAGGGTTGGGTGATGAAAAAAAAATTGCATTCAAATGTATTAACAGTTCTTGATTATGATTTTTACTTATTTGGTTTTTTTTTGTAGTTCTTACATAATTAAATGTAAAAAAGGACACAATTTCATTATAGACATGTGCAAAAAGTGGTAACACCAATCAGATTGGTTTGTTTCTAGTTTTTATTTTTGTGGTTCTCTATTTTTGTTTTTGACAAACACTTTACAGTGTAATCTTCTTTGATGTAGTTAATCATATGGCTTAATGGTATGTTGATAATCATATGAAATGCCATGGCTTTGGAGTCTTTGTTGTGTGGTTTTTTTTTGTTTGTTTGTTTGTTTTTGCTTTTGTTTTGTTTTTTTCTCTCTTTTTTTTTTTTCTTCTTCAGCACACGACTGGGGTCAGTGCATAGGTCTCAGAGAGGTGCTGTTCATCGAGTTAAGAAAGCCCTCCTGAAAATTTGGAGAATCATATTGACTGAGTTAATTGTGAAGGTTGCATAACACAAATTTACAGCCAACTTTTACTTTTTTACTTGACAGAAAAGTGAACAGACATCACTGCCATCTTGGTCCTGACATAACCTTTCAGGTTGCTGTAAGGTGTAAATGTGAATTAGCATGATTTAAGCGATGGAAATCAGCCAAACAAAGTCTTGTAAAGCAAACATTTCTGCATTTTCAGGGAACAAGAAGTCAAATACTCCGTATTTCCGTATTGCTTTGTAGATAAATGTATTTATATGAACTATCTTATGTTGTATTGTGAGGTGTTCTAGATGGAAATAACATTTTTATAATGTCTGTTCTGTAGGAGATGTGCACTGTGGAGGAACCCAATGAGGAGTTCACATCCAGACACAGTTTAGAGTGGAAATTCCTCTTCCTGGACCACAGGTTGGTGAGGGAGGAGGGGATGAGGGGTATAGATGTTTGTAGAAGTTGGTGGGCTAATAAGTGTAATAATTAAAATATTCTGATAATCTAATCACGTGTCTGATGGGTGATGGAAGCTGCCTCTCTGGAGGAGCTAAGAAAGAACACTAGAACCCCTGTCCTCTTGCTTCGTCTTTGTGACCCTGGCAGTGCTTCATGTTTGCTTTTTTCAGATAACATATTGTTTTTGGTTCTAGCCAATGCCAGTTAGGATAGTTAGGCAAGTACAGCACCACATCTGCCTTCTCAAAAATGCAAAGTATAATGTACTTACTTTACAAACATGACAAATGCGGGACAAACAGACCTGCTAAAACTGTTTTCTCACTGACTTTTTGTGATGCGGTGTAACAAATACCTTAATAGTGATTTCAGTATTGTACTGGCATCCGGATACTTGAGTTCACATTTCTAATGTCCGTACCTTTCATTTGTGTAATGCATGCTGTAGTATGTAGGTAGTGCCTGTTTATTTCTATCCCCCTTCTGATCTCTCTTTTTGTGTGGTAGTAAAGCCCCTCAGGCCAGAATCCC
This sequence comes from Semaprochilodus insignis, assembly GCA_034552555.1. Classification (NCBI taxonomy): domain Eukaryota; kingdom Metazoa; phylum Chordata; class Actinopteri; order Characiformes; family Prochilodontidae; genus Semaprochilodus; species Semaprochilodus insignis. The sequence goes on along the minus strand of CM067481.1, from coordinate 17,162,340 downwards.
ATTGAGGCTGTTTTCAGTTCAGTTAATTTGGCTGGCTGCTTAGTGAATCAGATCCCCCATGAGAGACAGCCCTGGGAAGAGTAAGCTCTCTCATAGGCCTCAGCAAGGCTCCGATTAGGATACTCAGCCTAAGTTGAACTTACACACTGATTCTAATGAGCACAAAGGCCTTGGGGGCTGTTTATAACTCTGGGATCCCCTTTGTACTGCCTCCAGATCCTTACATGTCTTTTTCCCCCCCACTGATTTCAAGCAGACCAGCAAGAGGCTTTGGGGGAGAGGGAAAAGCTTGTTTACTAATAACCTATATCTGACTCAGATTAATGTAGAGCACAGCTGTCTTTTTTTTAAAGACTATAATAGGCTTTTCCATGCTCGACTTGCTATACTCAATCTGGTCATTTATAACTGTGCATGGTGGGAAAGCAATAAAATTGCATAACGCTTTCCTGAAATTTGTCATGATTTGCTGTATTAAGAGCATTGGCATTTTATACCAGCAAAACATTCACATTTATTACGGACCCAGTGAATAGGCAATACAGCTGCATTTCATTTAAGTGCTGTTTTAGCAACTTCCACATGGCAGCTTTGGATAGAACAATACATGGTAATGCTATTAGCCACATAAAACCAGTTTATGTGAGTTTTTTGCACAGTTTATTGGAACACATGTATTTTGATGATATTTGTATTTTTGAATTGATGATAGCTTGCACACAAAACTTTTATTTTATTTTTTGGGAATATTAACTGGACTTTTTTTTTTCACTGCTGATCTTTCATAAGTGACGTGAAATCACATGACTAGTGACTGTTGTCTCTTCTATTGACATGATGACAGCTAAGCTGATGAATCGGCTGTGTCCCCACAATTAGAACTTTTTGACAAACGTCAAAGGATCAGTTCGTCCTCTGCTTATCAAGTTTGGTGCTGCAAAAAATTAGGCCTATGTCCAAATAATATTCATTGTCTATCATTATTTGTGTCTTGTTTGGTGTGTAACAGGCTGTTACAAGTTGCAGATTTAAAAACTCAAAGGAGTGTACATTTTTACTTTATTGTTTAGTTTTGTATTTCTTTGTCCAATTTTCTGTTCGTTATTGATTAAGATTTTTTTTACGTTTAATTATTGTAGTGTTTTTTTGTTGTTATCGCCAAATACATTAATAGTAAGTATTTGAAATGAATATAGTATTTAAATATATTTTTTTGTACTTCTCAGGGCTCCACCTATCATAGGTTACCTGCCTTTTGAGGTTCTGGGCACGTCAGGCTATGACTACTATCATGTAGATGACCTGGAGACTCTAGCCAAGTGCCATGAACACTGTAAGTTACTCAAGTTACTGTAGCTTGTTTCACCCAATGTAGTATTTCATCCACGTTGTATGCCTGTTCAGTAGGAATTTGAAGAGGTTTATTTGGAATGTTAAATCTGTATTTTCCTCTGGCTCTTCCCCTGATGACCATTTGTGTTATTGCAGTGATGCAGTATGGAAAAGGCAAATCATGCTATTATCGGTTCCTGACGAAAGGCCAGCAGTGGATCTGGCTTCAGACACACTACTACATCACCTACCACCAGTGGAACTCACGGCCTGAGTTTATTGTCTGTACACACACCGTGGTCAGGTGAGAGTTTTATACAGTGATCAGGGTGCGGTGGGCCAAAAGAGTTTTTTATTTTGTATTTTTGTAGTAATGCTGTGTATGTGTTCTCTCTCGCTGTAGCTATGCTGAGGTTAGGGCTGAGCAACGCAGAGAGCTCGGCATTGAGGAGTCTCCTCCTGAGATCACTGCAGACAAGGTATGGAGTTTACATACATGTTCAGGACAACAGTATCCTGTCTTTGTAGGATAGTGAGAAAAACAGGGCTAACTTGGTATTTGAAGACGAAGAAAAATGATCTTTTTTTTTTTTTTAATAAAAGCTGCATGAATCAAAACATTTTGCAAACAGTATTTTGTGCATGTTAAAATGTCATATAGCATTAGAAAAAACACAAATAATCATTAATTCAGTATAAAAGGTTTGTTAGTTTGAAGAACAAGGGTTGGTTACAGATTTGGTTACAGTTTCCTGGGCATCCCCAGACATTTCATAAAGATTTTATGTTTCATCATTAGCACACCTGATTTAACTTAATAAAGCAAGGAAGAAGGTGTTGAAACTGTTAAACACATTGGTCTACATAAAATCATTACATTGTATATGAATGTTATGTGTTTATTGCAGTATGAAATGTTTACTGCACGGATAGAAAATTAAATATATAGTTTTTCTATGGGTGCCTAAGACATTCACACAATACTGTCAGTACTTGCATATTATCCTTGTTGTAACAAAATGTCATATCTCTAAAACTTAACAGGAGAAGGAAAAAACCTTCATGATTTTGTTCAGGTCGTCTTGAACGGTTATGTTAGTCCATTAAATGGGCTCGCAAGGTACATGTAGTTGCACTTTGAAGAGAAAGGGGGATAAACAAATTATGCTGGGAAACTTCAGTCTGTTACTGTAGAACTACAGAGTAGGTATTATTTTGGTGGTGGATCATTCTCAGCACTGAACTGAGTGTGTTGGTGGTGTGAGTGGATCAGACACAGCAGTGCTGCTGGAGTGTTTAAACACCTCAGTGTAACTGCTGGACCGAGAATAGTCGGTCTATCCAAAACTATCCAGCCAACATCGTCCTCTGGGCAGTGTCCTGTGACCACTGACGAAGGACTAGAGGATGACCAACACAACTGTGCAGCAGCAGATGAGCTATCGTCTCTGGACATGGTGTTTTAAAATTCCAGCAGCACTGCTGTCTCTGATCCACATGTACCAGTGCGACACACCAAAACACAACCACCACATCAGTGTCACTGCAGTGCTGCGAATGAACCACCACCCAAATAATACCTACTCTGTGGTAGTCCAGTGGGGGTCCTGACCATTGAAGAACAGGTTAATTACAGTGTGCACATATATTAAGTGGTAGGTGTATTTTATGTATAGAACATAACTGATGATTGCAGATGTGTTCATTATACTACAGCTGTCATTTGACTTCAACAGATAAGTTGAGTTCAGTTTCAGTTACCTGTCTATGTCTCTCCTTCTTTATTTCAGTCTCAGGATTCTGGCTCAGAGTTAAACACTTCCAGCCTGAAGGAGGCGCTGGAGCGCTTTGATCACAGTCGCACACCCTCTGCCTCCTCCCGAAGCTCACGTAAATCCTCCTCGCACACCGCCGTGTCCGACCCCACTTGTACGTACGAACAGAGCTCCACATTCTGATTTTACGGATTATGGGGAATGCTGGGGATAAAATTGTAACAAATTTATTCAAAACATACTTTTTTCCCCCTTAAAAAATGTTGCATGTTAAAAATTCTCATTCATCTTGAACAACATTACTTACGTTTTTTTTTTTTTAGTACATTAGCTGGTGTTATGTGTCTTAAACGCAATACACAGGGAAGAAATTATCAAGCCATATACGTGTAACAATACAAATCAGCATGGCATTTAGGAGAGATAGCTGTTTTCTCTGTTTAAGTGAGGTTCAAAATTCAAAAAGTTCAAAATGTTATATTATTGATTCGTGTTGTCTTTTGGGGTATTTTCTTTTAATGTGCAGTTCATCTTCATGTCAGTTGTATGGCTGCATTTTTATTATTATTTTTTGGAGTTATGCTTGTTGAATATACAGCACCTTCGGCAGCCCTCCATGTACAAAATGCCTTGCTTTGAACCCGGAACCAGGGCTTAAACAGTTTTGACAACGTATTGTTTTATTACATAATTTAATAAAAACAAACACACAGAACCGTTTGTATTAATAGCCTAATGATGATGATAATATACTGTAATAACAGAAAAATCTTTTTTGTAGTGGGCTCCTTTGTTTACATTCATTCTCAAAGCTTTGATGAGCTGAATCAGGGTACCTGAACAGGAAACACAAATCTGTGCCATGTAGTGGGTGTTGCAGTAATGGAATTGTAAAGCAATTGTGTAGATTTGTTCACTAGTGATTTACAAAGAGCTTTGTACTTGTGTCTGTATTTGTGTAGCCACTCAAACAAAGCTTCAGACAGACCGTAGCACGCCGCCTCGCCAGTCTGTCTCCACCATTGAGATGACTTCCCAGCGACGGCCATCAATCAGCAGCCAGGTTAGTGTGCGTGCGTGCGTGCGTGCGTGCGTGCATGTAAGACTTCTGCAGCTCTGTGAAACTGAAAAAGTGGATTCTTTAAGATGTTGTGATATTTGTGGCATTTCACATAATATGGTTAAATTAGCAGCTATTAGAAGACATCAGCCCCAACTAACTTGTATTTGCTCAGCAGCTGCAAAATTTCTAATTAAGCCCCTTTTCAGTCCGTTGATTGATTTATTGTGTCCATTCTTGAGATTTGGAAATAAAGTGAAGTGTACGTGATTGTGCATCTGAGTGTTTGTGCATATTTCTGTGCCTCTCCAGTCAATGAGCTCTCAGAACACAAGCCAGACGATGGCGGCGTGTCTAGTATCTCAGCCCCAGCAACCCCAGCAGCTGCAACCCACTGTGCAGGTAACAAACACGCACTCAGAGCTGTGCTTCACAGCAGGCTGAACTGCTCCAAATAGATTTGTTTTTAAAGGGACTCCTTGGCCAAAATGAGGCATGTTCCAACAGCAGTGTCACGGTAGTCTGTGCAGTGAGTTTTTGCAAGTGAAATTCTAGGAATGCACCCAGCTGATGTGTCTTGAAGGTGGGAGGCACTTTGGGAAAACTGCAGCTACTTCCCAGAACAAGACTGACTCATTAGAAGTGGAGCATGCAGTTAACAAAGCTTAAGTTAGCTAGGTACCTGGCTATCTAGAAACCTTCTCAGTCTACCTTCTTTTCCCCCTGGTGGCCATGTTGTGTAAAGACAGAGTCACTGTTTTCATCATGATTTTGTTGACCTCTGAGATAAAAGTTGGTTGAATTTATTAGCCTATTTATCAGTGACTAGGCTTGCAGTAAGGACGGGGTAACATAATAATAATAATAATAATAATAATAATAATAATAATAATAATAAAATATTCTAAACTGTATAATAATTTAAGTGTTGTAAGGACCTGTATGGTTGTTTTAGAGTTGAGTTTGTGTGTTTCGGAAATAGCGCCCTGTTTAAGTGAATGCTGTATTGTCATTAGTGTGCTGACAACTGACTGCTTTGGGAGCATGTCGTTCAAACAAACGCAGGTTGAGGTGCAAAGAAAGTTGTAGGCTAGTGGTGAGCCACGAAGCAGCATAATATTGTTTTTTAAAACTTTTGAAGAGAATCATCTAATGTAATATCAGCTATTATATTTCCTAAAAAGTTTGTATTTCAGTGTTAAATCTCACCTTGTGACACTGGCTATGCTGCAGTCGGTTACTGCATCACATATTAACAATCTGATTGGTCACCACTTTGTTCAAGCAGTTCATCTACAATGAGAGAGTGTTGTATGTCGGTGATTTGATGTTTTCAATTAGTTGTATGCATTGTCCTCTCCCACCTCATTACAGCACCATGTGAGATGATGACAATTAAAATCTAACATAAAATTGCATGACTTCATCAGTTGCGCCACATGTATATGCTGCTTAGAATCCAGCACCCCCTTAAACTTAAAACATGCATACTTAAAAAACATGCATAGGCTGATGGTGATTTTAGGCAGTCAAAATACTGACACAAAATATATTTGTGCAACTGAAACTGATGCTTTGAGATTACTGCAGAATAAAGCTCAGACAAAAACATACTAATGTGGTACAGTTACTAGATTGTACTGGAACTACTGTTGGAACTTAGGAGGATATCATTCAGTCATATTTTGGCCACTCTGAACCGTTTTTTTCTGTTACTAGTGTAATGAGTATTGTTCCTTTTTGTCCTGAGTGCTTCCTGTTGATGGGATCATGGCCTTAATTTCCTTCTGGCCTGGTGATGAACTTTTAAGTCATGTGATCCTTAATGCTAACCCCTTGTAAACCGTTACTGAAAGGTGTGCTGGCTATATCACTGTATGACTGTCACTAATGATCACAGTTGTTTCATGGTGAGTTCCTAATTAGACGAGCCAGTGTTGCATGTGCTGTTGGGGTAACCAACAGAGGGCTTATTTATTTATTTATTTATTTATTGTTTTTTTGCAGCCTGTGCTGCAGTTCTCTACGCAGCTGGATGCTATGCAGCACCTAAAGGAGCAGCTGGAGCAGCGCACACGCATGATTGAGGCCAACATCCAGAGGCAGCAGGAGGAGCTGCGGCAGATCCAGGAGGAGCTTCAGAGGGTGCAGGGCCAGGGCTTGCAGGTGAGCAATGCTGCCTGCAGGAGACAGTCAACTTGTGACTGAAAATAGGTCTGCACATTGAGTGAATTGCATGCCATTTGAGGAGTTAATCTTTCCTAGAAAGTTTTCCAAGACTTCTAAGAATGGATTCGGTTGTGATTAGTCACGCCTTAAGCATGCTGAAACGTGTCACTGCCTCAGGAATGCGCCTTCCTTTGTCTCTGAGAGTCAGCGCTAAGATTAAATGGGCTTATTTAGGGTGATGGTCTTGTGCAGCCTCTGTTGTGATACTGCTGGTGTGTTTTTAACATTTTGTGTGGGATTTCTTACTGGATTGTAACGTGTCAGATTTGTGCTTGTGTGTAGATGTTTTTGCAGCCTGGTGGCGGGAGTCTTAACCTGGGCTCAGTGCAGTTGACGCAAGGCTCCTCAGTGCAGCCAGGGACCGCTCTCACAATGCAGGGTCAGGTGGTGCCAGCGGGGAGCTTACAGGGTAGCCTGACATCCACACACGCAGGCACACAGCACACTGTTGCTCAGCAGCCCCAGCAAGCCCCTCCTCAACAGCAGAACCTCCTCAGAGAACAGAGCTCCACCCTTACACAGGTGAGGTCCACATACACATATTTTCTTAATAATTTGAGCAGAGCAGCTGTTCTTTACATTACAAGTATTTCATGATGAATGGAGCGGTAAAATGGACCAGAATTACTTTGAATAAAATCTGGGGATCAGTTGGAGACCCGTCAAGTCAACTGAAATTCTTCAAGTTGAGCTGTTGAAAGGTGTTGTTTGTAAGTGGGCATTACACTAGCAGGATTAAACAGACTGAAGCTTAAGAAAATAAACAGATAACTGTTTTCAGTGATTTCAGTGATGAGTAATAAACGGGGAATCAAAAATATATATTTGTATATTCTAGCAGGACTATCTGGTACACAATAAATCCACTTGACAACATGTGCTGGTGGTTCACTGATAACAAACAGAAGCCTGAGGTACAGTGGGTGGTAAGCTCGGCTAGCTATAACTAAGTCTCAGAAGTCTGAAGTCTGGCAGCGTTTTGAACTTTTGAAGAACTTGCAGCGCAACAGGGATTCTGTAATTATCTGGGCAGATTTCTTGTATATATAAATATCAAGCAGACAGTAAGTCTCTTTATAAGGCAGCAACAACCGGCAGCATCAGCTTGATCACATTCACTCAACGATTAGGAGAGCTCTCCAGTGAGATAGCGGTGAACCTGTATTGACCCAGAGAACCACACAACTGAATCATTTAAATTTTAAATCACGTGTTTAATTTATTGTTTAAGAGTTATTTATTTATGTTTAAAAAGAAATACAGTAGCCTAATAACCCCATCCTAGCAGCGGCGAAAGTCATTATTCAAAAGCAGACGATGCTGAATATATTTAATTAATATTTCAGGCCTGCTGTTTTTTTTGACTATGTTAATGTGGTCAAGAAAATAACTAATGCTTACACCATTGGATTTTCTGATTGCTGGATAATATTAAAAAATAGTCAAGAACAAATAGTCAAGTGTTTGTATTGAATGGATTTAACTGTCAAAATTGAGCCCTAAGAAGGTTTAGCGCTAAGAAAATCTCATTATATTAAAACTTATTTTGCCTTCTCCTGTAGAGTTACCATTTGGGGAAATACATGGTCTTGATAGGACAGCAATAATATTAAATATTTAACTTGTACATATTTTTATTGGTCAGGTTAACCTAAAACATAGGTGTATATTATAGGTTTACAAGTACTGACTGTAACCCATCTATTGGTGCACAGTTTATCAGCTAACCAAGACTCCATAAGTCATTGAAAAGGGGCCACCATCCTAATACAGGTCATGTTAGGGGAGTTTGTAGAGGTATATGCTATTCATGTTACTGGGGGTCTTAAACACTATGCTTGTACAGACCATTTTATTAGGCAAAACTGTCTTAATAGTAGTTAAAGATGGCATAACATTTTTCTCAATGCACAGTTTGTCATCCTCTAGCCCAGAAGTGCCTAAACATTTTTGTCTTGAGAGGCCCAGAACGTAATGTTTGTGGTGGCTATGGGCCAAAAACAAGCAACAACGTACGATAAAGGGTTTAGTTTAAAACGCATTAAATGCTACTTTCGTTCATTTTCTTTTATTCGTGATCTACATTTTTATTTATGTATATGTTATGTTTTATTTATAACTCATCAGCACACTGTCATCACTTATGCCAGCTATGCTGTGTTTCCCTGTCTTCAGTCCCAGCGGTCTTCTCATACACTGCAGTCTCCTCAGGGAGCTCTGCCTGCCTCTCTCTATAACACCATGATGATCTCCCAGCCGGGTCAGGCCAACGTGGTGCAGATTTCCACTAGTCTGGCCCAGAATAGCCCCAGTGGAGCAGCTGTCGCGACCTTCTCTCAGGATCGCCAGATACGGTAACATTTAACAGACTCTGACACTCAGCTACACCTCTTCTGTAGACAGCCAAAAGTTCCTATGCCCATTCTCATCTGTCACAAATCCTTTCTAGTTTATACCTGTCAGATGATCACTAGTACATATGTCCATGCTACTTAGTTCTTTGTCCTATAATGCTAATGAGGCTAACAATGAATGAAAGCTAGTGTCTTATCAGCATCTGATCTGATCTCATTTTCACAACTTTTAACAGCCCTTCCAAGCCCTTATTAATAATTAGTAACATTACATTTCATACCTGAAATAGTACACAAAGGGTAGATGTTTCCCTGTACGCCTGGCCACAACACTTCACCTTGTGGATACTTGCCTTGGACATTTGAAACCTGTTCAGTCAGACACAGACAAATCAAAATATATTAGACAAATCAAAGGTCATCACAACCACAATATTCTTATTAATGTAGGTTATGCATTCTGTATTTCTACATTCTACATTTATACAGGCTTTGAGTTCTGCAAGCTGGTTAATTGTAAACACAGTGTATTTGTTTTCATTTGTATCAGATTTGTGTTCACAAGAAAGAGAAGATAAAAGTCTCCTGAGTGACCGGTGCACATTTTTGCATCTGTCTACCCCTCCTGTGATGTTTCTCACGCTTCCCCTCCCTTTCACACTCCCAGATTCCCAGCAGCCCCTCAGCTCCTCACCAAGCTGGTGACAGGGCCAATGGCATGTGGAGCAGTGATGGTGCCCACCACCATGTTCATGGGCCAGGTGGTAACGGCGTTCGCCCCACAACAGGGCCAGCCCCAGACCATCAGCATCGCTCAGCAGCCACCTGCTACCTCTCAGGAGCAGCAGGCCCAGTCGCAGGCAGCCGCCGCCCAGCAGCAGAGCCAAGCCCAGGCCCAGCTCACCCAGCAGCAGACACAGTTCCTCCAGGTGAGTTCCTCCAGCTGCTAGAACTAATGTCCTAATGCAGATCAAGTGTAGCAGATTAATCCAGAAAGTGACCTTTGCGGACCATGAAACGCAACCAAATATTGTTCTAATGACTCATCATTGTCAGGGGGGGGGTGTATTTCAAGATCATGGGAAAAAAAAAATGAATGCAGTTTTTTCCAGTCCTTAAAAAGTTGTGGAGGTATTTACTAATGTAGCTTGCCTTTAAACATAGGAAAACTTTATATTGCAAAAGCTAAAATCCAAGACTTTAACGTGCAGTAGACTTGTCATGCTCTTTAGAAAGTTTTTTTTTCACGTGTGTAACTCCCGCGAAGCACAGGCAGTGGCTTTCTCAATACTGGTTTATTTGAAGGTGTCTCTCCGAAGCCACAGTGAACACTAAACGCACAATATTGACGAGAAAATAAGCCATGTAAGCTTAACACGAAACAATAACATACACAGCAAGTGAAATAACATTCGACTAACATAAAATACGGACAACAAATACCTCGTTGGCTGCATGCTACGAACAAGGGAATCATCTTTGAGTCTTTAGAGGGGGTTTCCTTAAACCATTCGTACGAACGGCAAGCCATTGCGACCAGTATAAACTTTACCGAGGCACAGGAGAAGTCGCGCATGCTGCTAGCTTGCAGGTAAAGCTAAATTGTCCAAAAGGCTTTCACGTGACTCAGCTAAGATTTCAAAATAATAGTACTGTTGCTAGTACAAAATGAAATATGTATTACAATGCAACTTAAACTCTTATTAATGAAACAGATTCTATACATTATGTAAGCAATGTAGTTGCAACAGTTACAATCAGTTTTCCACTAGTAGATTAAACCTAGAGGGGTCATAACCAAAACATTAGAATTAGAATCTCTCATGGAGTATTGGTTCTGTCAGAATTCTATTGATAAGGAAAATGCTCAGTGACTGATCAGACTCAATTACTTGTCCAGTTTAGGAATAGCAGGTCTTTTTTTTCTTTTCTGTTTTTTTAAATAAGAAAAAAAAAATCTTAACAGCTCAGATAGAGAATCTCCTTATTTTAACAAAATCACAATTACAGGTTTTAACACTGTTGATGTCATAAGAGTCTCCTCCACACACTCTGCAGAGCGGGAGTTGCTCTTCAACAATTGGCCACTAAGGTTATTGTAATGTAGTAAATTATTTACTGTAAAATCTACTTCAGAACACTATAGAAAGTAAACATTTATGCTTTGTTGGTATCTCTATACATATTCGACTTTGAGAAATAAAATATCAGGGTGTGGGAGCTCAGGCTCATGTTTTGTGGATATCTCTACAGCCCAACTTTGCCGCTATAACAGTATGTATGTTCCTATTGAGCTGCTGGGGTAAATTTAGATGAGATCATTTTTCATTGGAAGACCTGCTTTTTATTCAGCCCTGAATCCACAACAGTAGCTAAATGGTTAGCCATAAAGGTTGTCTTATTAAGAAGTGTATGAACCCTGAATGTCTGTGCTCCATTCTTCTTAGGCCCCTCGCCTTCTCCATGGCAACCAGTCAGCCCAGCTGATACTCCAGGCAGCGTTTCCATTACAGCAGCAAGGAACCTTTGCCACCACAACACAACAGCAGCAGCAACAGCAGCAACAGGCGCAGCAGCAGCAGCTCCAACAGCAACATCAGCAACATCAGCAACAGCAGCAGCAGCTTCAGCAACATCAGCAGCAGCAGCAACTGGCATCTCACAGGCCAGACAGCATGTCAGACCGCTCCAATGCACCACCTCAGTAACCCAGCAATGGTCAATCAGTCGCCAAGGACCGAACGTAATCCCCATTGCGTTGGGTGAGAAGGGGAAGAGGTCAGCGTCGGAGCACGATGGAAGAATAGCAGTATTCAAACCATACCTGTTATTGTGGTGAAGGGCAAGCCCTAGTAGGGGTGCGGTTTTCACCGTGTGCCCTACCTGCCTTTCCTCTCTGATCTCTGGCTGCTTGCACTGAATTCTGGGAAGTGTAGTCCTCATGTGCTGAGCCATCTAACTGGCTAGCGAGAGAACAGCGTCCGCTCTTTAAGTCACCCGGTCAAGCTCCACTGGAGTACAGGGGTGAGGTGGGCCAAGCTACTCCCACCCCTGTTTTTCAGCCCTCTCTTCCCTCATCTTGTACACCCAGTATGTGCTGTCATCGCCCCTTTCCACGTTTAATTTATGCAGAATGCTCTGGTTTGTAGACCCGGAGATGACGAGTCAAGACTTCAGAGAAGTCTAAGAGGCAAATGGCACTATGCTCATTTGTCTCCCTTTCTCTTTCTTTCCTCTCTTTCTCTCTCTCCCCCGTCTTGTTTTTCGTCTTTTTTGCGATTTTCATGTCAAAAAAAAAAAGTAATTATGGGTCAGAAAATATTTTTAAGAATGTCATGTGGATTCAACTTTTATTGTACAGTACATCTGTAAAATAATATGTAAATATATGGACAAAAGGAAAGAGAAACTAATATTTTATATTGATGCATGAGATGAAAAAGCATAGTCTGTTATTTGTAGCTTTGAATATACTTTTTTTTGTAGTATTCAAAGAAAAAAAAAGAAAACACACTTAATGGCTGAAACCTTCACGGACTTCCTTTTAGCCGTGGGGGGCGTTGTGTTTGTGTGTGTGTGTGTGTGTGTGTGCGTGTGCGTGCGTGTGTGCGTGCGTGTGTGTGTGTGTGTGCGTGTGTGTGTGCGTGTGTGTGTGTGTGTGTGTGTGTGTGTGCGTGTGTGTCTGCGAAGCAGGCAGTGCTGGTTCTGCGTGTGTCACAGTTTGTTTGAACAGCGCCTTCATATTTTAGTACAACTGCTGAAGAAATAACAGTAACTATAGGTTTTTTCCATTTCGTGGTTTAATAGATATTGACATGTTTATTAATCTCTAAAATGTACAGACATTTTGTAAATATCACAGAGAGCAGACTGTGGATTTAGATGGAGATGTAGAATAGTATATTATGGGAAAAGTGGGGTTTTTAAAGCTTTTCGCAGTTGTTTGCTGCCTCATTCTACTTCATAAGTGTTGTGAGCTTTCAGGAAAGGGAAACCAAGTTTAGATGATACTACGCGATAGCAGTGAGATTAACATAGATTAATGTTTATGATCGCTACAAAGTGCAGCTTTATGGAGAAGTGGAGAATGGCCACATACTATGTACCTTGTTTAGTAATACAGCTGAAATTTACATAGTGCCAAGCCATAATCTTAGTTCCACCACTTTGACAGTAATGTTTTAGATAGAATAGAGAAAATATAGCATTGTAACTTTAACCAATCTAAAACTTAGTCTTACCAAACCAAACCTCATTGTTGCTAGAAATTTTAGCACGCAAACATATTTGCACAGCTTTCATACACTGTATGCAGTGTATGTTTTTTTTTTTTTTTTTTTGGTTTTTTTTTGGATATGTAGTTTTTCTTAGATTTAGGTTGCATATCAGTAAACTACAACCAAAATGGAGTCTAAAACATAGTCATATGGAAAGGTTGTTCACCCCTGGTCAAATGTTGTTTTGGAAAATTAATAAACACATCCTCCATCCTCCACAGAGAGTCATCTCCACAATATATAGGAATTAATAAATAAAACCTTCAGTGTGGTCTGTGCAGAAATTACCGCAGGATTTGTATTTTATGATTTTCCTCATTATGAGAAACTAAGCAAATATTGAAGGTCATGTTTGAGTTTGTTCCCTGTATAGAACGTGTTAAACTAATGAAACATCATCTGAACTGGGGTGTCCAAACTTTTACAAACAGATGTTTAATGACTTTTCCTGACCGTAGTATGACCTGTGCAGTCCCCTCTTTTCATGATAGCACAGGCGTATTGATCCTTAATCTGACCTCAAGGAGGTGCCGTCTTTTGGAATAGACGTTAAAACTGTTCTGACCGATAAGAGGTCAATAAAGAACCCCCTAACAAAACGCATAGCACTTATGTCTTTATAGCACTTTAAATGTGTGTCTCTGTGTAAATGTACCCTTAATTAGCTCTCGGGTCTTTCAAGTTTACCTAATACCCAAACAAAGACAACACTAATTTACTGTTCAGTTTTTCCCCCACCTAGAAGCGTTTTATACTTCCTTCTCGTCCAGAAGGTTCTTTCTCACTCTCGCTTGTCGCAGGCATGCATGCCTTTTCATCTTTACCTAAAGGCCGTAGCAGCTTTTGGTCAAATCTAGCCTAGGGTTGCTGTGGCCTTTTGAGCTTAATAATATGTTAGTTTATGGAGAAACAGCATAAGCTAGAGAGTTGTACTGTTGCAGTGTAGGTATGATTTAACAGCATACAAAGTTACATTCTCAACATTTTAATGAGGTTTAGTTTGACACGGGAGTGAAGTGGTTCTCAACAGCTTCCCCCCTGCTGTTTGCACTTTAAGCTATCATGAATGTCAGGGCTAAGTGGAAAGGTCTAGTCTGCAAGGAGGTTGGCATGCCATCCTTGGTTTGATATCATTTTCAAGTGTAGACAATCGTGAGTTTCAGTGTTAGCCAAATTTGAAACTATTTTGGTCTTTAATCAACAATTGGTCTTTAACCGAAGTCTGTTTTCTTTTAACCAGTGATAGAACGTACAGATATCTTCTCATTGATCTTCATATTTCTTTCTCTTTGTTTTCTAAATGATCTTACTGATTAAATGGCCTTTTTCTGTATAATAAACCTTTTATAATACCTTTTAAACTTTGCATGGATTAAACCATCGAGTGAGGAAGCTTTTTGTCAGGTTAGTTCAAGTAGAAACGGGTTGCAATAATTCGTATATAATTCATATCAGACCTCAGCATCGCAGCACAGAACCGGTCCGAATGTTCCGCTTTCTCAGGATAAATATGCCTCCAGCTGTTCAGAGTGCTGGTCCAATCGCAGTTCACGTTGCAGTATCCATCCAGTAGCAGAGCTACAGCGGTAATTGTCCACAAAGAGTAATCCCTGGAACCGTATAGAGGGTGATGTGGGTTTTATAACCTCTGAAATTACCATGGTCTCACTAAGGCGGTAATGTATTAGTTCATACTAGTCATTACAAACCACTAAGACATGTACCGTGAATATAATCAGAGTTGCAGATTTAGCCTCTGCTAAATGTTAATATCTGCTTTATGCCAATTAGAAAGACTGTTTCACCAATGTTCAAGACTTGCAGTCTGTATACACAGTATGGGTTTTTCACCTTGGTAAGCTCATTTTGTAAAAATACTAGTCCCCAGAGAACCTAATAATGGCAGTAGCTTAATGAATGAATGTAAACCAGCGTCACATCGTAACTGGTATGCATGAGCTTGTCCTTAAATGTTTAAAATTTGATGAACAAAGACTGTTTTAGAGGTGCATATAGCCTGTTCCTCAAATATCATATTTTTCTATGGCCAGACATCTGGAGAGTTGTTTGTAGAGGAAGAACAGGCAGTAGATATATATACACACACATATATATAATGACTTGTCTTTATATAATGTAATAATGCATCTTTAATGAAAGGGAACAGTGAAGTAAAGCAGAGTTAGGATTATAGGATAACCTCAAATGAAGGACTTAAACAAACTGTGACACACTAAAGGACCAGATCGAACTTGTTTTCTCACAGTGCAGTGGGATGCAGGCAATGGCTGTTTGGGGGTCTGCTGTGAACGAGAGAGGTTATTGCTCCAGGCTCCTTCTCATACATTTGGGTGTTTAAAAAGATGATCTTGGTAAAAGAAAAGAAAAAAAAAAGTTTGCTGAGAAAAAAGCTTGAAACTCCCTCACAGTATCAGTTGTTCATGAATGGCCTTTACATTTCTGATACATTACGTTAACTTTGACATGCTCAGATGTCAGTAGTTAACATATCCTTGCTGTCCTAAGACCTGTAGTGTGTGTTTTATGAAGGCTGATCCACCACAATTTTCAAAAAGAAAAAAAATTGCTTTAGCCCAGATTAGTCTTAATTTCTGATCAAAACTTGCCTGCAGCAGGGCAGGTTGTTGCAATAGAGTCTACTAAATCTGGAATGTCTTCATTTATAATTATGTCTAAATGTTAGAAATGACCATCCATGAGGTGCGTATCTTTTAAAGTGTACAGTGGCTGAGCATAGACCTGTCACTACCATGACATTTTAGTTGATGATTCATTGATAAAAATAAAACTAATTGTGATTAACAGCTCGTCTTTTTTGTTCAGCTGTACAAGCCTAAAGTGGCTGATTAGCTGTCTTGCTTCCTATCTGTCACTACAAACACAGCTGAAGATGAAATAATTAAACATTAAAAGGTGTTAAAACATCAACCAGATGTTGCGTATGTAAAACTGCCCAACACTTGTTACTTAATGTGTTTCCTGCTGTCTCAACCCAGCAGACGGAAGAAGCTCATAATTTACATTGTTGTGATGCACATCTAAGATTCTGAAGGTTTACAACTGAAGAAAAGAAGTGGAGCCCTGACACACCTGATTCAGCTCATCAGGTAATACTCAAACCCTTCATAGCTGGATCAGGTGCGTTGGGGAGGGAACAGAATACCTGAAATACCTGCAGGGCAGAGGGACTCTAGGACTGGAGTTTGAAACCACTGGTGTGTCAAACTGGTTTCCTTTCAGGCCACTGCTCTATGGAGACGCGTGCTTTTCCTCTGAATTCAGTGTATTATGACTCTACTGATTGGCTGCTGAGTCAGGTGTGTGTGAGTATCCTGTGGGCGGCGAGGACTGACACGTGGGGTCTCATTTATAAAGCTTTTTGGATAAGTTCTCAACGTTTGTACATGATTCGCAAATGGTGCACTGAAATGCCTTCTGTTTTGTGCTCATCTGTATCTCACATGTTCCTGTCAGATTAACCTTTTATATAAATCACATACCTAAGATAAAATCTGTTTTATAAATGAGGCCTATGGTCTGAAGTGACACTGCATTCCAATAATTCTTTGTGGATCTGAGAGGATAAAGGCTTTTGCCACAGCTGCTAGAAACGTAGTGTTGGGCGAGTACCTCCACGTGTCAGAACACAACGCTAATACATTAAAAATGCCATTTCATAGTCATGTTTTCAAAAAGGTGAACAGGTCAAAGTAGAGTCAAACTCTTCCAGAAACCCACAGCTGCTGTTTTGGAGGAAAAGATGGGCGTTTTTTTTCTTAGTTAGGACAGCAATGATATGTCAGCGTCTTTGCATTGTATGCCCACACTTAGTTACACTTTATACGGCTTCCTCAGGCTAGTTCTGGACACTCAAATCCACTTCAGTTACCTTCTCTCTCTCCATCTCTCTAAGTTACCATGTCACTAACATCACGGTCTCCATGAACCCACCATCAGCCAGCCACTGAACATGTTCTTCTCTTTTTTTTTTTTTTTTTTCTCTCCTCTCCTTTCTATCTTTCTAGTTGTCCCTTAACATTTATGTACCTGGTCTCTGACATTCAGCATAATTTCTACACTGTCATATTGTGTGAAGTAAATAAAAATGTATCCAAAGAGCTGGGAGGAGTGATCAAACTACTTGCAGAAAATCCCGTTTTAATTTTTTTTTTTTTCCTCGTAAAAGAAATTTTAGTCGTTCTAATGAAAAAGCCTGATGGAAAAGGAGCTGGTTACTCATGTTTAATGTTCTGTAGTTCTGATGTATGCACTAGAAGTTCTGAATGTCTATCAGTGTTCTCTCTTGCTATCATTTAATCTTCGTATGTGTGATGTTCTTTGCAGAACACTTGCGTTTGGCTCATGAAATTTATCTGGTCAGTACACGGGTGATGGGGTGGGCGGGGTAATGAAATTAATTCAACGCACCTGTGATTAGGAATTTTTTTTTTTTTTTTTTTTTTTTTTTTTTTTTACACGACTTATGGTTCACAACATGACTTGAAATCCAGTGATCCATGGAGCTTACAGGGTGATGCTGTTTCCATGGACTTCGAGTAAAATAAGCTTTGTGTGCTTTGTAAAGGTGCTGTAATATCAGAGTGCGTGTGCTGCATTGGGTTCATTTGATGAGCCAGGCTGTTCTTACATTAACAAAGACATAATGGAAGCTTTTTAAGCGAATGGTGCCGTTTGCTCCCCTTACTCGATTTCGAAAATAAACATATTAAAAAAAAAAAAAAAAAAGGTCTCAAGCAAATTACATTTTACATTTACATTTATGGCATTTAGCTGACGCTCTTATCCAGAGCGACTTACAAGGTCATTCATATTACAGGTAGGCCAATGTAGTGTTAGGAGTCTTGCCCAAGGACTCTTATTGGTGTAGCACAGCATAGTTACCCAGACCCGGGAATCGAACCCCCATCTCCCACATGGGGCGGTAGCTCCCTGGAGGTTAGTGGTGTTATCCGCTGAGCCACACCAACCCCACGTTCTCATTTCTGTACGTGTGTTAACTTTAGTGTGGACTGACACAACGCCACCACTAAAACCTGTCTGAACTTTTACATTTCCACTCATTTTAATTGCATCTTCTCAGCAGGCACATTTCCCTACTTGGTACAAAGCCAGTATCAGTTTATCTTCTGAAAATGTGCATCATAGGATTTATCCTCTTTAAAGTCCAGAGGTAGTCAGACCCTGCTAGTCCACTAGATATGATTTAGAAAGGATAAAGGCTATTTACTGTCCAGTTGTGTTTTGCAGAGTGTAGCTCCAGCCTGCATCTAACTAGAACACTAATGCATCTGTGAAGTAGTTAACAAGCTGGAGCAGCTGTAGTTGGAACCAGACAACACAAGTTGGGTACATCTCTGAGACACTAGTCTTTCCCTGTTTTATTGAGGTACAGGCAGGGAGTTGAATAAGTACCGTTAACTAGCAAATGCTTTCCCTCTATCCCACACCTTGCTGCTTGAAAGAAAAAAAAAAATTAATCTTGACAGGTGAAGGTCTGCAGCAACTCGTCTTCCTTTACGACCGTCACTGAAGGCCTGGAGTACTTTGGTCAGGAATAAATGAGGCATCCAGCACACAAAACCACTGGGCAGACAGTCTCCCCCATTGAAAACGACAGGGGAGGAAAAAGATACTTGTCTAAAAACAGAATTTAAGGCATCATATCACTGAAAAACTGAATTTTCCTGTTTGAAGTACTATGTGAACATCATGTAAAGTTTTACCTTTAACTATCCAGTCTGTATACTGTGCTGCTAAAAACAGCCTGTTTTGAATTCACTGTTTTTGTGATGACACAGGAACATACTAATTTACATGCATCCACCTATTCAGCCTGCAGCAGTTTAGCTCCTCCTACTCATACTGAAGTTCTAATGTATGTTTCAGCTTCCGATAAATGCACAATACAGGGCAGCCAATCAACAGAGCTCATTTATCTCAGATCAGTCTTAAAAGCAAAGTAACAAAAATGTTGACAATGTTTGGTACATGAAGCCACACAAAGGTGAAGTTAAATTTAAGCGTTAAAAAAATAAATAAATA
This sequence comes from Semaprochilodus insignis, assembly GCA_034552555.1. Taxonomy (NCBI): domain Eukaryota; kingdom Metazoa; phylum Chordata; class Actinopteri; order Characiformes; family Prochilodontidae; genus Semaprochilodus; species Semaprochilodus insignis. Next base: position 17,143,229 of record CM067481.1, on the reverse strand, counting down.
AAAAAAAATTCACATTCAAACACAATGTAGGACATGGCTCCTTAGTCTTCTCAGTTGAGGCTCCTCACCCAATTTTCTCAGACAACTTCCACTGCTACAACAATTACAGAGACAAAACGTTTGACTGACAGGCTTTAATTGAGTATTTACAGGATTCTGTTTTTGTACAACCACAATCTGCTGCGCAAAATAATGAATTTGCTTGTCCATTAAACTCGGACAAGTCCTGTCAAATATTGACAATGAAGTCAAGTCACCTTGAACAAAAACCAGCAGTCAGTGTTTTCCCTGACAGTACTACAGTACTAAAAAAAAAGAAAAAAAAATATTCAAAAAGAAAAAGGAAAAAAAACCAGAATAAATAGAAACTGCTTTCAGAGATGACAAACCAAAATTACTTTTCATAGGGCAACTGTCAACTGGCAGTAAAGGCCTCAAAAGGAAAGCCCACTTTTAATGACACATAGAATTTACTAAAAAAGCACTACTGGCCTTCTCAGACCTAGCCACTGAGCGAGATGTCCCCGTTCATGATGAGTAATTATATGAATGGTCTGTCCTTTGAGCTCACTCTGTACCTGTGGTTGAGACTTGATTGTGCAATGACCTCGGATGAATACTAGCTTTAAAGGTCTCTGTATTGAAGGAAGTTACTAAGTTCCTTCAAATACCTACTGTCCACTGATAAGGGGACCAACATTACCCATCGATGCAGTATGTGAAGTACCCAAAATTGCAGAATAGGAATGGAAGCCAGTCCTTCAATCACTGTATGAGCGCAGAATATCACCCTTAGGCCACATACAGTAGGTCAGAGGACAAAGACAAATGTACATGACTGGTTATGTCATCACTGCTGCTTGTAATTATCATCACAGGATGTGAACTAAGCCTGTTAACTGAATGCACAAGTACTCGCAGTGAGTTTTGGAATACTCAGTAACTACCCAGTAGGTTCAAGTACAGTGAATGGAGATTTGTGAGACCTACAAGGTAAAAACAGAAAAGGTGTTTTGGCGAGGGAGTAATCTGGAGAGCGAGAAAAGGGGAAGGGGGGAGGAAAAAAACAAAACAAAACAAAACAAAAAACCATCATTAAAAGGTTACCTGTCATGGGAGCTAACAAAACGTCAACTTGCAGTCCCTGAAAACAGCTGAATACGCTCATTCTCCTCGAGGCTGATTAGTAATGCAGCATTGCACAACTCAATTTTCTGTTAAATTATTGGGGAGGGGGAAAAAAACAAAACATAAAACCAACACAGCGTCCATGACAGGATCTTTAAGATGTGAGCAATAACACTGCATCCTCTCACACACACTAACTTCCAAACACATCCATACACACTGTATACAGTCCCTCTTTGTGAATAGAGCACAGTTGAGCTGGTATTTACAGAAAAACACCAGACAGTCTCTCCTCCAATCAGAATCCAGCTTCTGGCTTGATGAAGAGGGCAGAGAAAGCAAAGGCAAGGAATACGATCCCACCGATGATTGTAACTGTGGAGGTAAAGCACACAGCAGTTATCCAGCTGTTAATTAACTCGTATTGTTTGTTTGTGAAACCCAGTGTATTCAATAACAGAGTCTTACCAGTCCTGACTGATATCTTCTGAGCTACCATCCTCCCACCAACCACAGCCAGACCTGTGCACAGACAATGTCCCAAAGTTCCACCCACTGCCACTCCAAAAGGATCCTGCAACAAGAGTTGTCAGTTATTTAAAGGGTTAAGGTTCTCCCCTTTGTTAGTTTAGTTTATTTAGTAATAAACACATAATACCTACTTGGCAGAACAACCAACACTTGTAGCATGATACAGGTAGGCAAATACTGCATTAGAAGCCTTTTGGAGAGCCTTAAGCTTGCTCACACATACTACTTTTGCTTGACATAAGCAACACAAGCTGATGCACATTGTTAATTCACACATACAGCGATTGAACTGAGAAGTGGTATAGCAAACACATTTTACAGGCTATTTTACAGTTATTTTACAAGCATTTATTCATAAAAAGCATGCCGTCATTTACTCTCTAAAGTTTTGTTTTAAACATTTTAGGCCCTGCACACACAAGGCAGACTTTTGGCCTTTGTAGGCATATTAATGATATGCATACCAACAGTTCAACCATAGTCAGCTGTACTATTGACTAAGTATGCTGATGTGTCCCAGGCCTTAGACATACAGGTACTGCATACAGCACAAAACCTTTCAATAGTACTTAGTATGACATTGATCGTGATTTGAAGAATTTGAGGCTGTAAAATAAAATTGCATAATTTCCTTTGCTTTCCACGTGTGACTTTACTGTTTTGTGTGGTCGTGGTGCCTAGGAAGGGAACAAAACTCCAGTCTGCTGCATGGATGGCAGCAGTATTGTCCATTATACTAAATCAACCATGGCCTTAAGCAATATTAATTAAAGTTCATCATTAAGACTTTTGCCCACCTAAAAAAACAAAAAGGCTTCAGATTTTTTTCAGTTATCACTGTGGAAAAATAATATTAACAAATAATGCGTTTGCTGCAGTCAATTGCCAATCAAGGTCAATCAAGATACACTGCAGCTTGAGCGATTGTAATTACTTGAGAACTAACATTCTGTAAACACATAAAACCTAAACTCAGCTAAGTGGTACTGGGTACTGTTTATGCATGTTATCTGACCTCCCGTGCAGCCAGGACAATGGTAGCGAGCTGGGAGCGGTCGCCCCACTCAGCAAGGAAGGTGAGGGTGAGTGCCTGGATAAAAATGGGCGAGATCACATTGTGCCATTTTCTCTGAGGCAGCATGACTGTTGCTGTCCCTGTCTCGACGTCTGGAGCCCCATTGGCCAACTTGTAGCGCTGAAGCTGTGGAGGAAATGAAGACAATCCCATTAGGAGATCAAGTTGCTAGATGCCTCAAACTTTCACTTAATAATGTTAAGGCTGCCAGTCACAAGCTGACTTATCAAGCTTGTTCTGTCAAACGTAAATGCATGTGGAGTGTGTTCCTGGTACAAGTGTTTTTAGAAATGGTCAGGGATGAAGGACATTTCATTACATAAAAGGAAATAAACCAAATGACTACAGTATAGACCAGGGGACCAGCACAAGTTGGTGTTTCACCAGACTGTGTCTAACACCCTCCGTGACTGGAGTTGAAGATTTGGTATAGGCCCGTGTGTTTACATGCACTGTTCAAGCTTTTGCAGACACCTGCTCATCCAACATGTCTTCTAAAATCAAAAGGTAATAATAGGGAGTCTGTCTCCACCTTGCTGCAGTAACAGAATCTACTCTTCTGGGACGTCTTCACACTAGACGGAACATTGCTGTTAGTTCTAGGTGTTACTGCCAAATATGTATATCAAGGTGTATTTAAAGGGAACTCTATATATTAATGTAAATCTAATATATTGTTATTGTGCAAAATAGTAAAAACAAAATTGAAAAAAATGTACAAATAAACCTGTCAATTTTGCTTTCCAACACCTGCCCTGCAGACCCAGCCAAAACGATGCTAAAATGTTTCCTTTCTGAAGACAGTTTTTTATTCAGCAGCTTTGTGTTTTAAAGCTCAAGTTGGCTTCTTATTCTAATTTTCCAATCCACCTTAAATGGAAATGTAGTCACACACTGGCATCTGTACCTGAATGTAACTGCTGCACCAACTAAGGTGGAACAGAGAATTGCAATAAGAAGCCAACTTAGGCTTCATCAAATTTCTCTCATCACATCTCATTCATTGAGTCATATTACAGTCATTCACACTACACACACACAAGTACCAGCTGGTCCACAGCTTGTTTGTGCATAAGACCCCAAGACCATGGCAGCTGGCCAAGTCAGGTGGCTTCTCAGGCAGAGCGAGGAAACAGAACCAATCTGGTGTATTGTGTTTAGGCAAGTTAACTTTAAGTGCAAAAGTACTAGTTAAATGAGAAACTGACAACACCAGCCATAACCACTTTAACAGGCTAACCTTAGCATGGTTTCTACATTATAAGGACAAAAGTATTGGGACAAACCTCTTCATCACTGAATTCAGGTGTTTCATTTAGTTCTGTTGCCACAGGTGTATAAAATCAAGCACCAAGCCATGTAATCTGCTGTTGCAAGAATAGGACATTCTAAAAAGCTCACTAAATTCTAGAATGGTATAGGATGCCACTGTTGCAAGAAGTGGAAGTGTTTAGAAACCACAGCAACTCTGTCATGAAGTGGCAGAGCACATAAGGTTACATTAAAGCCCATTTATAAAGGAATGTCATAAAAGCTCCTGTACGTGTAACGTGTAGATGCCCCTAGAATTTTTTGTCCATTTAGTGTATGATTATACATTACATTATATGTGCTTATTTTTTGCTATACTGCCATTACAGTTATGACAAAACTCTTACCTTAGAAGCACCCCTACAAACAACCACTACAAACATCCCTGAGGATTTGACTGCATTCAGTCATAAAAGCATTAGTGAGGTCAAGTACTGGTGTCTGATGATTAATTCTGGATCACAAAGGCTCATGTGCAGCTGCTCTAAAGCATCCCATTCTAGTAGCAATGCTTTTCTGAGGAGATTATGCAAGATGTGAAAAATGTTTGGCCATACCATCAACAGAACGTCACAGTCAAGGTCAAAAGTTTGCCATCAATACCGCCAACTAAGATGTTTTCCCATGTTCTTAGCCATGGAAAACACAAATTGCTTCACATCTGATTCAGCAGTACAACCTTTTGAAGTGCAGGTTTTGGGAGTGTCCCTGTTTACAGTTTAGCCTAGGTTTTGCTGATCCAGTCATTTGCATCGTGTTCCCAGCATGTTCAGTTTAGTGGGGCCCACAATCTTTATTGGACAGTTATTTAACAGAGTCCAAAAATAGTGTTGCAAAATATTACATAGCATGGATGCCATTTCTCATACAGCCAGATAACTCACCTCTTCATCTTTCTTCTTAATCTCAGCCTGCACCTCCTCAAGCTCTTCCTGACCTTCATCAGCACTCATCCTCAACCCCTCTCTCAGCATCCTGATGCCGAAAATGGCGAACAGAGCCGTAGAAATATAGTAGGTGTAAATCCGTGGGATAATAGTGGTGGCATAACCAAACAGGACTGATGGGAAGAGACAGAGGTCAAAAGTTAATATTAGACCACACCAGCATAACAATAGTTGTGAAACATACTCCTTCATACACCTAATGACTGTACACTGAAAGAAAGAACCAGGCATCTGCTAAATGAGTCTTTGGGGCTGCTGCACTAACAAACATTTTGACCTCAGGCATATTCTCTGTTGCAATTCTACCCATATTGTCCCAAAGATGAGAAATAAGTTTCTGTTTGTGAAAACTTGTGTTCTAAAAACACATGCAGAGATCTGAAAGACTACTAGTGTTCTCCTTTGAAAAGGTTTTAAAGACGATAAAGTAGAATCTTCTTAACTGAGCTCCAAGTCATCTACATCTCCCACACCAAGCAGCACAATTCACTTGTACAAAACTACTGAGCAATTCTAATGAGAGCCATTTGGGTCATTCTCATTAAACAGCTTCAAAACCATTTTCACAAACATCTGAGAGTTAACTGTCATGCAAATAAACACTATTTATATGATTACACGGACAACTTGGAAACCTGTATAGGACAGTAAAAGGTTCAATTATTACTTTTTTCCGATTATATCCATATTATATGTCTATGTAGCTTTTTTTCCCTAATTAGAAAATAGATGCTTTTAACTGGTGAATCCCTTTACTTTAGTCTTCTTGTCAAACGTAAGGCAGTGAACCAAAATAAAATATTATGTGGCACAAGTAAAAAATAAAAAAAAAAAAAAACATAAAGGAGGTAAAAATGTGACCAGTCTGCCTTTACTTAAAATGACAATAGCATCTTAAGACCTCCTCAAGTCAGAAAGATGCCAATTAATCCCATTTGGCTTAGGCCTACATCTTTGTCTTAAAAACACCTTCCATTTACTTAGGATGTACTAACTAAAAGGCAGAAATTAAAAGTGCTGTTTTAGTATGTACTTTTTTTATTGTGAAAATGAGTCACATTTTCAATTAAGATAAGGCTTTTTGAAAAAGTACAATCACTCAAAGGAAAGGTCTGACATACTCTGGTGACTTTCATGGGACAATCATGACAGAGAGTGATCATGGCACAGACTCATTTCAAACTAAGCTATCTTTGCCTGAGAGACTGATACAGCTTTCTTTCTCTTTGGCACAGTTTTCATAATTTCATAATTTAATTTTCAGAAAAACATGAGCATCATTCGGTATACACTGACCAGCCACTTCATTAAGCACACCTTCTCTATACTCTTTTCCATTTAACAGGTCAGTCTGTCACATAGACGCACTTTGTAGGTATACAATTATAAAAGATATCACCCTGTGTCTACACACTTGCCTTTTTGATCAGCTGGACCTACCATATAGGTGCATTTTGTAGTTGTAATTAGAGGCTGTGATCCATCATCTTCTCTGCATACTTTGTCAGCCCATTTTACTGTTCGCCAACATCCAGGGTTCAAACACAGCAGTGCTGCATTCTATTAGAAACTGCGACCAGGATCCAGTAGAGGACCTGACTATTGAAGAACGGGGTGGAGGGGGGCTAACGAAGTATACAGAGAAACAGATGGACTACAGGCTGTAACTGCAACAAAGTGCAGATGATTAAGACGAGTGTCAATCCAAGGTGTACCTAAAGTGACCAGCTGGTGTATTTTCATACAGAACACACATGCACCCTTTTATTTCATCTCACATTAAATTAAACAAAGTTTTGTTATAGAGAGGGTAAAGGAAATGTAGTAATGAGTAGAATTCCAAGCTCACGTGCACCAAGCTGCTCAAATGTACCATTCCACTCACCTGATAGGCAGGTCATGAGACCCAGAGCCAGCATAGCTCCTGCCAAGACAGTGAGCCGGTTATACCGCATGGCCATGATGGCTGCGATGAAGAAAGTTTTGTCTCCCAGCTCGGAAACAATGATGACTGAAATGGCGGCCACGAACGCATGGATGAAGCCCAGGTTGCCTTTACTTGTCTCATCTTGACTGACCACTGGACCTGCAGGTTGGCCAGTGGGAACTTTCTGTAGATATAAACATTGAGCAGCTCTTTACTATGTATAATAGAGGGTATGCATGTGATGACAGCTGGCAGGAGCCACTGCGGTTACGTCCACTGAGCGTCAGAAGGACTAAATGAGTTGCTATTTTGTGTCAGGTACGAATATAGTCCAAAATCCAGCATAAGTTATATTCTCTATTGACTACTCATCAATTAAATATTGCCCATATTTCATTTCTGTTTATGTGCTGTGTAAACTGTAAAGTTTATGCAGGCATTGATTTATAAAACATCCAAGATGATAAGCCTTATGTTCTACAAATAAAGGGGGGGACTGCTGGACAGGGTAAGTTAATGATAGCCAAAACAAACGCAGTTGTCCATTAAAAGGGGTCGCCACAACTCTGCATTAGACAGTCAGCAAGATAACTTTGTAGATCTGGAAGTTATACTTGGAACAGAGAAACATTAAATATCACAATGACCAGAAGATTATATATTTTACAATTGCATGTTTGTTCCCCCCCAATAAAAGCAGCCTTGCTGCAGAATGTTCTGCCTCTCAGTCCAACTGAGGAGGGCCTACATGAAGTCAACGCCCACCTTCTATTGCTAACTGTCTACTTGCCAATGAAGTGATGATAAAAGAATCAGTTTCCCTAATGGGTCAAGTCTTGTAGGTGGGTATGTCAGACTCCTATGTGACAAAGCACCACAGGTGAGTAAACCAGTTGTATGAGTGCCTCTGCTAACGTCACGTGTAAATCTACACTATAATATAACAGTGTTGCCCAGATGAATATGATTTGTGTGTAGAGCCTTGAGCTACTTTCAGTGCCTGTTCCTCGTGCTCTTAGAGAATACTTTCAGTCAGGATCATACGAGGCTTTTATCACATGGGATCTGAAAGCTGGAAGTCTAGATCTGGAAGCTGCTTTCCGACAACGCCTGTTGTTAAATGCAATACAGTAATTAAACAAGATTGAAGTGTACAATACAAAGCAAATATCAAGTGCTCATCACGTGTCCGCTAACGCTACATTTCCGTAAACCAAGTCCTACTTTGCACTCGTGTGTGCACAGAACAACAGAAGATGCTTGTGCTTTCCTGAGCTACAGCCGTGCCGTGTGTTACTACGACGGCTCTGAAAAACAGCCAAAGTTCTGCTCAAAAAGGTGGTCAGCACCTGGGATGGGGACAAGTGGCAAGTGTGTAAAACGCCTTCAGTCAAAACCCTGGTAATAAACAGAAGGCAAGTGAACGTAGACGAAGTAAACGTTCCTCAGATGTAACATTACGATCGTTACGTCCTTAGCTGAAACTAGATAGCTAGCTAACGTTATCCAGTTCAGCCCGGTTCCAGGAAGAACACTGGTGTGCTTAGCCTAGGTTTGCTCTTCTCTAGAGGTAGATACGACTAGTTAGCCAGGAAGTTAACATTAGCGACCGACTAAACAAGTATACTGCAGCCAAGCAGACCGGTCATAATTTACTCACTTCAGGGTTGAAAGTATATGATATGAAGCAGTTGTATTACCTCAGCAGGCTGCTGCTCCTCAATTACTTTGGCATCCTCTTGAACTGCTGAAACTGTTGTCAAAACCAGGAGAAATAGGGCCAGTAGGACGCCAAGCAAGTTCGCCTCAGTATGCCGAATACCGGCCCGGAGAGGCATTTTAAAAGTTTGCCAAAGCAGCAAAAGTTTAACGGTAAATAAATGTGTCGTAACTCAAGCTCATAAAATCAATTAACTTGTACTTATCTCAGTAATATAAGCTGCCAGCTAGCTAGCTAATCAACTAACTAGCTAGCTGAATTCATGTTAACGAAACATCTAGCCGCTGTTGTAGCAAGAACGAACCTGCTGGCAGTTGGAGCAATATGATTGGTCCATCTGTAACAAAACGTGTACCTAGTCGATTACGTCATCAAAATGAATTTCAATGATTGGTTGCCGAAGCTGTCGGTAATCTACACCGGTCGAAATGGGTTAAGGTAGGTCTCACTGCGATTAAATTAGGAAGTAAGAAAAAGGCCACGCACAAATATTTCCCAGCTAATCCCCGCTGACCTCGCTTTTGCCTGATCTGTAAGCCATGTGGATCCACATGCAAGCCAGCCCTGGTTATACATTAACTGAAGCCACAGGCTACAAATCCGGCAAACCCAAGACGAGCAGAAAGGAAAGGAAGCTCCATTCAACTCGCCGGACACAACTACAGCAGTGGAGGAGGAAACTCTCGCGAGATGTATAATCCTCATATTACCTTAGAATGCGTGTTGATGTAGAAACACAGCTAGCCATCTGAAGTCGACTGCGACTGTCAACCCCACATGACATTACTCAAAACAGCGCCAGAGATAAGAGAAGATGAGAGAATGTAACAAATATTAAACCGCCCTAATGTTAGTTTATACACTGTTTTTTAATTTGATATTAATTATTATGTATCTGTTATTGTATCTAGACATGCTCTAGGAAGCGGGAAGTGGGTTAAGCACTGGCGTTCATAATAGCAATGTTTTAGTATAACAGTAATTAAAAATTATTTACGGAACAAAAAGCAAGTATACACAAAATTATCTATTATAATTCAAAAGACAGGCGTCATTAAAAAGACAGCTGTTAAAGTTAGCGTATTATGTTATTTGGTATTAGTTTAAATGTGCATGGTCAGACAGATAGCACAGTTTATGGTAACTTTATGCATTAAAAGATCTGTTGCTCTGTGAAAGTAGAGTTGAAATTTTAATATCATGATTATCATGTCCAGAAATACTACATATCATGGTATTCCTAAAATGTACTGAAAATGTTAAAAAAAAAAAGTTCTGATACCCAAACTAAAATAATTTAACTTTTATACTGAAAGTTTTATACTGAAAACCACAAATAAACAAAATAAAATTAGTATAATATGATGTAACTTTGTTTATGTAAACATATGAATACCATGTCAAATGTACACTGGAGGTGGCAGCATGATACATTACATCACAATTTTTTTAATGTTAATTTAGTACACACTCAGCTTAATATCACACTCCAACCTCCCTACGCTCCCCAATGAGCTGATTTAGGCTATCAAAATATCAAAATACATTTTGGTGCCTGACACATTATAATGACTTCTGCACCATTTAAGGTGGAACAGGAAAATCTGAACAAGCTGATTTTAACTTTGTTGTTAAAATGCTGTTAGGCTTTTTTGAGCTACCTATAAAAATGTGCTACGGTTGCACCTTTCATCAAAGTTGCACAATTCTCTATAAAGTAGTGCGTGGTGGTCATGAAGATGTGATGTGTCATGAGATTTGAAGTATTACCTCATTTCATATAATTTATTCTGCATCTTCAACAAGTTCCTCTCTGCACTCTATAAAGACTCATTCTGACTACACTTTAGACTTATGTCTCTTAAGACGAATCTCCAGTGCGCTGCCATTGCCTTCCGCCATGTTTCCCCTCACACAAAACAAACTCACGCTGAATCCTGTGGAGTCTGTTGCCAACTTTTGTGCATCACGGTGGTCAACCATGATTTTAATTATAATAAAATATAATATAAATATAAAACATTTGCCATGGTTTACCGTAAAACTGGTAACCACCACTAGGGACAAGCTGACTTTACATCCACTGTAGTGGCCTTGGACAGAATCAAGCTAATTAAACACATGCATATGCTCACAGAGAAAAAGCAATTAGGCAACATGAAATAATGAAAGCAGCCTAATATTTGATAGTTGACACACCAAATCATCACATAACCTATCACACAGCCTATACCGAGGAACAGCAGAAAGGAGACAGCACTGCAGATCAAGGAGGCTGCAAGACAATTACAGAGCAATTTACAGAGAAAAACATTAATATAATTATAATCCTATAAAACTAACCCTGTTAAGCAGTTGACCATATTTTAAAGTTTTCATGTTGAACAACATTTCTATGGAAAAATAGTGTTATTGTTCACTTTTTGTTAAATAATTGGTTTATTGTTTTGCCTCTTTGCTTTAAACTATAGTCTATCTGTTTCTCTGCATAGTTTGTTAACCCCCCCCCCCCCCATCATCTTTTTTTCAATGGTCAGGACCCCCACAGGATCACCACAGAGCAGGTATTATATAGGTAATGGATCATTCTCAGCACTGCAGTGACACTGACATGGTGGTAGTGTGTTAGTGGGTGTTGTGCTGGTGTGAGAGGATCAAACACAGCAGTATTGCTGGACACCAGTGTCACTGCTGGACTGAGAATAGTCCACCAACCAACTATCCAGCCAACAGCGTCCTGTGACCACTGATGAAGGACTAGAGGGTGACCAACACAAACTCTGTAAGTAAGTGGAGCTGATAAAATAGATAAAGAGTGTAGATACAAGGAGGTGGTCATAATGTTATGCCTGATTGGTGTATACTGTCTAAGTAAATCTCAGAAAACAATTAAAAATGCTGGAAAAATGCATTCTAATTCATTCTTTTCAAAATATTTCTGAATTCAATCGATCCATGTGATCCTCTAAGCAGCTCTGGGAGGCATGGTGTGAAATCTCGGCTGATCTTTAAACACATTTTCTGGCTTGGCAGTGACACCAATTCCACCTGGCAGTGACTCTCCTTCTGATATTTTTTTAGGGATTACTGGAAACTTCTTTAGGTTTGCTAGATTTATAATGCTGTGGAGATTCACTCTCTAAAGGCCTAGAACTGAAAAGTTACTCAGTCATGCTACAGAGGTCAGAAGGGCGTCTACCTAAAGAGTGGAAATACCCACCAGTATTGTCTCAGCAATGACTTGATAAAAATCAGCAATGATAATAAATAAATCTCACCAATTTTACACTGGATATTGTTATTGGGTTAGTTCTAGCTGAACATTGGCCATGAGTTCAGACATTTTAATCTGATATAGTTCTTTAATACAGAATTGTTTTTTTTAGTGCAATAAAACTTAGTGTTATATTAATGTTGTGCTTTACAACCCCAGTTCCAGAAAAGTTTCCACAACTAAAAATGTTATTTACATTTCAGTAAACCGTTTGAAGTAACTTCACTGTTATTCTACTACAACCCCAAATTTGGGACGCTGGGTAAAACGTAAATAAATGTATATAAAAACAGAATGCAATGATCTGCAAATCTCATAGACCCACATTTTATTCACAGTAAAACGTAGAACACATACCAGATGCTGAAAGGGAGACATTTTACGATCTCATGAAAATTACTAACTCATTTAGAATCTGATGGCCGCAACGCAGCACAAAAAAGTTGGGACAGAGTCATATTTACCATTGTATATCATCCTCTCCTCTTTCAATGGCGTAAACGTCGGATGTGAGGAGACCATCTGCTGGAATTTTGGGAGAGGAATGTTGTCCCATTCTTGTCTCATGTAGGATTCTAGCTGCTCAACAGTCCTGGGTCTTCTTTGTTGGATTTTTCAATGTGTTTTCTATTGCCAAATGTTTTCTATTGGTGAAAGGGTCTGGACTGCAGGCAGGTCAGTTTAGTTGCTGTTGTGATGGCTGCAGTATGTGGTTTAGCATTGTCTTGTTGAAATATGAAATGCCTTCCCTGAAAGAGACGTTGTCTGGATGGGAAAACATGTTGTTCTAAAACCTCTATATGCTGTTCAGCCTTGATAGTGCCTTTCTAGATGTGTAAGCTGCCCACGTTATAGGCATTATTGCAACCCCATACCATTAGAGATGTAGGTTTTTGGACTTTGAACTTTGCGCTAATAACAAGCTGGATGGCCCCTCTCCTCTTGAGTCTGCAGGACACCGTGTCCGTGATTTCCAAAAAGAACAGTTCTCCATTTTGTCCCTGTCCACTTTAAATGAGCTTTGGCCCAGAGAAGACAGCGGCATTTCTGGATCATGTTGGTATATGGTTTCTTCTTTGCATGATACAATTTTAACTTGCATTTGTGGATTGCATGGCAAATGGTGTTCACAAACAATGACTTCTGGAAGTGTTCCTGAGCCCATGCGTCGATTTCCAGTACAGAATCATGCCTGCTTTTAATGCTATACCTGCAAATTGCTCCTCCAGCTGTTTATTAGTACTTACTTTTCCAGCCTTTTGTTTCCCCTGTCCCAACTTTTTGGAGATGCGTTGCTGCCATCAAGTTCTAAATGAGGTAATAATTTTCATGAAATGGTAAAATGTCTCAGATCTAACATCTGAGTGTTCTATGTTTTACTGTGAATAAAATATAGGTCTATGAGTTTTGCAAATCATTACATTCTGTTTTTATTTACATTTATTTACATTTTTTGGAACTGGGGTTGTACTAGAATGACAGTGAAGTTACTTTAAACAGTTTACTGAACTGTAAATGACATTTCCACTACATTGTTAAAACTCTCTGATTTTGTGTCATGTTGCTGTATTTGTAGAGTGTTGGGAATGTGGTTAGTTTGAGCATGATCCTTTCAGATGGACTACTTAAGTAAATTGCTTCAGTATAGATAGCTAATATAGAACATGGTGTTTAATGCAAAAAATGGTAACAGTGCATTGCAAAAAAATCATGTTATGGCAAGTGTAGTCTTAACTCTTTTCAATATATTGAGGTGTTTCGCTACTGCCTCGTGTAAACATGGATGCACAGAGGCTCATGGGAACCACTGGGCTAAAAGTAAGAGATAAGGATGTGCGCAAGGCCAGGCTAAAGTTTGCCTCATTTGCCCTAATAATTAATAATGTTTTATTTTTGCTGCTATGGCTGCATAAATACAAGTAGCCCATAATTACTAAAGTTAGACCAAATTAAATCATCACATTATCCAAACTTTTGCTACATTTTGATGGACATGCCAACGTGTGACACAGATGCAGCAGGAACACACAAGCTGGGCAGCACTGACTGCTTCTCTCCAGTGATGCTTTGAGCAAATGCCAGTGGCATGGCTGGCCAAGGGCGAGAGTCGGGGCTCCAGACAATATGCGCTGTCAATGTGCGGTGGACAGTGGAGTAAGTGAAGCGTGGTCAAGGGAGCACCACTGCTGCTAAACAAATTTATGCAAAGGCTTGGGGGGAAAAAACTTGTAACCAACTGTATCTTGTAACCAACTCAAAAGATATCAACTAAATAAAAAAATATTTTTCATATTTATTGCTTTAATGTTTGTTTACATTTATTCTAAGGTTATGTAAGGTTATTACTGGATAAGAAACACACTGACTGCCCAGATAAATAGTTTTAAACAACTTTCTTAAAGCGCCTAGAACAGGGCTGCAAAAGGCTACTGAGGCTTCAGGTTATCATTCCAAACAAGCTGGAAATTTACTGATCATATGTGCTGCTGCTTGTTTAGAATGAAGACCTACAGCCACACCAGATTGATTTGAATATTCTTGCCCTGAGACATTTGCACAGTACAGTATATGCAAAATTTGACACCTCTTTTTTTGTTGACTTTCTAAAGTCAAATAAGTAAACACATCCTCTACAAGCATAACATTCTGCAAATTCTGGTGTACAATACTAATTTATTTACTTAATTGAACATACTGGAAACAATACAATATTAAAAATCTATCATTTTTGCACACAAAAAAAAATCTGTTTTATTTAAAAACAAACAAACAAACAAAAAATCCAAACAAACAACAAAACTTTTAACAAAGCATATGACATTGGCATATAACCGTGTCTGTGGTCGGACTACATTTAGCCCTGCTAAACAGAATACTTAATTGAGTCCTTTACCTTCTCATTGTCATCAAAAACAATATTTTACTGTTGTACACATTTAAATCATAACATGTCCATTTGTATATATTAAAAATAGCTGAATCCCAGAACATATCAGAGGAGAAAAGGAATGAAGGCTTTGCGCTGACGTGGGTAAGCCTTAAATGTGCTTTGGTAGTATTCGTGGCATAGCTGAGCAGCCAGAGCTTGATTGCAGAGAATATAGAACACCACTAGCCACCAAGTGAGAGAGCAGCAGCCACAGCACACGCCTAGGGCGGTGTAGATCAGCAGTTCAGCCAGGTAATGAGGACAGGACACTAACTCAAACCAGCCCCCATGTGGGGTCCTGTGGGATAAAGTCTCCACCTTACCTGCACATAGAGAAAGAGAGAGACTACCTATAATCCATTTTGATGATAAATATCAATGCCCTACACATTCAGTAAAGGATGCTAAACCAAAACAGTTATTTATTTCAGTTTCCCTGATGGAATCTTTAATGCTTAGATCTTGCTCTGCTTTATTATTAACACTATATCTGTTGAGTGAGCAAGTCTTTACCTGAGCTGCTAGTACGCAGGCTAGCCAGCAGTGACAGTGAGCGGTGCTGTAGCAGAGATGCCCAAATGAACAGCAGGACTCCTACTATGTGATACCATCTGAGTAGGGACAGAAATGGTCCAGCAGAATGCCTCGACAGGCCTAGAAGATGCAAAAATGATCAATATAATGTCAACAACAAGCTTATTACAGGTGTTGAAAAATATCTATTATGCTTAATTCAGCAGTTTAACTTATACGTAGAACATATAATGAGAGAAGCAGAACTGAAGGAAGATGATCAAGCATTCAGGATTGGTGGAAGAAACATCAATAACCTTGCTGATATCCAGATGATACAACACTCATAGCAGAATCTAGATCTGAAGGCCCTTACAAGGAAGCTCAATGAACTGAGTGAAAATATGGGACTCAGTATGAAGACTAAGATTATGACAACAATAAAGAGATTAGCACAAGGAGAACACGGATGAAGGAAAAGATCTTTAAATGCAACGACTAGTCTCTACAAAGATCAGAACTGTCCAGGTTGTGGTCTTCTCTGTGGTTCTTGTCAGAGCTGGACCAAACAAGCAATACTGAAAAAATGAAGATTTTGATGAGCTTTGGTGTTGGGTGAAGTTCTGCCTTAATTTGCACATATTCTCAGAATCAGTTCATTTTAAAGTCCATTATGTTCATAACAGCTGAAGGTTAAAAAGGAAGAGGACAGCAAGCAATAAACTAGATGCGCATAATCAGTGAAACAGTCATTCAAGAGCCTAAAGACCCAAACAGATGACAGGACATTCTTGATAAACACTATCCATATGGTCGTTAGGAATCATAAGTGATAGCATTTAATAATAGTAATCAATTTCTTTTATTACTTATTATTAGGGACTTTTTATTTACAATTAGTGATGGTCATTGTATGACCAGGTCTCTGGAAGCATCTATACTTACATAACCAGTTCAGATAAAATTCACCTGAATATTTTTACATCATCAAACCCCCTGCAGAAGAATGTGGCAGATAACAGGAGCTCACCATTTGTAGGTTGTGAGACACCTGCACACAGGACAGTCAACCCCAGGAAGATGTAATAACTCAAACCAAATGCATACTGAACTACATGGATAACACCATCAGAGAAAATGCTGACCAACAGGCACTCCAGCAGGCGTCTGAGGGAATGAACCCACAGAAGGGCTTGCAACACCAGGACAGTCAGGTGAAGTTCTGAAATAGACAAACAGTGACAGACGGAGAAGGCTGTTACATCTCTTACAGGTCTAACTTTTACAGTTGTCAATATCATGAGCAGAAACTACGCCAGTGTGTCCATCAAAGACATACCATTCCAAACAGCCGCTGGACGTCCTGTCAAGAAACTGAGAGCCTCAGTCAAGAATTCAGGGAGCGCCTCGCCAATTACTACAGTACGGAGGGAGAGGACGAGGAGAAGCCCATTCCAGAGGAAAGACACAGCATAGAAATGCCAGAACCATCTACAGGAGGTGAAGAGGAAACTGTGTTAAAATGTTCTGAGTATTTTAGGTAATTTTACGGTGATGGATGAATTTAACATCAAACCAATCTGTATACCTTTGTTTACATATCAACTACTCAATTACACAGACAAGTAGAAAAACCGGTTAAGAAAAAAATGGGAAGTCTGTAAATTAGCTTAGATTTAGGTTTCTGGATGATAAACATCTTTTTGTTTAACATGTCATTATCAACACTGCATGTGAGAGCACCTTTTGGGAACGTCAAAAAGGCGAAGGACGCCAGGGCGCTTGAGCTGTTCCTTAGTTTTGCCGTATCGAATAAGATCCTGGAAAACCTGCTCAACGCCACCTGGAAGTTTTAATGGCAATTTATGAACGCAAAACGCTACTAGGAATCCCAGGGCCAACAAAAACCATCCGATATCCACAACCTGAAGACTGACAGGCATCCTAGCAACATTGTGTGGTGCTTTGGTGAAACAGTTCCGATGGAAAACAAAGACTCGTGATTTCGGGTTCCGCTTTTATCTTTGGTAACTTATATTAAGAGGAATTAATAAAAAAAATTCCAGACAGTGCATGGCTTTACTATATTTGATTAAAAAAGAAGTTCTAATTTAGAAGAACTAATTTATCAGTATTCACAAGGTAGATTATGTCGAGAGGATTATGCCCAGGAGTTACCACTGTGTACACTAGGGGGCAGCCAATGCTCGGATGATGGCCCCTCGTGGTAACTACCCTGTTGAGAAAAAACAGCAGAATTCCGTGATATTGTAAACTGGATACTGCTGCTCCAGCGCTGGTTTAGCAGGATACTCAGCATAGTCTTGCTGGTTGACCAGATTTAGTATATCCAGTGGAACTTAACTACTACCTGCACTACTGTTCGGGACTAGGTTTAAATAAAAGTAAAGCTTTCCAGGAGAGTAAAGGCTGATACTGTAGCACCAGGGGACAAACTCCCTATTAATACATAGGGTTTCAGAAGACAGCTTGGATTATCAGGAGTCTGCAGACTTTTGGATATACATTATATTTTAATTTAGGTACTGTGAAGATTTCCTCACATGTTCTTCTTAATCTTTTTAATATTTTAGTATCGTAAATCAGTACTCAAGTAACACTCTTGATACTTGGGTAAAACTACTGACACAGGTACAAGTAAGTGCCTTCACTTACTTGTAATACTACAAAGTATCAGGTCAGGTGCTGAGTAATTTATAGAACTGCTGTAGTAAATCCAGCATCTGTTACAATAGGAACTAGTTTGTGAACACTAATTGTCACACTAATTGTGTGACTCAATTTATCTATTAAAAAAAATTATCTGAAATAAACTGCTAAAGCTTCAAAGTCAGAGATGTGACCAGTCACAAAATAGTACAGATCTTGTCAACAACAAAGCAGAATGAAAAAGAAAGTACACAAAAAAGTAATTAGTAACTTCAGCCGTCACTCTTAACTGTTGGCTTAAATAAATGTCTACTACTGTGTAATCAGTCAAAGCTACACTTTTTCTTGAGTGTAAAAAAAAAAAAGCCAAAAACAACAACCCAGAAAAAAAACTACACACACACACCATCTACTAGCAGAGGGCTGGTGCCCAGCATACCAGCATAGTAGGTGATTCTCCCTGCTCAAACATACCAGTTAATTTACTGTGCTGGACATTTGCCTTCCAGGACTGATTTTGGTGGCCCCAGCTGCATATCATACCGATCTGGCAAGGTAAAGCTGTATAGCCTGATTCCATACCAGCCAGTGGGATTTGTTGTCACTGCCAAATAATAAATCTTGGGGTAGGATATAGTACTTGTAACTTGTTTTGCTTTGAGTTTAGGCCAGGGGGAAGTCTCTCTTCCTTTTCTCTGGACTCCTCCGCTGTGCATGACCTGCGGACATCAAAGAGAGTGCACAGTGTTTTGTTGGGCTTGTCTTCTGATGGACCAGACAGGAACCCTGAGACCAAGTGCAGCCGGCTCTGAAGCAGATGTGTGTTTCTTAGCACAAAGGAACACAGCAGAACTGAATAACGGAATGTCATCATCATCTCTCAAATACACTTCCATTATCTATCTGTGGCTTTGCAGATGTCGTCCTGTGATAAAACGACTGCAGTTTTCTCTAATGGTAAAGTGACTGTATTTCCTGTCTTATGAAAATATGGATATTGATTCTACCCGGATGCCCTGAGGAGTCTGTCCTTTAAAGGGGCCTTCTGGACTAGATTTTATATTTTATTTTATATTATGTTTTTGTATTGACTAGTATTCCATAGCACAGTATTATAATTATTCACAATTCACAATTTTATGTCAATTCATCAGCATTGCCTCACTACAATACCCAGCATGCAATATGCAAGTACATCATACAAGCACTCTACAGGCTAATACATAAAAACAAGCTAGCATTTGTGAAACACTCAGTCATTGGTAAAATGACGAAGAAAACTGTGATCCTATCTTTATTTATCTTTATGTATTTCTGAGATAGGTAGAAACCTTGCTAACTTTAGATTTTAGCTTGTTGTGTTTCCTGATGTGTCATTTCTGTTGTTTGAGTAGTTCATTCTGTACACAGTAAATATGTTTTGAAAGCAACTACTAAAGCCATACAGCTGCAATAAGATATTTGGCTTTCTAAAAAGGCAAAGAACAATCAAAACAGCTTGCCCTCAAAAATCCCCCCAAAGCAGTTCCCTTCAACTTCAAGACACTCCTGAGAATGGAGTTTTCTTAGTTTTTAAACTGGAATTGCAAAGACTTCTGTGGAACACTGTATAGAGTTAAGAACCACTGACCTAGAGGGCATATCTCCCCTGAGGATAGCCAGAAAGCAACTGACAAAATAGCTTTGAAGGTAGCAGATACTTAATTTCTGTCTGGCCAACATATCTGAGGCTGAAATGTACCAACAGTGTAGTAACCTACCAGTGAAGAAAAACAAATATAAAATTCAGGACCAGTTAAAGACGTCTAGACCTAGACCACTTGATGTTTCCACTCACATAAGGAAAAGCATTACTAAGTGACATGAAAACCATGCTGATGATTGCCGTAGGGGATGCCTGCTTTTAAAACTTTAAAACTGTATAGGCTACTATTCATGAGCAGTAGGCAAAAGCAGGCAAGCGCCTAGGACCCTCATGAGCCAAAGAAAATGCAAATTACATATGATTGGTGTCTAAGCATCTCCATTTTTACAACTTTTAATTTTCTGCATTATCTGAACTTTTTACATTGTGTGGAAATTGAAAATTGAACCATTTGAGACACTGTTTTTCTTTGGAAAGCAATGATATACTGTTCTTGGTTATGTTAAATAGTATGTCCAGAAATATATATACATATTAAAATTGGTTTAATTTGCATTTTTTTTATTTAATAATTATTTTTTGCTCTCCATATTTCTGCATGTTTCAAGCACATTTTAAATTAACTTATTAAATGATTTTTTTACTTAACATAGAGCACATATAATGGCAATCCAAATTCAAGAGAATAATGTCCATACAGTCCATACATGGAAAATAAACTGCAAAAACAGTTTTGAATTCATTGTTTTTATGAGGTCATGAAAAAGCAGAACATTTACATTCACATAAATCTGCTCATTCGACCTACAACAGTTTAGTAGTTTTATTTCAGCCCAGACTATTTTTTGAAAAACATGGCAGCCAATCAGAACACAGATAATTTCCATTTACTAGTCTTAAAAGATGCAGCAACAAAAACAACGTGTGGGAAACATCAATGTCAAAATCAATATTGAACAATATTAAATTAATCTGGCACCTACATTTTTTTAAATGTTCATCTAGGGGGCTTCATTCCAATCATTTGTATACTGCCCAGTATGACTAAATCTGCCCCTGTTTGTGAAACGATTACACAGGCTGAAATGTAGCTTAGTTTTTTTGTCTGATTTAGCTTAGAAATGTAGACAATGTATCCGCTATTTCTCTTTATCAGTAAGAGCATTATAACATTATTTAGCTTATTTCTAGGTATTGTTTTGTTGTACATTTTATTTGTCTTGTTGGTAGATATTTGTAATTGTTATCAGCATTTTTTTTTGTAAAAAACAAAATGATCTGACATATTTCTCAAAACAAATATGGAGGTCTGCCAATGGATAAACACACTTTCACCTAGCTACGATTATTTAAACTATTTCTATGCCCTAGTATTTACTTGCCCTAATAATTTTAGCTAGGTGAAAGTGCGGACAGACTCCTCAGGGCATCAGGGTAGAATCACTATCTATATTTTCATAAGACAGGAAATACACTCCCTTTCCAAAAAAGCTGGGACATTGTGCAAAATGTAAATAAAAACAGAATGCAATTATCTTATTTAAATCCTATATTTAATTGAAAACAGTATACAGACAACATATCAGAAGTTGAAATTTAAGTTACAGTTAGAAATGTTGTTTTATGCCCAATAAAGTTGGTACGAGTTGATGTTTAAAGTTGGTACGAGTTGATGTCTAGGTAGAACATTTGTATTGGAGAATTGTGTCTTTGTCATCCAGCTAAACTGAGATAATGTGAAATTTCCTTAAAACGTAGGTCTATTAGTCTATCATGAAACTTTGATTTGATTTAATGAGGGAGAACCATTTACATATTTAAACATAACACACATCTGCTTTTGCTCTACAATGACCAAAAGTAATGAAGCACTAGTACTGGTTCTGTTAATATGCTTCTTCAGCTTGGAGGAAACGGTGTCCATGATTTCCAAAAAGAATTTGCTATTTTGATTTGTTGGATTACAGGACATTTTTACACTTTGCCTCAGTCCATCCTAAATGAGCCCAGAGAAGGTGGCAGTGTTTCTGTATCCTGTAAAATATCTGATCGCTTCTTTGCATGGTAAAGTATTAATTTGCAGTTAACTCTGACATGTTCCTGAGCCCTTGCAGTGATTTCCAGTACAGAATCGTATTTGTTTATGGTGTGTCATCTGAGGGCCTGCAGATCAGAGTCATTCAATATTGGTTTTGGATTTTGACCCTTCATGTAGACATTTCTCCAGATTCTCTGAATTTTAGAATGAAATTTTGTACCATATCTCTTCCACATCTTTACTTCTAAAAGATTTAGCTTCTCTGTGATTATCTTGTAATACACAGTTGTGTGACTGACCTATTGCTAATTAACCTAAAAAGCTGTCACTCACTTATTTTTGGAGCCTATCCCAACATTCAGTGGGTGAAGGCAGAAAACACACTGGACAGGTCACCAATCCATCACAGGGCAGACAGACAGACAGACAGACATGCACATTCACTCATACCCACATACTTAGTGGGCATTTTAGCATCTCCAATTCACCTGTGGGAGGAAACCGAGGGAAACGCACTCAGGGAGACACAGGGAGAACATGCAGACTGCACGCAGAAACGACCCTGAATCAAATCCAGGACCCTCTTGCTTTGAGGCAGCAGCACTACCCACTGCACCACCATGTCGCCCTATGTTGTCTTTGTACTATTAAATATGGGTTTAAGTGATTTGCATTCTAATTACATTTCCTTTTTGCACAGCAGCAGAGTTGTATTAGCTATTTGAACTACTGTTAATATGTTTATATTTGCTGAGATTTTTGTCTTTTTTGCATATGAAATGAACACTGTCTGCAGAAGAAAGCTCTTATTTTGAAAGATGTATTGCAGACTTTTGTGGTTAGCTGACATCTCATCCTGTGGAGGTTGTTACAGGGCTGTCACGGGGCTTGTTAGTTCAGTGCTTACCTGGCTCCTCATCCTTGGGTGTGGTGGATCTTAATGAGGATGTGATTTACAACAGGAAGGAGCAATCATATGTGCTCTGTACTGGTACGTCATGGTCTTTGCGATGCCCCATATGAGCCATTACCTAAGATATGTGTTTGTATGAACGTGTGTGGGAAATATAGAAAGGGTCCTCTGAAGCGTTTTATTCCAGGATGACTCCTAGAGAAGGCTGCTTTCCTGTCTGAGGATGTGTACTCCGTTTCCTTGCCCCTCCTGCCACTTCCTCATTGTGCCCAGTGATGAACCTTCCCGACCTGCTTTCTGTCACTTCATTCCTCTTATCATTGCATTGCCCTACTATCTATCCATTCATTTGGCCATCTATCCCTTCCCCCCATAGCTAGTATCCTCCATTTTACTATTCAGATTTGCTTTAGAGTATGTGTAGGTCCAGCTCCATTGCTATGGTAGAATGGTCAGTATTTAAGCTGGTCAGTATTCCCCCTGGTATTCGGGGGTGCCATGTTGTCTAATCCAGCATTGGCTGACTGCTCAATCGCCATAATGATGCTGATACTGGCTTCAATAGCAACAAAATGTTTAGTTTAACTGTTCTTCTTCTGCAAATGCTTATTTAATGTTTGGTAATGTGCTCTTCCACACATTTCCGGAGATCCCACCTGTATTTTGTCCATTGGTTCTGATAAAGATCTTCATAGTTCCTACTTAACTCTGAGCTTTATCTGAACCGATTCTTGAACCGAGACTTTACTGGTGACACAGGATGTTGGGAAACAGCAAGCACAGTGATACCATCACGGTATTACAGAGGACATAAAGCCAAGATAAACTATAATAATAGGTCTCACACTGCTTAGCCAGATTGAGAAAAGATTTTGGTGGTGTCGGTGCAATTTCATTAATAACCAATCTCATATCTGCTTTTAATCAAAGTTGTGCAAAATTCTCTTTTCTCCTGCTCAGGCAGGTATTTCACAAAGCAGAACTCCTCAGGAATCGTATATCCAAAGTCAAGTCTGTCTATTTATATTGGAGAATCCTTTATTTGGGCTTAAATCATCCAGCTAAACTGAAATAATGGGAAATTTCCTTAAAACGTAGGTCTATTAGTCCGTCACGAAAACTTGATTTGATTTAATGAGGGAGAACCTTTTACATATTTAAACATAATACACAATCTGCTTTTTGCTCTAAAATGACTTGCACTGGTTCTGTTAATATTCATGCTGCCCATTGTTCTGCCTGCCGCTCCACATGTTTTAAAATGGATTCTTTTAAGACACTCTGCTGTATTGTATGTAAATGAAACTGTAATGTGATATCTAATACTGAATAACAAAAGCAAAACAGGACAATAGAGAACAGACCATCAGCCTCTAAAAAGCCTTTATAGGGGTCTTTTTCAAAATATCTACATAATTCAGTTAACATGATGTGAAATGCTCCATTCTAGAAAATGTCAGAATCATTCACAGCAGTGGTGATTGGAACCAAATGTCTGAAGAGTTTATACAGAGAAACTCTACATATAGAGGCATTGCAATACAGTAGATTTTAGACTAATCTATCTTAAAGGACAGAGCTGATGGCAGAGGCACACACAGAGTGCTGAAAGGCAAAATAGTAAAGAAAATCAAGATATTTTTTTTTGCCATCATAGCGTTACATATAACAGTTTCTAGCTTCACTGGTCAGTTTGAATAGTTTTTGGATAGACTCTCTGGAGAAGGGTGTCTGCTAAATGACATAAATGTAGTAAATAAAATGACTATATTTATGTTGAAGACAACACAACCTGGTTGGATCTGAATTTGAATTAGTAAGTTTCTTTTTCAGGTACTGTGATAAAGCGTGTCCCTCAACCCGGCAATATGCCATAGTAGGGGGCACACTTTATGGGTAATGTTGGGCAAGTGGTCTAGAGACGTGGAAAAAGTTGGGTCTGCACAAGAGTTCTTCTTTTCCCCTTCACCTTTATTTACACACCAACAATTTACAGCTATTTACATATTTACACATGTGCACTTATGCAAAAATAAAACAAAAATAGTAATCTCTGCTGGCTAGAGAAAAATGATCTATGGCTGCAAAGTCATACAAATCATACACACTATTCAACTGTCAGTCACTGCTGAGCTGAAAGGAAAAAAAAGCCCTATACCCCCAGTAACGCTGCTGAATTATGCAGGTTGTAACTCTTATTTGGGTGAGGGTATCTAATGCCTTTTTTGTAATAGGTGGATCTCATTGTTCTTTCCGTTATGGTATATCGAGTGTCTCAGGTTTAGTCTATAAATAGGTAAACCTATAACTCAACAACCAGCTTGTTAACAACTAATGCTAAAGATGATGAAACACAAGGCAGAGTATTTTACACTTTTGGCCTAGTCAGACTGAAATATGAGTGGATGCAAAGGTCTTAATATTCCCATATATTTGACCTCCAGTCCTGCAGGGCCATGTCACTGAATAATTTAGTTTTTTCCTCTCTTCCAAGACATCTTATTCTGATTCAACTCTTCAGCTAATCATCAAGCACGTTATAACCTGAAACAGGAAAGTTAGAGAAGGAAAGTCATTAAATTCTGGATTCCAGTGACCCTCCAGGACTTATACAGTCTGATTTATATAGAAGCTGTTGAATGAAGCTGTGGAACAGAATGCTGCATCTCTAATTCAGAATACTCCTCTGTAAAATATGTTTTCTTTTGCCAAGCTGCCCTTTCTAAACAATGTGTTTTGACACCTATTAAAGCAATAATGCAAACAAAAGCAAATACATTCCATTCCATTTACTATCTAAAATGGTCAGTGAACCTACATGTGTTTTCTCAGTTTTTATATGTAATTTTTATGGTTAAAGAGCGATACATCAAAAATTATTATTATTTTTTTTGCATACTATTTTGCCTTAGAACACCCTGCATGGACCCCTCCACCATAACTGGAGTAAACAAAATACTGTGGTGTCAGAGCATGCCTGGTTCTATTTAGTTAACAGAGAATTGTTTGCAGGTTTATTGTGGGTTGTTTGTTTTCTGCATTCATTCACTTTGCTGTAGACCTTTATTGTGAAGAGTAGGGCTAGAAACTAGCTTCACAAAGAGAGCTGAGCTAGCCATGAGTTAGCTCTAGCACCATTTGAAAGTTTCTTTCAAGTAAAGCTGAGTATGGACCAGAACCTCAATACTGCAGAGATTATTGTGAGTACCTCTATATTACAATAAGTTTTTTAGAACTGTTGGAAAATAATGATTCAGTCCCCAAGCAATGTGTCATAACCATTTCATGTAAACACATCCTGTAAGGGAGTTTTTAGGTGGATGTCCAATCACAATGCTTCAAAGGTGACATATTAACCCAGTTCCGTTGGGGTCTTAATAAAATGTCTGTGACATTCTTTGGTCAACACATTGTGGAGGGCTTGGAAGGGGTTATTGTAACTGATGAGTTCCTCATTTCACCTAACAAGGGAAGTCAAATCTGAACTTGTTGTTAAATCTCATGTATTCTGATCTAGGCAGCCCACAAAACAATCTGACTGGGTTGTCTTACTACATAGTTTATGGGTTGGTCAGCACTCCATATACCCAAATGCATATGCACAAGCTCTGAAAAGTAGGTTTTTCATAATATTTCCCCTTTAATTATACAGACACTTTGAAAAATTGATGGAATTCCTCTTTAATGCATTTAGCTAGCAGTAGTAGCATAATGACTATAATGATCATGTCACATTTTTTAAGTTCACATTTAAGTTTCTCCAAGTTTTATGAAAATTAGCTGATTTTGGAAAAGGTTATTTTCCAAGAAGGCAATGCAGTTGCTGCTGGTGATTAGGTAGCATTTAGCTTGATAAATAAACATTTCTCTTATCTGAAAGTAAAAAAAACAGGGCACTGAAGTGTGTACACACGGCAGTGTAGATTGCCAAGAATGTAATTACCAGATGCTGATAGCTGCACTAGCTGTGCTATTGTACTGTATAATATGTATCAGAGCAGTGGTTCCCAACCCTGGTCCTGAAGTACCCCCTGCGCAGCACATTTAAGTGTTGGTGTTTTTCATGCTACAACTAATCTGTTAATTCACAAGCTCTAAGATGAAGCGATTCTTTTCTAGCAGGAAATCAGAAAAATGCGCAGCGCAGGAGGTACTCCAGGAATAGGGTTGAGAACCTGTGCATTACAGCATCACAGCTGAGGCTAAATGCTTTGGACTTGTGGAGGGTCTCAAGTGTTTTCAAGTCATAAGGCCCAAATTAAAGTGATTGGTGTTAAAGTCAAGGTTTGTGATTTTATCAACTCAAGCATGAAGCCATCAAGACTGTATTGACTTAACCTCATTAATGTAAAACAGATGAAACAGATACTGCTGAACTAAATGAAGCAATCTAGAAAAAAGCCTGACAGAAACCTTGCACTTGTGGAGGACACTGACTAGTGTCTGTCTTGAGACCAGAGTATTTTGATTGGCTCTAACGGTGCACAGGAGAGCATTATAATATGGTGTGGCAAAGGGCTGCTTACAGATATTTACTGCCCAAAAGATACAAAAGTCATTAGTCATTTAGACATTTGCAAACATTCTTTTATTAATCCAAAACATTCTTTGTTACTGTACAAATACAGAGACTGCCTTGAATACCACATGTGAAGCTCATCAAGCTCAAGGCCTAAAGAAGTGTTTACCAGTCTTCCTATGAGTACCAGTCTTCCTATAGTTACCAGTCCTCCTGTGTTTACCAGTCTTCTTATGATTACCAGTCTTAAAATGGTTCAGTGTTTATATGGTTACCAGTCTTCCTATAGTACCAGTCCTCCAAACCGGTTGCCTCAAAATATAATGGGCAGCTGCTATCACACCAGCCTAGTGGCTCGTATCATAATTGTTTGTTGGGTTACTAGATCTTCTGTTCTTTTAATAAGAACTGACAAAAGTTTTTGAATTATTGTCTGTGGTCATCAGTTTACACTGCAGTTGAAATGGCGGGCAAACACACCACACACTTGTGGATATCTAAAAAGGTTTGAGGTTATTCAGAAAAGGGATAATCTAGAAGGGTGGTCAAAACCGCAAGGACAAAGACCAGATACATAGAGAAGGCAAACAGCAAAAGTGAAAAGACAGGCAAGGGTTGAACCAGGAGAGCAAACGGTCCAAATAAACAAAGTACAAAACGACAATCAAAGGACAGGGTCAAAAAACATAAGTAGGTCAAACACAAGAATGCAGAAATCAATAAACATCACTAAGTATGCAAACAGAATGTTGGCAATACCTTGCAAAGGATGGTGTGAAACAAACAGGTATATAAGCACCAAGCAAATGGACAACAGGTGAGAGTCATACACCAATGACTCCTGGGAGCTGTAGTTTGGAGGTACAACAAGACAAGAGGGAGAACCAGGAGGTGTGACAGCAGTATTCCTTTAATGTGCTATCCCTGATGACAGGAAGAGACTTATTGCTGTTACGCTGACAAAGTATTACATATAATCTTAATAAATATTAAGATTTATTTTTACTTAGGACCAGTAATTGTGGTGCTGACTGTAGTGCATACCACCCTCAGCCCTCCCTGATATGAACTGAATGGAGAAGGGACATACATTTCTGTTGTGTTATTAGTGTTCATCTCCTTCGAGCCCTAATATGTGTGCATTTTGAAGGCTACATGTCACCATCTGGCTCACAATGCTGGATTAGTTACTCCAAATGAAAGTAATCCTTTACAAATGACTAATTACTTCTTTCAAACTCTACTGGGATTAGATCACTAATTATGTCCTCAAAAAAGGATTCATTATTACTCCAGAGTTCCTCTCTGAAACCCCATTAAAAATAAGCAAAATTAAAGGCCTGTCTTTAAACAACATACAGCCAGTTTTCCCCTTTTGTTACAGGATGAGATGCTTTGACAGACAGTTCACCTAGTTCACTGACCTTTCCTGTAGTGTAATGTATGTAGGACAAGTACAAGTCTCAATTTGGGCACTATGTCTGGTTTAATACACTACTACTTCTCTTTCTGTGGCCTGGGTGTTTGTGGGGTTGTATTGTCTCAAAACGAACACTAACGCTTTGCACTAAACAGAATTGACAAATTACTATGTGGTAGCTCACATCAGTGACTCGTGCCAAGGTTAGAAAACATAGGCTAGCAAACTAAAATTAGTCATAATATGACATGCTTCAGAGCATTTAGAATGTTTTCACTGCATAATGCAAAAAATTGTGGTATTGTAAAAACTGTGTCTAAAGCCCTATGTGATGTCTGGTAATGTACCTTATAAGGGATTTTACTGTTGAATTCGTATGAGATAAAGTATCTATGTCATTTTCTGGAATTACCTCAGATAGCCCGGATCAAAACATCATAGACCAGACACTCATGTCAACATCTAGATCGGAATGAAGAGTATCCAAGCAAGCAATTCAAACTATTGCTTCTCTTTGTGATTTGGCCATCATCAAAAATAGTCTTGCCATGAACTTGAGAATTAAAGAATCCAGCTGCATTTTGGTTGTTAGTCTTGTCTTCAGATTGATTCAAACAGGAGTCCCACTCCTGAGGGAACTCCAAGTTTACCTTATAAAAGGTAATATGTTCTAGAATTACACCCTTCATCAAAAAACTAGTTGCACAAATAGTTCCTGTTAGTGCCAGCACCATTTGGAGACAGCTGCACAAACGCAGGACTACATGCACACAGACCATTAAGACAACTGCCCTTAGCATCACGTCAGCGTTGTCAAAGACTGCAATGGTTTCGTGCCAGGCTGTCATGAAGTGAGTCAGAGTGGCAGCAGGTCATCTTCAGTGACAAGTCCTGCTAATACATATGCATGTTGCGTTAGCAAAAATGGCGGCCCGCCTGAGAGACGCTACTTCTGTATGTGTAGCTCAATTAATGTTGCCCATATCAGTCAAAATGTTTATCATTGATTGCTCCTGGTAACCTGATGATAAGCGTATTTATTAGCAGAGTTGATTTGAGACAGAGCATGTTTTAGGAACTGCCCTGTTAATACAAGGAGTTAAGTTACTTTAACTCCTTTTTTTTTAAGTTGCTTTACACTACTTCAAAACAGGAAAAAGTGACTTGTTCGTACTGCATTACCCACAATATTGCCAAATATTGAAGCTCTCTCTCTCTCTCTCTCTCTCTCTCTCTGTATGAATCCCCCTTTTCCCAGCAACATGCAGCCCAACCTCAGCACCCCTTGCTTCTGTTTTCTCAGCCGTGTAACACTGTACACCACACACATGCTGCTACCATTAGCCAAATTCCCAAAATGCAGTTTATCAAACTAAAAACACAAAAGAGATTTAACTTTGATCAGGGCTCAAATGTTTCAGCCATGTGCAAACCCCCCGTGAGCTTGTTTATGAAGGAATGCTGAGAAGCCTGAAGGATCTTTATGATGAAGGGACAACAGAATAGAGCCTTGCCTAGAACTGTTGATCCTCTCAGCAACATGCTCAAAACCCATCCATTATGAAAACGGCCACTTCCGTATATATACATACTGTGAGTTCCCACCTTCACGTTTTGAGACCGTTCTCATCTCCTTTGGGTAGTTCGAGCATGGGGCTGTTTGTGCAGGGGGCTCTTGTCCAGGCCAGGCAGTTTATCTTAGCTGCAGGGTTTCAGATCTGTGTTTATGGTCCTTCACATCTGTAAGAATTCAAGCTAATTGGAGTGGACATTGCTAATACTCCTATGGTTCAGAATACACGAACACTCACATGTTGGACTGTGCATCCATCATCATGTTAAGTACTGTGGCAATGACAGGAGGGTACAGAAAACTAGTGCTGTTTATATATGCTGGAAGTCTGTCTTCGGCATAGTAAACTGTCACACTAAATTGTGCTTGTAAGGACAAAAAAGCACTGAAGAGTTTTTCAGCTTTTAGCAGAATGATCCATTACCTATGATGGTAAGGTAATTTAGTTGTGATATTCTACTCCACTGTTGATGTGGGATATTCTAAAATGTCTTTATGTGACATATGTGAGCATGTGTTTGTGTATACACTCTTCAGCCATAACATTAAAACCACCTTGTTGTATCTACACCTATTGTCCATTTTATCAACTCTTACCATATGTGTGCCGTTTGTAGTTCTACAATTACAGACTGTAGTTTCCCTGTGTACTTTTTCACCTTATAAAATAGAAAGTGACAGGCTCCAAATGAACTTAATCCTGGCAAAACTTGCAGCCATCATGCCTTCTTTGTAAGTTTGCGCTCCTGAGCTGTAGAACGATGTCATGTCCTATGTATGCTTATTGCACTTTGTGTCAGTGTAATAAATCTCATTAGTCTCATGACATCATTTTCCCCCCTTTGAAAATTCACTCCCTCAGTTAGACTGAGTGGCAAAACATTCTGCAGCAAGGCTTCTTTTACCGGGGGAAACAGCAAAACCAGGAATGAAACAGGTTATCAGCTTAATTATCAGCTTAAATCAATGGCAGCTGGACTCGACAGTAAAGTATAAAGTTTTTATAGTCATGGTGATCTTCAGTGCTTCTCAGTTCCAAGTATAATTTCCAAATCTAAGAAGTTATCTGGCTAGACCAATTAAAGTGGAATATTTGGATAAGAGAGCCGGATCACAGCATTCACACTAAATACTAACGCTGCCTCTCAGTTAGCCTCTCTGCCACTCAGTGGGCGCAACCGTGCTGATTCCCGCCAACTGTCATGTCACGTGCATGCCTTTTCCTAAGAATTGCCAAAATGTAACTTGGACTAAATACAGATGCTTATATTTTGTATTTTGAATACTTACTCCCAATCCCAACCCTACTGAAGGCCTAGGTGTAGTAGTCACAGCACGCCTGTATGTATGTGTGTGTGAGAGTTAGTCACACAGGTCTCTCACCCCATTGTGCTGGCTGGCTCTAAGTGAGCATTTCCATTGCTCTTACTGTGTTTTCTTTTCCAGTACCCTTTGCTGATGACAGAACAGGAACTGGCACACCTTGGCCTGGACCGTCTGGACATTAAACCCAGACAGAGACGGGAGCGAATAAATGGACGCGCTGCTATCATTAAAGCAAAAACACCTATGTACGGGAATGACTGAAACAGACATTAAAGTTTTCCTGATATGAGGAGCGTATTTGGCAATTTACAATGCTTATTTCAAGAGGAACAATTTTGCATCAACCACAAGCCAAGAGGTATTTCCCCAGCGTGTATCATTTGCACATTCTGCATTCATACATTTCTTGCCTCCTGTCACAAGGTTGCATCCTAACTGTTCTTACACACTTCATATGTTTATATACAAGTCTTTTCTTGTTCTCAGTCTTTCTATTGTCTTTTTTATTCCTTTATATCTCTCTCCCTCACCCTCCCTCCCCTTTCATCCTCTAACTTGTCATGCAACTCTCCCAGCTTGCCAACCTGTCAACATGCCTCTCTTTGTTTTAGTCTGAATTCAGGAGAGGCCATGAGAGTTACACAGTGTGCATAGGACAACAAAAGGAGAAAACAACAGATAGAAAAGAAAAATGTTCCTGTTGGGAGCTTTTCCATGCTTGCCGCTGGGACCGGAGCGGAGCAATAGGAAGCGCTCTCTTTTTTTCCCCCTCTTCTGTTGAGCAAGGGAGGCGGTGCAGGTGCTATGGCTCCCAGTAGAAGTGACCAGGACAGGAAACATGTGGAGGTAGCCACCTCACACTCCAACACCCACCCCGTTATTACACGCACACATCTCAGTACTAGAGGGCCTGCTTGCATAGTGTAGCAACATACCAAGTATGCGTACCACTGTTGTCCTTGATGAAGAACAATACGGATGCGCTCCCGGTAGAGGTGGTGTGCTATTAGGATAGAGACAAACTTTCAGACACAGACACTCCTTATGAGCCTTAAAACCTCCTTAAAGTGAATTTCCAGCAACTTTTCAACACTCATTAATGTGAAACACAATACCAAGGGATAGACATCAACACAGAGCTATAGGCTCATGACTGAAGAGAAAATGGGAAGTTGTAATAGGGCATTGTTAGAATTCCTAGAAATAAAAAAACTCCTGAAAATCATACCCATTTGTTTAAAGACTGCCAACTTAGCCTAAGAACTCTTTCAAGCTATGATTTCTATGAACTAAAATAAACTGAAGACTAAAATAGAAGATATTCAGTAATACGTAAGACATTACCAGAACTTACTCAGAGAGAAATAACCTTATGAATGACTGCTGAAAGACCCGGCATGAGGGAGCTTAGTGCACCCTAGTTCTCTCAATTGCTCAGTGTAGCTAAAGAGACCAGGACTAACTAGGAAGTGGCAAACACAAAGATAACACGCTAGCTAAGTGATTAATTTAGGTTAATGCCCCTGTAAGTTGATACAAATTGGTACTACACATTGTAATAAGTCATCAGTAGTGAACAAGTTTTATGTTCATTTTCAGTCATTTTACTCTTGATTTAGCATGAACGCTCAATCGTCTAAACATCTTTAGTAAACCAACTATAATAACACATTGCTAACAAAGATTTGTATCTTGAGCTTACTTCCATATTGTTACTGTTTAAAGAACCACATGCATTTTTGTTTAAGGACAACCTTATTAAACAAATGAAATAAAAATAAAGACTTGAAAAGAAATGATCCAGTATTTCATATCTGTGAGTGGTACAAATATGTGAACCTTTAGGATTAGCAGATAATTTGAAGGTGAATTTAGAGTAGGATGTTTTCAATCAATGGGATGACAATCAGGTGTGAGTGGGTGCCCAGTTTTATCTGTTTTATATGAGATCTATCAAAGTTTGATCTTGACAATGCATTTGTGAAAGTGTTTCATGACAAGTGTATCAAGGAGATTTCTGAGGACCTCAGAAGAAGAGTTGTTGATGATCTTCAGGCTGGAAAAGGTTACGAAACCATCTCTAAAGAGTTTGGACTCCACCATCCACAGTCAGACAGACTGTGTACAAATGGAAGAAATTCAAGACCATTATTACCCTCTCCAGGAGTGGTCCACCAGCATGGATCACTCCATGAGCAAGGTGTGTAATAGTCTACAAGATCACAAATGAACCCAAGTGAACTTCTAATCACCTAAAGGCCTTTCTCACATTGGCTCATGTTAATGTTCATGAGTCCACCATCAGAAGAACACTGAACAACAATGGTGAACATGGCAGGGTTGCAAGGAGAAAGCCGCTGCTCTCCAAAAAGAACATTGCTGTCCGTCTGCAGTTTGCTAAAGATCACATGGTACAAGCCAGAAGAATACAGCTCTGGAAAAATTTAAGAGACCACCTCAAAATGATCAATTTCTCTAGTTTTACAGTTTATGGGTTTGTGTTTGACCAAAATGAGCAGTTTTGTTTTATTCTATACACTACTGGAAACATGTCCAGATAAAATATTGTATTTTAGATGTTTATTTAGAAAATGACTAATGATGCCTCCAGAAACTTGTTTTTTGAACCATGCTCGCTATGCATTTCACCCCAGCCATCGCTCGCTAGTCTTTCTGTAGGTCACTTGAGGTCATCTTACGGTGGTTAAGTGACATTCGAATGAGGTGGCGCTCATCACGGTCAGTAGAGTGGTTTCGCCCTCTGCCAGTCTATAGCTGTGTTGTCCTGTGTGTTTGCTGCTTGACCTTGTTCTTATGAACCAGATGCTCACTGTATCAGCCAGTAAAGCTAGAACCCAACCTTCTGTTCCTCACTAAGAACCTGCTGTACATGTGGAGAAATAAGAGACCACACTGGAGTGGTCTCTTATTTATTTCCAGAGCTGTATTAAACCAAAGTTTTGTGGACGGAAGAGACCAAAATAGATCTTCTTGGTTTAAATGAGAAACATTACTTCTGGAGAAAGGAAAACACTGCATTCCAGCATAAAAACTTTATCTCATCTGTGTAACACATCTGAATTATGCCAGCAAAATCTAAAGAAGATGACAGGACATCTGCCTGTAAGCTAAATCTCTAAAGAATTGTTAAAGAGGAATAAAGTTATTGTTTTGGAATGGCTGAGTCGAGGCCACCGTTGTGGAAGGACCTGAGGCAAGCTGTTCATGGAAAAAAACACACCAACATAACAGAGTTGGAGCTGTTCTTTACAGAGGAATGGGCTAAAATCCCTTGAAGCCAAAGTGCAGGACTAATCTTCATTTACCAGAAATGTTTAGTTTCAGGTATTGCTACACAAGAGGGTCACACCAGATACTGAAAACAAAGCTTCACATATTTACAGATATGTAATATTGGATCCTTTTCCTCAATAAGCCAACCAAGTATAATATTTTTTATCCCATTTGCTTAATTTGGTCCTCCTTATCTACTTGTAGGATATGTGTGAACAGCCGAGGTACAAACTGAGGTGGATACCCACAAACACAGAATAGCAGGAAAATGAATATATATGATTTTTCTTTAATGTTCCTGAAAATCTAAAATGAACATTGGGTTCGTTTCCCAGACCTAGGTTAAACCACAGTCTAGACTTTGCAAAGATTTGCAATGGTGAAACACCAATTATTAGGTTCATTAAAAAACTCACTCCAGATAATCCTTATAGATCACAAAATCTCTAAAGTTGCTGTATAGTTAAAGCCTCCAGTTGGAATCACTTAACAGTCCATGAAGCAGAAGCACACTTTTGGAATAATATGTCATTGTTAGAAAGTTGTGAAATGTTGCAGTCTTCTCTAGTGTTCTGAAGCAGAAAGTCAGTGGCAATAAGTGGAGGTCAAGGTAAATGTTTAAAGGTAGATGTGAGGTGTTATGGTTATGAAATCAAAACCTGTGACAGGAAATCTGTTGCTGTAGTCTAGTGCATGGACTGCTGTGTTTCATTAGGTAGGCGAATAGTGCTCAGTGTATTTGCATGTAAGGCAGTATGATTTCTTTACTTAATATGCATCATTAGCTGAAAAATAAATAAAATAAATAAATAAATAAACAAACATTTAATATTAAAAAGTATTATGTGATATAAGTCAAAGCAGTAGATTTACTGCTTTACACCATTAAGACATAAACAAAGAGGAGTTGGTTGATGTGAAAATGGCTATTATAGAGAAACTTATGAAGTGAAAATTGTCCACAGTGGTGGTGATAGGAACCAGATCTTTGAAGTGTCCACTATGAAAAAAAGACGTGCTATGTTACAGTGTTACTACATTCAGTGGTTATGAATACATTGCCTGAGACATTATACATAAATACATTATGCATGATATATACAACTCAGAAGACATTTTCTAGGTTTGCTTACCATTTTTAGATAATAAATACTGTAAAATAGCTACAGTGCAGTGCATACACCTTGACCCCTGAAATCCAAGACAGTAAGTTTCTCTACATTCACAAGTTTCTCTACCTTTCACATCAAACCACTCTGTATGACTTTGTTTACATCTCAACAACTGAACTCAATGAATTCCCCTTTAAGCTTTACATAAATCAAAATACAACTTTCCTCACTACATTGGAACAACTTGTCCAGTCTTCTCTCGAAGGACGTTGCACAAAAAAAGTCTGACCATACTCGAGGGAGGAACTTGAGGGAGAAACTCAGTACAAACTTATTCCACTCACCATATTGATCCCCACAGTTTCATCAGAAATACCAACCAAATTGTTTTTCACGTTCTCTCTAACCGACGTGAGAACTCACTTCTCTTAGGTGCTGCTGGCTGAAAGGGTGTGGATCGATCATACTGCAGATGAACAGCTTCCTTGCATGTCTCAGGGGCTCTTCTCTGTTCTCCCTTCACTGCATATGTTGATGAAACACGGCCCCAAACACTGCTGTTATGCAGTGAGAGCACTGAGTCTTCTCTGCCTTCTGTTCCCATATGGCTATAGACCTGTCGCTGTATCAGCAAGTACACTGATAAATGAAACCTTGCAGAAATCTAAATCCAGTTCTAAAATTCTAAATCCACTGGAATCCAAAGGAACATTGAAGACAGAATACCTTATGGAGTGGACTGGTTTGGTCAATAGATGAAGGCATCTTGTAGAATATTATAGAACAAAAACATAATTTAAAAACAATAAATCGCAACTTAGAAGAACTGCAGCAAAGACATTCATGGAGATCATCAAGAATCAGAAAGTAGTTACATGTAGTGGATAATAGAAAAATAGTAAGTAACAGGAATTAGTACTCAGAAGAGGAAGAGCACTAGGCGTGTGTTGCCAGTGACACATTCATTTCTCTAGTCCATTTGTCTAAAACATTTATTTAACACTTTGCACTATGCAGGTCTTAACTTTACATTCAGACCCTCTAGTGGGCATTCTGACTGCAGAATGAGCATGGGCTCGGATATGTTTCATTAATATAATTAAATAAAATCATTTTCCCTGTAACTTTGTGACCAGAATAACTAGCACACTGTCAGCTCTCTCTGTGTGGAATGTTGTGGAAATGAATCATATACATCATATCCATTTCCATAGAAAATGATTCTGTTCCAATCTGTTGTAGAGAAAAGAATGGATAGCACAACAGAAGGACCTCCAGAAATAAAAAGATGGTTCTTCTATGGGTTCTGTAGTGAAGGCAATGGTACAATTTAGAACCATGAGTTCTTTATAGAACCGTTTGCATCCTTTATATTTCTTAGATATTTTGGGAAAAAAAGCTTAATGGCTCCTGCATGTGAATTTACCCTCAAAATTGAGGGAACAACAGTTTTTATATGATTAATGTTTTAATTGCTAATATTTAAATCCTGTGAAAAATTTTAATCCTGTGAATCTGTATAAAATAAACTTGGGTGTGTTTTTACAGTGAATGTTCAACATTAATGCACATTTAGAGAGCACATTC
This sequence comes from Semaprochilodus insignis, assembly GCA_034552555.1. Lineage (NCBI taxonomy): Eukaryota > Metazoa > Chordata > Actinopteri > Characiformes > Prochilodontidae > Semaprochilodus > Semaprochilodus insignis. The sequence goes on along the minus strand of CM067481.1, from coordinate 17,105,777 downwards.
AGAGTGTTATATTCTCCACTATGCATACTTGCTGCTGTACTCGTCACACTAGTTGCAATGGTTGCACATGTAATACAGTTCATGAAACAGGACCATATGTTCTGAAAGCAGTTGCGGGAATATTCTTACTGTAAAGCCTTTTCCTGCTCCTCCCTGCAATGTTAGCTCAACAGGTTCCAGAGTTTTACAGTACCTCTGCTGCACAGTGTCCAGGTCTCCAACATCCCCAGCCCCCCTGCTGATGTTTCACCCTTTCTGCCCTCATTCTGCTCCCCCCTTCTGGTCCACCCACATCCCTTTGGCTGCCTCCCTGGGACAGTCTCCTGTAGTTATATGGGAAAAACAAGGGAGGCCAAAAACACCAGTGAGTTCAAGAATAAGTGGGGTGGCGGTCTAATTGTTGCTGAGACTTACTTACTGGTAAGGAAGCATCAACATCCAAATGATAAGAATCAAGCATGGTCAAAAGTTCAGCAGGCATGCAGGACTTTATTTATTTTATTACACCGATTACTACATATTCAGAGAATAAATAGAAATTGTGCTCTGAAATTTGCAGAAAATGTCTTATTTCATTTAGTTTCTAGAGGATGTGTTAACTTATTTCCACTCTGAACATCTACAACATGCAACTTGACTGGAGGTGTTCAGACCTTTTCAGTAGAGTCTATTTGTTTTCCCTTCATGCAATAATTTTAATTAGTGCTGGAAACGGTATAGAAAAGCTGTATCTATATGAAAGTATGGGTACTGCGTTACAGCTAGAACAAACTTGCATAGGGGAGACCAGGGAGCGTTGTGACATGGAGTAAGTTGTGATACCCCAGTTTCACCAATCAGACATAAGCTGCATGGATGTTATCACTGCAGCACACGCCCTCCACCCTCCTGAGCTGACTGGGGAACTTGGAAGACATGCAACAAAACGCGATTTTGAGATAAGAAAGTACAGCCTTGTGTACAGCTGGATTACAGCTTGCTTAGCACGCATATCACTAGAGATTAGAGGTTATGACTGATGTGGTCTAAATCAGCAGTTTTTCAAGCCTAATGTAAAGTGTAAAATACATGCTGCTGTCAAACGTACATGCTAATAAAAGACTGACCAGGATGAGGGGGGGTGAAACATGCGACATAATATAGGGAGACAAACTAACAATATACCTATTCAGGTATCCTACATAAACCCACTCAAGTAGGGTAAACTTTAATTGTCCACTGACAAAAAAACTGACTAGAAGCTTTATTCTTCTTATTCTTAATGTAGCTGGGGAAGGTGTAGTTTGGTTTGCTTGGTCCAGACCAAAACAAAAAATGATGCACTGTTACATTTTAGCTATGTTCTGCTAAGCTACACACGTAATAGTAATAATAATAATAATAATAATAATAATAACAATAATAATAACAATAATAATAATAATAATAGGTTACACTTCTATAGCGCCTTTTACATACCCAAGGACGCATTAAAATTTCCAAAAAATAAAAAAATAAATCATGAAGAATGAAAATGTTCTGAAAAAAGATATGTTTTAAGTGGGCTTTATAGATTGAAAGAGAGGGAGAAGAGCCAATAGTTGAAGGTAAGGATATAATGCAAATAAGTCACATCTGATTGGATAAATTTTATGAAGTGTAGTTGGTGACATCTGGGATAATATCCAACCGACTTTCTGAATCGTGCTATACTCTCACTTAGCTGAGCTTGTGGGTTTTATATATGTCTTGTTTTATCTTGTTCGTTAAGTTCTTTGAGTCGTGAGGGGCTGTGTGTTATGCTATGTTTTTTATTCTAGAATGTGAAATTTGACAACATTGTGAAAATACACAGCTTTGAGTGCATTACTGCTTTTACAAAGCATCAAAACTCTTTACGCATTAATACACCATATAACTGATGATGGTGGTGATGTGAGGTATATCAAGTTTTTTATAATGGCTGTATCAACCTCAAAACTATTCATTCTATAATTGTATAATAGGTTGCACCTATCCAGCTGTACTAGAGGAAAACATAACTTCAGCTTGTGGCCAGCTGGTTGGGACCTGCATAGGGTATGTTTGCATGAAATTGTTGGTTTAGCTGGTCTCCCAGCATGTCTAACTTAGTCAAGCAGGTCATGCTGGTTAACTAGTTTGGTCATGCTATTTATGCTGGTCAATATAGTGTCTCACTGATCAGTTAGGTCAAGTTATAGTGGTCAACCAGCTTCGTCATGCAGATCTACCAGGTTGGTCAGTCTGTTTGACCGGCTTGGTGAGGCTGGTTACACTGGTCAGCAAGCTTGGTCAGGGTAGTCTACCAGTTTGGTCAGTCTGGTTACGCTGGTCAACCAACCAAGCTGCCTTTTCAGAAGGAAATGAGGAATCAAAAGCAGAAAATAGGTGTTTCACTGATAATTGATTGTTCTTGTAAACTCCTGGTGCTGGTGCGTTTGACGGAGTCCCCAGGCTCTGTTAACCGTTATCAGCTGCTCCTCAGCAGAGGAGGCAGTATCACTACTGGGCACGCGCACCAGCGTGGATTTCCTCACGGATGAGCTCAGGTCAGCTGCATGACTGCGGAGCGTAAAGGCGCGCTTTGTTTACTCCTGCTATCTGAACTGCTTGATTAGTTTAGCTGGTAATTAATGCTTGATAAGATGCATCATGACTCGAAGACCCGCTCTAAAGCCCAGAGCCCTGTTTATCACACGCTTGCGCATAAACAGGTTTAGCGCATACGGTGGGGTCGCTGCGCCCCTCCCTCTCTTCACCTCCCCTCCTCACGTGCGCGCTCCTCTTCCCTGCGTCTCTCCTTACTGACCGCACGAGTTTCCAGTCTCCGTTGCTGTCCGACGCGGGATTCTCTCAGTGGATTTTACTCTTCTCTCTCTCTCTTTTTTTTCCCACTTCTTTTTTTTGTTCCACCCCGTTAACGCGCGTGTGGGGGTCACGGTGCGGTGCCCTGATGCGCAGCTGAGGATTGCCGTCCTGTGGGAACTTTAAGAGTGGTTTCATGCGGGGACAGTCCATCAGGGTGGTCACACCATGGCAAAGCCATTTTCGCTTCTTTCTCTCGTGGGCATTATCTCTTCAGTCAGCTGGGTGACAGGTAAATAAAGCTGGCGTTTCTATAGCACAAGACGAAGCCTGAAAAGTCATGAAAGTCAGTGGACGTAGTTCTGTAATGTAGATATAGCACTGATAACACCCTAAAGACCAGGTAGACATGCCTAGGCTACCCAGTAAAACTCATTTGATTGTCAGTAGGGTTGGGTTAGGGTTAGGTTTAGGATTAGGTTTACATTTTGGGTTAAAATTAAAATAAGGGTTTTGGTTTAGGATTACATTTAACAGAACCTCTAACATTCATTTCAGAATACAGTTGCATTAAAGTGGACTTTAACCAATTTTCACGATTTTTTACTGTGGTGGTAATGGGAACCAGGGGTCATAATGTCTACAAAGGAAATATAGCCATTTTATTTACTATCCAAAACTACCAGTGAACCTACATGTGTGTTATGAGTTGTTATATGCAATGTTGATGATGGTAAAATAGAGCCTTTCTTTGGGGACTATTTTGCCTTACAACACCCTTCATTCACCTCGCCACCATTTTTTAAAATGTGTGTTTTTGGCCCAAACATTGGGCCTCATTCACTAATATCTTACATTTGTTCTTGGGGAAAGTCCTTAGAAAATAAAATAACAATTAAAAAGCATCGGTGAATGCTAGAATCCTCGTGGAATCTGCATAAACTGTTTTTAAGAAGAATTGCTTTTCTTAAGAATGGCTGGTAAATGGGACCCATTATCTCAGTCACAAAATAATGCTGCAAAACAATGTCTCAGCTATCATGCAATGTATTTGTGACCATTAAATGCTATGGCTTTCTGCGAGGTTGCATTTAGAGGAAGTAAAGGCTTCAGATGTCTGGTTCCTATCACCACTGTTGTATATATACCGTGCTGACTTGATAGGTTTCTTCAGAATGGCACATTTCACATCAAAGGTGTGATTGACTTGGTTTATATCCTAATGACTTAATCATGCAGACTTTTTTGGAAAACTATATGGAATTCCCCTTTAAATAGTTACTCTGTTAAAATAAAGAGTTGCCAAGCTTTATAAAAATTAATAACTGACTTTTCTCATTACTGGGTATTATGTAATATGGTATTTTGAATGCCAACACTGAAAAAAAGTAATGTATTTAATTTACTTGATTCAGATTACATGTCTGCGTTAATAACATCAGCTACATGAACGACCAACAGTGAGTACACTTCATGTTGAAAGGATGCTCACTTTTGAATGAAGTGAATTCCATGCGTCCCTTGTATTAAATCTTGAGATAAATATGCATGTGGTAGCCCTAAACATATCCGTTCCCCTCTCTTTCCTGTTGGTCTAACTGTAAACGCCTTAGGAAAGGAGGGCTGTCCACCTTGTGTTCTGAAGTGTTTGAAAGGCCATATGAGAGTATATGAAACTTGATATGTTTGTATTGCTGAAATGTATATTGTTGTGTAATGTATTTGTGATTAAGGATGTCTAATAGTGCTGTACTATCGAAATAGTACATTGCATTTACCATCTGATCTTATAGATGTGGCCGTAATTACACTTGACTTGGCCTAATTTTCCCTAGTATTTGGTGCCATTCCCACACTGCCATTGTTGTTTGAAATGATCTCAGTGCCCAGCAATTCAGAGATCAGATCTCAGCACTTCTTAAATCAAATGTTTGAATTAGCGGGACTCAGCAGGGTGTGTTCATTGTAGCTTTGGGCCTGTGTTTGAGTGTGTGTGTGTGCTGTCCCTTGCCCTGGTTCCTCTGGAGCAGGAACCCCACCTCAGGGCTTGGAGCGTGGGGCCATTTAGGCCGGCCCCGGCCCATCTGCCCCAGCTTCCTGTTTTGACACAGCCAGGCCGCTGCGCTGCTGCTGTTGCTCCAGTGGAAAAATAGCCCCGGAGCTTACACTGTACGTTCCAGAATTCACAAAGAGTGATGATCTCGGATCAGTTTGGTATTTACTCATATGATAAAGGCTTGTAGGGGGAGCTGATCCTAAATCAGTGCTTGTACTTTAAGATCCTTCATACATATGGGCACCGAATTCCGAACCAGGCTGGGCCAACAACTTGCATTCACCGGTCTTGTCTGTTCTCTCTTAATTCTCATGCTGAACTCATACTGATGTACACATAAAGGGGTGCTCCTTTCAGCTGTTGATACAATAATAAATGCTAATTTGTAAACATTAAATAAAACATGATTAATGCTAAAGATTGGATGTGGCATCCAGCTCTGGCATTTAAAATTACATTATTTTTGTTACCAACCAAAGTGCTCATGTGTGAATTTGGTCTCAGCAACACTGTGATTTAAACAACACTGTTTGAAGATTTAACCAGATTACCAGATAAAGTGATGACAATCTGGGTGCATTGTATTACAGTGCCTTAGGGTACATTAGGGGACATTATATGATTGATATATTGAATATATTTGGAAATATTTCCATAATACAAGCAGTGTGTTACAAAAATAGAAAAGATTTTATTTTATTTTTTATTTAGAAAAGATTTTATTCATATAGCTCACTTTGATGGCAGCATCAAAGGCATTTCATAGAAGGTGATGCACTTGAGCTTGAGCACTTATAAATCCAAAATAATCAAATTCATCAAGTCAATGCAAAGACAGTAAATCATGAACCAAATTACTGAAGAAACTGATCATTAACCAAAAGTGTTTTAGCAATGACAAGACCAAAAACTATATTAAAATAATATTAAAATAAAATTTATTTAAATGGATTGAAGATAAAATATGGCAAAACAAAAATACCGATATATAACATGAAACTAATCTAAACATAGAGTGGATTTGTTTGTCACTGCCAGAAAGCTCAATAGGGAAACACCACAATGATAATGCTAATGCTAATTAAACATTACTGCTTCTGTGCGGTTTTCAGTGTTATGTTAGCACCAAGCAAGTGGTGGTGTTGATTACTTTCCCACACAATGCTACTTACCGCTTCCCTCTTCCCCGTGCTAATGAATCTGCTGATGTAAGTGATCATATCTTGTCATCATCTTCAGCAGTATAAAGTTGATTTTCACTTTTAAGGCCTAAACATCAAGTCAGACCTTCTTTTTGAGGCTGTGCATGTAACATAAATACATAAAGATGCATGATGTGGTCTGAAAAAACCCTGCAAAATCTTACCTAGCACATCTTTTAAATGTCTGTACCAAACAAGGTGACTTGCTGCAGCACACAAACAGTATATTTTAGTGCGTTTTTTCTTGCTGACATGGTAATACTACTTCTTTCAGTTTTAACAACAACACAAAGATCTTACATAGCACAACCTTAACTCACATTAGTGGCTTACACTGGAGATCGAACCTTATGTTAGGTTATTGGAAATCTGAAACTGTCTGGTTAATATTGTTTGTTGGTAGACAAATGTACACAGTTTTGTTGATCGCTATAACCTGTAGTAAAATACACTAAAATTAATAAATATGGTTTTAAGAAAATAGACAATATTTTAAAGGACATTTTTGTCAAAAGCCTACAACTATGGCTAAATAAAAAAATGTACACCAGAAAAAAAAGTTATTTTAAATTCAAGAAGAGTTCTCTGTTGATATAAATAATATGTCAAATGTGATGAGTAACACTGCTTAACATTCCCTTTCCAGCTATGGAGCTCAGGTTTGTACCTGACCCTCCAATACTGAGCATCCCAGATAAAACATACAAAATCAATGCATCAGACACACTGGAGATCACCTGCAGGTAAGCCTGAACTACACCAAATGAAGAGGTGAATGTAAATGTAATAGGTTTGGAAGCTTAACTAATGACATATTGTGTTTGCAGTCAAACAACATTTATTTATTAGGGAACTTATTAACTTATTAAATAAGAAATACTCCAGCATTTTTTAGGCCAACTTTTAAATATCACATATACAGCATACTGTATATAAACATGTAATAGAAGCCAATGAGTAGGTGCTGCAGACATATCGAAATGATTGCCATTATTAAATGGTTATCCCATTTAGCACCAAAGGACCATTGGTGATTCCAGACTTCTAAGTCATAACGACATAATTTTAATATTAATTTATAGTGGTTAGAGAATAAGTCATAGTAGTTACTAGATTAGAAATCTTAAGATCAATTACTGAAAAATAAGAGGAAATTTGGGGTTAACAGTAGTATTATGTGGGAATGGAATAGGATCAAGTGTAACATACTGCAACAGATTTTACCCTTTTGATTAAACCATAAAAAAGGAAAACTGTTCATCACTGAAATATGCATCTGCCATTCTATAGGGGCCGCCAGATCCTGGAGTGGTACACGCCTCACAACCGCACTGGCTCTGAAAGCAGGATCATTGCTTCCGACTGCAGTGGGGATGGTCTGTTTTGTAGCACCATCACACTGACCGCAGCCTTGGCCAATGAGACAGGAGAGTATCGCTGTTCCTACAGAAACCTGGCTGTGGAGGATGGGAAGACTTCCAAGACAGCTTATGTCTTTGTGCAAGGTGAGCTACTCTCAGTTGCACATGGATGCCACAGATTCCAAATGCTTTAGGAAAAGGTATAGAAGGAAACCCTGACTTGGAAAATATAAAACATATAAAAACACTAAGCTGTGGAGACCTGTAGGAATGGCATACTGCTGATGACAAGTTGTTAATTCATCACTGGTAATTCATCAAGAAGGATAATTTAATAAAATGCATTACATTAAAATGGTGTATGGCAAAACACCTGTATCATTGCTTATTATTTGTGTAGCTATGGAAACTGCACCGGGCCTAGTACATAACCCTGTGGTACGCCATAAAGAATGTCTTGTTCTCCAGAGAGATGATCAGTTAGACTACTATAAGTATAAGTATAAACCTCATTTCAGATGTCCTGCAAACCTCTTTGGAGCATTCCCCGAGAGGTCAACCCAAAATTATCAAAGCAGTTCTATTATGCCAAATGCAGCATTTAGATCTATAAATACAAGAAGTAAAAAACAAATACATAAAAGCTTGGAGAGTTAAGACAAGAAGAAGGACCTTTGCTTTTGTGGAGGATGAACACTTAGTCTCAAGGCTTTTTATTGACCTTTTAAAGCACTAGCCATGTATTTACAAACTAGAGCTGTTCAAAATACATATATCTTTGCAGTTAAAAAAGTCTCTAAACACAGCAGCTAATGCACAGCTTGTCATACCTTCATGAATCATATTAAAGAAGTATTAATTCTGTGCAGTGATTTCAGTATGGGAAGCTGCTTATGGGAACATAAAATCGATTTTTTGCTCATGTATGGTCAATGCTCTATGCATTATTCAATGGGTAATTTGGGAATAGGGAAATTTGAATAGGTTATATCTTTTGGGCTTTTATTGCCAGTCTTGTGTGTATTGTGGACCCTTTAATAATCCATACTTGGCAGTAGGTTATCTCTAACTAACACATACAGTGATTTAAAAAAGTACTGAAATGTACAAAAAGTTTGTTGTATTGGCAGTCTTCACCCTAACCTTCTAACAGGGCTTTGCTGTCTGAATTGGAGTGTGTGGTTGTGATAAAATCAGACATGGAATGGAAGCACTTTAAGTCTGTTTAGGCACTGATAAAGTGTAAAGCAGAGAGACAAAGAGAGAGAGAGAAGGGGGGGGGGGGGGGGGGAACTATCTTGCCTTAGCACACTTCCTGTCTGATCCTTCAGTGTGACCTCTCCACATGTGTCACCTCTGTATTTTGCTTCCTGTTAGAGCCATACCAGTCCATGATCCTACATCCTGTTGCCTTAAGCCCAGTTCAAGAGAAAAATTATAATGTAAAAATGTATTAAAAAGTACTCCATAGCCACAACATATTCCCTTAAGGCCCACTTATAACATCCATGTGGTTTTATGTATTTATGTCATAATCCTTTTAACATGAACCTTTTTCCAACCTCTGGAGTAATCAGGCAGCTTTTGTTACTGTGCCTTTAAGACTGGTATATGATAAATGAGCTCTGTGCTGTACTTTGTCTCATTCAAAAAGCACTCAGAGGTGGAATGCTCTCTAGAGCTTCAATGTGAAACAGTTGAATAGGTGGACATATGTAAATATATCGGCTCTCGTGACATCATGAAGTTTGTTTGTTACATCTCAAAGATTATTTCTCCATGATATGACTGCGTTACGTTCTCCAGCCTGACTAAAATGCTAAATGTACAAGTCATAGAAGGCTAAGCAGTTTGTTATTTATTGCCTAAATGTGAAACTTCACTCCCTCTAGACTATCATGTGCCGTTTGTCCGCTCGGCTCAGGATTATGATGTGGTCTTCATTCGAGAAGGTGAACAGGTGGTCATTCCCTGCCTCGGCACCCTGGAGGACCTCAATGTCACACTGTACACGGTGAGTATACACATATATTGTACTGTGAAAGTTTAGGTGAAAAAACAGCATCACTACACAGACGTCCATCTGTCAATATTAACTTACCAATGATCTCAGTGTATATTAGACCCATTCATACATTAACAGGGTAGAATCACAGTAGAATCATATTGCAGTTTAAATATTGCTATAATATTATATTGTGGACCCTGTAATAATCCATACTTGGCAATAGGTTATCTCTAACTAACACATACAGTGATTTAAAATAGTATTGAAATGTATAAAAAATTGTGTTAGGAAACAAATTTCATACTTCCATACTTTGAGGTTTCCACCTCCATGTACCCTGAGTGTAGTGTGCTTGTACCCTAAGTGTAGTCGGGTTGCATGAAAGGGTCTACCATACATTTGTCATGTTAGAACTATTTCTATGAAAAGAATACCCTATTTGGCTATAAGTATGCAAACGTTTGACCATCACACCTATATGAGCTTGTCAGATGTCCCATTCCAAAATATGGACATGGAGCATGGAACAGAGGCTAGCCCAAAATCTGAAAGACACCACAGGCTATTATGCCTCTTCTGACAAACCTTGGCACTATGTACACACATTCCAGTTGGTGTTCTCCTGGTATCTGCCTAAAACCTGTCCATTGGACAACTAGATAGTAAAGCACAACCCATCATTAATGAACACAAGTCATCATTAATGAACACAAGTTTCCATTACTTCAGAGTGGTGCTGTTAATACTCCCAACCAGCACTGTGATTGTGTGTAGTGATCTTAGACTGGTGTGCAGCGGCTTGGCCATGGAATCCCATTCTTACATTTATCAGTTCTTGTCCTGGTGTGCATCCAGTGACAGTTTGGGACTCAACAGTGAGTGTTGCAACAGAGGATTGGCGATTTTTACGTGCTGCATGTTTCAGCACCCTGCGGCCCTCTCTCTGGGGTTGCGTGATCTACCACTTTGTTGTTCCTAGACACTTCTATTTCACAATAATTGCCCAGTTCCCCAGAGCAGATCTATCAGGGCAAAGGTGGGATCCTATAATATTGGTATGTTTAAAGTCGCTGAGCTCTTCAGTACATTCAACTGCCACTGTTTGTCTATGGAGAATGCATGCCTATGCTTATGTGAACTTGCTAGTAATGGGTCTGACTGAAAGACCTGAACTAAAAGAGGGATGTCTACATACTTACTTTCATAGTCTATCATTTTTGACCATTGATAAATGGTTAAAGTGGCCAAATATCCAAACACTGGATGGACATACACACAGCAATAAGTGTGCTCTCGGCACACTTTGGTGGAATGGAATTGGGGTTGTTGACTTAGACATTCAATCAATCATCTCTCATGTATAAAAGCAAATAACGGGAGCATATTTTGGTTTGATATTGCATTTTCTGTTTTGTTACATACCTGGCTGGCTTTCTAGGTACAGATAAAATATACAACCCCAAAAAACTTTGGACATAGTGTAAAATGTAAATAAATATAAATAAAAACAGATTAGTGGTACTAATAAAAAACTTGCAACATGTCACATGACTGGGTATAAAGAGTCTAAAATTGTGAAATAAACATTGAATATCCCACCGTCTAAAACACATAATATCATCAAATCCCCGTGCGCAAGGGACAAGGCCAGTATTTGATGCTCATGATCTTCGGGCCCTCAGGCAGCACTGCATTAAAAGCAGGCATAATTCTGTACTGGAAATCTCTGCATGGGCTCAGGAACACTTCCAGAAATCATTGTCTGTGAACTCAGTTTGCCGTGCAGTCCGAAAGTTAAAGTGTATCATGCAAAGAAGAAGCCTTATCAACACTGTTTAGGCACTGATAAAGAAATGCCACTGTCTTCTCTGGGCCAAAGCTTCTTTAAAATAGACTGAGGCAAAATGAACTGTTTTGTGGTCTCAATTCTTTTTGGAAATCACACATGCCATGTCCTGTGGACTCAAGAGGAGAGGGACCATACAGCTTGTTATCAGTGCACAGTGCAAAAGCCTGCATCTCCATTGGTATGGGGTTGCGTTAGTGGCTATGGCGTGGGCAGCTTACACATCTGGAAAGGCACCATCAATGCTGAACAGTATATAGAGGTTTTAGAACAACATATTCTCGCATCCAGACAATGTCTCTTTCAGGGAAGGCCTTCCACATTTCAACAAGACAGTGTTAAACCACCTACTGCATCCATCACTACAGCATGGCTTTGTAGAAGAAGAGTCCGGGTGCTGAACTGGCCTGCCTGCAGTCCTGACCTTTCACCAATAGAAAACATTTGGCGCATCATGAAATGAGGACGCAAGGCTGTTGAACAGCTAGAATCTTTCAGCAGAGAAGAATGGAACAAAATTCCTCTTTCAAAACTCCACCAACTGGTTTCCTCAATTACCAGACGTTTACAGACTGTTGTTAAAAGAAGAGGGGACGCTACATAATGGTAGACATGGCCCTGTCTTTTTTGTTGCGGCTATAAGTTTCTAAATGAGTAAATATTTTTCATGAGATGGTAAAATGTCTCACTTTCAACTTCGGACATGTGTTCTAAATTCTACTGTGAATAAAATGTGGGTCTATGATATTTGCAAATCATTGCATTCTGTTTTCACTTACATTTATTTACATTTTACACAACATCCAACTGTTTTTGAATTGGGATTGTAATTAACTCATGTAGTAGTCACTGAGTCTGGGGCACCAACAAAAGTTCACATTATAACTCTTCACTTTAACAGAAGTATCCAGTGAAGGAACTGTCCACTGATGGAAAGGATGTGCTCTGGGACAGCAGGAGAGGTTTCATCCTTCCTAGTCATGTGATCAGCTATGCTGGTGTGGTCTTTTGCCAAACACGCCTCCAGAATGAAACCTTTCAGTCCTCACTGTACATTGTGGCTGTTGTGGGTAAGGATGGGCAAGCTGACACAGACTGTGTGCAGCAAAATACTGTTTTCATTCGTATATGATATATTGTGTGCAGTTTTATACAGTCACTGTCCAGTCATGGCATGTAGGGGAATGTTTAGTATTTCCTAAAATGTATATGAATTCGTGACTGAGTTGCTGTTGTGTTTGGAAATTTGGGAGGAGCTATTTGGTTGTGAGGAGAACAATACCCCTCTGCCTTCTCTTCCTCAGGATATAAAATCTATGACCTCACTGTGAGTCCTACTCTTGAGAAGCTGACTGTCGGGGAGAAACTGGTGTTCAACTGCACTGCTCGCACTGAACTCAATGTGGCCATCGACTTCCAATGGTCCTTACCTCAGGACAGGGTCAGTCATTGAGGATTGCTTATAATGAAGATGCATCATTTGTGACTGTACAAGCCCACTCATGACCTTCCTCAATTGCACAAGAGTTCAGTGATCTTAGTCATTTTCCTAAAGACATAATAGCCCATAACTGTAATATTCCTGGTTTCTATGGTTTTCAGTGGTCCTCAGACAATTTGTCAGTATATTTAAGTTATTAAGTCCAATTCGATTCAGTTCAGTTTGACTGAGGTCAGTTATAACACAGATAGATTCAATACAGTTAAATCTCACTTCAGTTCAGTTAAACTCTCAGTACCTTTTATCGATTCAGTCTCCACTTAGCTTCAGTTCAATCCAAATCAGTTAAATTCCATTTGATTCAATAAGATTCATTTTATTTGATTCAGATAAATTCATTTTAAATTCAGACCAATTCAACTGAAATTTGGGCCGATTAATTTAAAACTCAGACCGGCTTAAATGAAATTCACACAAATTCAGTACAATTTAGTAAATTATTTTTGATTAATTCAGTCATTTAATTCAGTCACTTACATCCAGTTCAGTTACACTGATAATTTAATTCAGTTGCATTTAGTTCAGTTTCATTCCATTTCAGACCAGCTTCAGTTTTTATGATATTCTCTGTTTAGTGTTATTCAGTCTTTCCTTTTTTGTCCTACCAGAGGAACACCAACCATTCCACACAAATGCGTTACGAGACCAAGTCCTACAAGAAGAAGCTGTGGAACTCTCTGGAACTGTCCAACTTGCTGATTATTGAGAATGTGACAGTCAGTGAAATGGGGAGATATATATGCACGGCCTCCAGCGGTCAGATGGTCAAAACTGCCCAAGCTTCTCTTATAGTGTATGGTATGTGAGTGATGTGTTTGAAATCTATCTGTTTGTTAATGAACAAGGTTTTTAAAGCATTTTGAGTTTTTAAGACCTCTGTAATCTATATAGAGCTATATTACATGTGATGTTAGCATTACAAAACTGTTCCAGAAATGTGATAATTTGGGATAATTTGTAGGAATTTATCTATGTTGTCCAATATGAATAATATGAATATTTGCCTTTAGTTTTTCTCAAACAACACTATTAACATCTTTTTGATAATTAGACAGTGTTATAGATTTTTATTGACAATTAGATTTTTGTATTGCAGAAAAGCCTTTCATAGCTCTGAATGACCAGTGGGTCAACGTTGTGGATGCAAACACAGGCCAACGTGAAGCAAAGATCCCAGTCAAATACGATGCTTATCCAGAACCTAATGTAAAGTGGTGAGTGGCAAGAGTGTATTTTCTGTGTGTATTTGTTTATATTATATGTCTTTGTGTACTTGCAAGTGTTCCTTTATTAGGGATTCATGTCATGTCTACTTTAGTTACATCTTCACAAGGTCAGTGTCATATATACACATACATTATTTTGGCTTCAAATTTAATTCATTATATCATCATTTTTAACATGCTTTACCATGTAACAAAATGCATTATGACATTCTCATTATGATATTATGACATAACCCATTAAACTGCAGGCCTGGTCGGTTAATTGATAGTCATTAACCTCCATAGACTACTAAAGTAATACACAAGTGAGTATATGTAGTTATGAGGAGTTGAAGTTATATGAAATTGAAAGTTTAATGGGTTAAAGATTATATTATGGCCTTATATATTTATAATATGCTTATATTATTTTCAGCACTGTGATGATGATTGATTACCAGAAATTGTCCATCCCCGTTTTTAATTTTTAACTAATTGGTCATTAGATTTCCTTAACTGTAATTACAAAATGCTCTACTGATATGAATCTCAGTCATTTATGTTTTTGTAAGAGTGTCTATATTAAGATATCTTGTTTCTCTTGTTCATCAAGGTTGAAGAATGGACTGCCCATTTCCAGTGAGGAGTACAGAATGAAGCCAGCCAAAGACTCTCTCACTATATTTGAAGTCACAGAAAAGGATGCTGGGAATTATACTGTAGTCATGACCAACAAAATCACTAAAGAAGCTCAAAGACAGACATTTCAGCTACTGGTGAACGGTACTGTTCTTCTATCATCGTCTTGTGTCAACTTGTGTCTTCTCTTCTCTTCTCTTCTCTTCTCTTCTCTTCTCTTCTCTTCTCTTCTCTTCTCTTCTCTTCTCTTCTCTTCTCTTAATATCATCTTCTCTATTCTTATGCAGCTCATCCTAAGATTTTTGAGAAGGAGGTGCCCTTGGACCGGAATGTTCACATGTTTGGCAGCAGCCCCACTCTCACCTGCACTGCTTCTGGCGGCTCCAGTCCCGTCACTATCCAGTGGCAGTGGATGCCCAGCGAGGATTGTCCAACCCGATTTCAGTAAGTTTACATTCCGCATGATTAGACAACATGAACAGCAAAGCGGTAATCTCTAATCTCGCACCTACACCGAAACTTAAGTTGCTTTTTATAAAGTTACTATGATACAGAAGTATAGTTGAGCGGACTGTGTGGGATATACTGCTTGTTACTGCAAACTAAAGACTGGGGTTCTCAAACTCCAAAGGTTCATTACACTGCAGTACAGTTTTTATCTATAAAACACTTCACTGAATCAAGACTAGAGCAAGAAAGAGGCTATAGTGTACAGTTTTGTGACCTAAAATTTCAGAGCACTGCAGTGGTGTGTCCGTCTTTGCTGAATTGTCCATGCGTTTGATTTGAAATATTTACACCATCCTCACTCTGTACATAACTTTATTATGTTGTGAAGAAAATCATGTCAAAAGAACAAATCATGTCTAATAACCATTTGCCCATTGTATGTGCGTGCATGTGTTGTTGACGGTCCCACAGAAAGCCAGCACTGTTTGATTGTTTGGACATTGAAAGCTGCTGACTGCTAAGCTCAGGCACACAGAGTTCTGATGAAAAACAGACTTTGAGACAATGAGAGTGAACTCCAACCTCTAACAGATAAGAGGATGTGATTCAGACTCTACACAATGAAATCTGTACAGAGGTTCAAAACAACATGAATTCATTCACCGGCTCAACACATGCTAGATGACGCCATTGATCTTATGGATGTTAAGGAGAGCAACAGTTTATAGTTTTATGTATGATTTTGGCTCATGCAAATCCAGTAGATTCATGAGATTGTTTGAATTTTGAATATAATGGTGTTTGAAAGTCAATATCTTGTTCTATTTAGAATTAAATAACCAATTCTAAGTTATAAATTACTTTGAGATACTATGGAAATCACTTGAACAGACAAACCTAAAACAAAGATTTTTTGCCAAAGGAGGAGAAGACTGAGAATAGTTACGTCATGTTCAGCAAATGAGCTTAAACAACTGATTGCATTATGTCCAGTCCTTCCCGCAAGCAATGTAATGCTATAGAGTGGCTGGAATTAATTCATTTTCAAAGAGGACAGAGGAGTCAAGGCAAACTTTATGCAAATTTGAACACATCCAGTTTGTGCTTGCCTTCTGTGAAACTATGACCAGTGGTTAACTTGAGTTCAGAAATGCCCACAGGGAAGTGATTTGGACAACTAGGCGAAAAGTTGCTGTCAGTGTGAACGTAGGAGATTTATGATGCTTGTTATCCTGGAACAACATAGTAAAAAAACACCATAGCCTATTAAGATAAGCTAAGATTACTTAGAAAGTAAAGTTCTGTGTGTGTGTAAAGTGTTGAGCTGTTAGCGAGCAATGGAGGATGAACGAGGCGGGTTGAGAACCCCCTGCTATGAAAACAATGGCAACTGTAAGACTAATAGTTTCTGTGAAAAATCTGCCATTTTTAGCTATTTTATTACTGAAGTCCTAACATAGCAAACATCTACCACTTAACAATGAAGTGTATCTTTACCAGGGCATTTCAGTCAGATGTTAGAAGTGGAAAACAGCAGTGGCAGCTCTCTGCCAGAGCTCTGTTCTGAAATAGTCACTGTAAAACAAGACAAAAAAGATGCTAATAAGTCTTTCACAAGCTTCAAATAAAAATGTTTAATCATGAACAGCAACTCAAAACAGCTTAGCAATAATGCAGTACTAGGTAGAGGTGCTATTTTTCCTTGTTTTGACGGAGTTTTGACATTTTATCTCGAGTCATCTTTCCATCATCAAATTTATTTGATACAATTAAATAATTAACTATTTGGGTTCTTTTTCTAGAACAACTTGAGATCACTGTTCTCAACTACTAAAGGACATAAGCCTTAAAAGATTGGTTACCCGGCTGAGACATGTTGAGGAATTTTTGTTCTTAAGTTCAGAACTGGAGCAGCAAGGCTAACATTGCTAACAAACACTAGAACTCCAGTTCGCCCAAATAGTCACCCAAGTCACCCAAATAGCCCAAATCATTTACGTAAATAACACCCATGTGTCTTCATTAAGGTCACACAGACTTGACAGTGTGGTTTAGAGCATAGTTTGATTCATTATGAGCTATAAAAATGAACAAAACTGCAGGCAGCTATTTTAGACAACAGGGTCTGTATTCACAAGCCACCTCAGGAGCAGGAGTGCTGATCTAGAATCAGTATTTATGATAATGAGCTCCATAAATACGGAAGGTCAGTCCTGTTTTGTGAACGACAGCCCTAATGTTATCTGAAATGTATGCCTGTAGCGGTGAAGTTTTGTTTACAGTAAGTCACGGTATGCTTTAAACCACATCGGCACCCTTACTGAAGACCCGGATGCGATTTGAGTATTAGCCTCTCAGTTCCAGTTCTAAATTAAAGAAGGTTCCAAACAAGTCTTAACTAATCGACTGACTGACTGAATCGAGTGAGAAACTGAGTGAGTTTGAACTCTTTCCTTTAATCAGTGATTGGTGGATTTGTGGATCTTAGCTCCCAGCTGGAGCTGCCAGCTGTAAGTGGCAGTACAATGATTAAAAAGACATGACACGTTTGAATGACTCAAAACTTTGATTGACAAGCCAAGACTGGAACCCACCCTGTCTGACAATGTCGTGACTGAGCCCTAGCCATTTTTGGTTAGCCATCACGCAAAGCCTTATCTTCAGACTTCACCTTTGCCTGCTTCCTCTCTCCTCATCACAACTTCCTGTTGTTCTGAAAACAGGCTCCTTCAAATCTCCCATTCCTGCTACATCCTCATGTCCTTGATCAAACAACTCCACCACAATGACTGAATCTGAAATTCAGCTCTATTTGATCTATAATAGTGCTCTACCTAGAAGTGTTTAGAAGTGACACACTTTTTTATTTATTCAGTGTCTCTAACGTTCTGTCTCCCTTCTCTTTTTCTCTTTTTCCCTTTTTTGTTTATGTATGTAACTTCTCTTTCCTCTCTCTGTTTCATCTCCTCTTGCTGACCCGAATAAGACCTAATGACTGCTGTTTGTTGACGTTTCCTATTATGCTCTTTGCCTGCAAATACATGGTGTAATGGGGGCAGAAACAGCTCCAGCTGTTAGTGAGGGAGATTTAGGGTGCTCTAAATTTAAACAAGGATATGAATAGATGTGCTGCTTGTTTACTTTATTAGTAGGCTGTTTTTGTTGATCCACTTTGTCCGTTGGGTGATGTAGAGTGTGTGGGGCAGATCTCCTCTATATGTTATTGTGTTGCTGTGTAGGCTGGAGCATTTCTTTTCTGTAGCTAATAATGCAAATGTTAAGCCTGTACTGATGGCCTGTGTCTACTGAGTCCTGTCTACAAGCTTATGAACAACAAAATAGCGGAGCCGTTTATATGGTTTGGTATAAAAAGAGAAATTTCACATTCAGTCAAGCAGCTGCAGTGTTAATACATGAATTTCTTTCCCATCTACACTTTTCTTTCAGGGTGTAGTTCTACTCTAGCTTGACACAACAGAATTTGATACAAAATGACACACTTTGCTAGCATATATTGTAGGTGATAAAGGCATATTGTGTCACATAATTAGATGCCCAAAAGTTTGTAGACATCTACTTATGCAATGTTTCTTCTGAAGAGTTTGTTCTCATTTTGCTGGAGTAACAACCTCTACTCCTGTGGGAAGGTTTTAGACTAGACTTTGGAACATTGCTTTCAAGATATGACTGCATTTGGCCAGAAGAGCATTAGTGAGTTCAGGCAATGGTGCTCAATGATTAGCTTTTGATGAGTTCATTAATATAATTGTAAATGTATGTAAATGTATTCATGTCTTTCTACAGGCCCAAGATAGTTCAGACTGCAGAGTGTGAGGGGAAATGGAGGGAGATTTCCAATAACACAGGCAAGAACCGCATAGGCCAACTCACCACCTTCATCGACCCCTCACTCAAGGTAACCGTATGAGCACAAACTTGCACAGATAATAGATAATAGAATACTGTGATAGTGTGACGACTAAAACAACTCCTCAATTCCTAAACGCTTACAGAGTGTTGTTAAAAGAAGAGGTGATGAACACAGTGGTGAACATCAACCTGTCCCAACTTTGTGTTGGTAATGTGAAAGTGAAATGTAATGTGATAGTGTAATATGATTGTTATGTGTTGGTTATGCTTTATTCATTGAGAATTTAAGATAATGGTACTGTGATTGTGTCATTTTGTGTAATTTTAAAACATGGGACAACATTGAACCAAATTTTACCAAATTCATTGTTTAAAACCTTCAGTTTTCTTTTGAGCACATCTTCAATGTCGTATCACAGGTATTTGTGCTGTATCTTTGTCTTTTTGATAACGGAGCCTCCTTGCATGCTTTCTTGCAGACAATCAGCACACTGAAGATCCAGAAGGCTGTGGCTCATGCCCTGTTCAGATGCGTTGCTTCCAATAAAGTGGGAGTGGAGGACAGAGTCATTGTCTTTCAAGTGACACGTGAGTCAGTCACTGCGCTCGTAGTGCTCTCAGTCTGCTTCGTCTGTAATTTGATATACCCAAAGGACTTACGCTAGTATAAATGATAATAATTAGGAGTGACAGATGTTTTGTTGAAGTAGCTTCATGGGGTGTTTGGATGACACCTTTTGAACTTAGCCATCCCATGGGTTCAAGAACAACTTCCCAAGACCACTGTTTGTGAACACAGTTCATTTTGCATCTGCAAATGCAAGTTAAAACTCTACCATGCAAAGCAGATCCATATATTAACTGGATTCTGAAATGCCGCCTCCTGCTCTGTGCTCATGCTCATTTAAGAACAACTGAGGTGGAAAAGTGTCCTGGGTCTGATGAATCATTATTTGTAATTATTTTTAGAAATCATGGACCTGACACCCTCTGGGCTAAAGTTGAGCAGTTGAAATCCTACAGCAGTCAAGAATGCCAAAATATTTCACTTGCAAACTATAGCAATCGACTCCTCAATTCCTAAATTACAGAGTGTTGTTAAAAGAAAAGATGATGAACACAGTGGTGAACATCAACCTGTCCCAACTTTTTTGAAACATGTTCCTGGCATTATATTCAAAATGGGCATTTCTTTAAAAAAATAATAACCTTGCTCACTTTGTATATGTACTTGTGCTATTATCTATTAAATATAGGGTTTAAATGGAGTCGTATTTTAGATGTTTACTCTATATCTCAGGTATTTCATAGTAAGTCATGAAAACTACTGTAATTATCTTTTCTCAGTAATATTTAGTCATCTTGTCAACTGCATATTAATTTTTATTATATTTTCATTGTGCTGTTATGCTGTTTTTGCACACATTATCAGCTCTACAGCTCTTGAAATCTACTAAACACACATGAAATACTAGCATCATGATACTAATATTTTATAAATGAAAGAAAACTGTCTTTATTTCACGTAATTACATTTAAATTGAGTTTCTATAGGGTTAAACATAGTGTGACACTTTTCCAGATCACTCGCACACATAATCTCTTTTTCATTTCCCCTTAGGTTTTCTCAATCTCAGCGTGTTCCCTTCCAGCAACCCTATAGAGCAGGACGATGTTCTGCTGCGTTGTGTAGTCGATCGCATGCTGTACTCCAGTTTGAGTTGGCACCGGGTGCTAAATGTATCTAATCCAGACAACCTCCCCGCCACTGTGCCCTGTGGTACCCTTACGCTGGCCCCTCTTGCCCACCCTAATGCCACTGTCATGGGACTAAAGGGCAGCAACGCCACTCTAGACTTGTCACTGCCTAGAGCATCCCGGAAGGACCAGGGCCTGTATGCCTGCCGGGCGGAGAATGCTGACAGCAGTGAGAGAACCTGCTTACTGCATTACCTGAGGCTCCGAGGTGAGGGTTTCATAGACCTTAAGATCAACATCAAGAACCTTTTGGCCTCTGTTCTCAGCTCTAATTCAGGGTTCTGGGTTGCTTGGTAATAATTTGTGATGTTACCAATAGCATGGTGCAATATTTCACACAGAGAGAGAGACAACTGATTTCATTGACTTGGCATTTTGAGGTTCTCCTAGTGCAGTTGCAGGTGAGCCATGTTTAACATTTTAACTTCTGCTTTTGGTCTTAGCTCTGGAGGCACCATGGATTGTGAACAACTTGACTGATCAGAAGGTCAATGTGAGTGATTTTGCTACTCTGGTGTGTGAGGTCAGCGGCACTCCCAAACCCACCATCACCTGGACCAAAGACAACCAGACCGTCACTAAGGGATCTGGTGAGAGTTTCATTTTGGTCTGATATTTGGTCATCACTGTACAAAATGACTGTGCTTACAACCCTACAACCCAATCTATTAATTAGATTATTAATGCCTCATAAATTATTAATAAGTGGTTATAAAAGGACTATAGTGACCTACTGCATGCCAAATACTGAACTTGTTGAGCCCAGAAGCTCAGATGTTTCCTTTAACTCATCTTTGTCTTGTCCATTAGTCAGTATTACACTTGCCATCTCACTGTTGCCCTATGTATCTATGTGTAACTACATATATGTGTTGTTAAGGTGTTTCTGATCCAATTGTTTTTTAAACAGCGATTATAAACCCTTCATAAAAGTAGTCTTATCGCACAGTGGTACTGATGCTTTAGTAGGACCAGACTAAGTAAGGAGTACACTGGACCTCTTGCACTTATCAGTTCATGTAAATGCATGTGTTTTTTGTGTCTGGCAGGTGTTATTCTCAGTGAATCAAATGGCGTCTTGACCATCCAGAGGGTGAAGAAAGAGGACAGCGGACATTACACATGCATGGCCTGCAACAAACAAGGCTGTGACTTTGCCCAGGCCAAGCTTACAGTAGAAGGTAAGGGTGTTCACATTTTCGTTAGGTATGGGTAGATGCTGGGAAGTAGTAGCTCTCTTTCCCCAAAGATGTCGGCCTCTGAGTGTAAATTCATGTGGAATTTAGCGGAGAGGAATCTGATTGGTCTGCGCCTCACGTATGGATAGTACGTGGCTGAATGACACGACTTCGCTTCAGTGTTTGTCCGTAATGGAAAGTCACAATGCATGTTGGAAGGAAATCTATTCTTAGCTTTAAGGGAGTGACATTGTCACAGTCTCCAGGAAACTGATGCTAGGGCAGATTCTTGTTGGTGTTTTGTGTTGGGACATGTTGCTTTATATTTTTACCATGGAAACAAACAGAATGATGTTGGAAGTACAAACACGGAATTATTGATACAGAATGTAAATGGAATGTAAATGTATTTCATTATGTAAGCAGTTCTGAAAATATTCTGACATCCGTCTGACGAAGAATCAGGTGAAACCATCTTTTTCTGTCTCAAACTTTGGCCTTTATTTACTCAAGCTGAAATGGAACATGCATGCACTGAACTTGTGGTGGGAGGTTACCACTATCCACAAGCTTCTTGCCACTGCTGACACCTCCTCGCACACAAAACACCTCAAGCCAGATTCCACACCCCAGACACAAAACAATACAACCAAACAAATACACATACTTATAAACAACAATGTTAACAATAATAAATACAGACATCCTCAATATAATATATAATTATTACATTCTAATATATATGTAATATATATTGAGTGTTTGGTGACCATGGCATAAGCATGTCATTTCAGTCATATGCTATAATGAGTTACCATGACAGATTTTGTTTAGGAATATTATCAATCAGTCAATCAAAATTTATTTGTATAGCGCTTTTTACAACCAACGTTGTCTCAAAGCAGCTTCACAGAAAATCAGTTTGTTATAAAGGAAAAGAAAAGAGAAAAACACGGCGTTAATGTACAGACGTAGGAAAGGGAAACCGGGTCCAAGCCCCCTTGAGCAAGCCAGAGGCAACAGTGGCGAGGAAAAACTCCCTTGAGTAAGGAAGAAACCTCGAGAGGAACCAGGCTCAAGGGCGGAACCCATCCTCCTCAGGTCGATCCCGGATGAAGAGAAAAGACAGAACTAACAGGAAAAGGAGCTTTGAACATCTATTAGTCTGATTAGTCAATATTACAGTGTCATGTTACCATTCCATTAGTTATGACAGATGCCATCATTTTATGCCACGACAGCTTATATCAGTGTCAGTCTTTACTAAGTGTACTCCAGTGAGTCGTCATGGCATCAAATATTACAAGTGTTGCACTGATACTACTGATCCTGATTCGACTCAGTATTGGTATCAGCAAAGGGAATACTGACACCTATGACTGACACCACAAAGCAGTTTATGGTGCACACACACAGTAGACAAGGTTTAATAACATGTTGGTAGTGTGGGTTCAAAAGCAGCAGTTAAAATGCTCATGGCTAAATCTGTAACGACAGTATTTCATGGGCATTTTAAATCAAAGCCCCATTACCTGAAAGTCTGAGCCAGGCTTCTTTCAGTTATCTCTCACCTGTTGCTGTGTAGTCACCTACACTTACAGTTAGTCCAGCCTGTAGCCTTAATTTAGCCTGATAGCAGCCCACTAGCCAGGCATATGTGTCCACTACTCCAACTTGGGGTTCCCCTTTGTTGGTCAACTGTATCACTCCCTTCTCAAGGAAAAACGTGGAATGTCGCTGCGACTGACAGCATGGACTACGAGGAAAATGACTAAATTCTGAGTCTGACGCTCAGAGATGTAAGTGCAAGGTGTAAATGAAACGCACTCATGAGACAGGTGAGAAATTAGGATGTGAAACAACATTCAGCTCCATTATAGCAGAACCAGAGAAGTTGCTGGGTGCTTACATGTACAGACCACAGGAGTGTCTATAAATTGTTTGACTCTGATTTTATCTATTTTGCAGCTGAGTTTTATTTTGAAAACAGTTCATACACTCATTCGAAGCATATCACTCAGAAGGAAGTGTCAGATTGCAGTGCTATTCAGAAGGAAGGGTTACCAGGAACAATAAATGATGATAAATGTAGGCTGATATGATCAATATTTATTGAGGTACACATACAGAAGTTGTGTCTCTCAGTATGGCATCAGGCCACCATGTTTGTTAATACAACTTGCCAGATGGTTGGCCATCTCCACCAAACAACTGAACATAACCCACTGCCAGTTGTTACATGACAGTCTGGCACAACACCATTGCAGTCTTTGGCGACTTTAAGGGCAGTCGTCGTAATGGTCTGTGTGCATGTAGTCCTGTGTCGTGCTGCCATTTACTTATGGTGCTGGCACTAACAGGATGACTCATGGAGGGCATCACTGCTCGTTGAATATCCGCAATCATGGCTGTTGGGTGACTATCCACTGCTGCCAACAGTGTGCTGTGGTAATATCTGCATGACCGGTGTGGCAGCAATATGTTAATAAGACCTTCCATCTTCCCAGTTCCTTACGATGCGACCCCTCTTGAACTCTTCCAACTGCTCGAATTGCTTTGTGTTGGATGCTACCAACACAACAACATGAGTCAGAATGGAAAGCACGTGGAACAGGACGACCTTATATAGTCAGTCAGGTACAGCGATAAAGTCCATCCCGCCTGAGCGTGAAACTTGAACCATTTGCATGTCTCATGATGTCAAACCTACCCACCAAGGTACGGTAACATGGCAGTGTTACATTACTGCACATAATCTGTTATGCCACATTCATGGCATGGTTAAGCCAATGTTATATAGCAGTGTTCAAGTAAACTGTTACTGAACATTTAGCAAAGCAACAGTAATATCTCTAGAACCTATAGGAATGTGTAGTATAGATCTGCTGGCTCACTTTGGTATTAATTTTAGCATGTCCTCCAACCAATGAGTAAACTTTTCCTGCTTTAAGACCTTACACATGTGTAGCACTACCTGGCAGTGGTAGGAGATGCCATCATATGACAGGAACAGGAAGTGCTACTAATCACTGGATAGCAGCCAGGCATAATGGATGCATAAGCAGGAGTTACACTGTTTCCTGAGCGTATAGCATGACGTCATAGCACTTCAGTCAATCCTAATAGAGGATTTATCTTGAAGAAACATTACTCTGGATCTGTGAGCAGCTCTTTGCGACACTCCCCCCGTTTGAGAGGGGAGAATTGTTTTAATTAAAGTCCTGTGGTAAAAATAGCTTTCTTTTTAGTCAGACAGGAAGAGGGCTGTGTTAACGCACATCCTTTTGGGAGTGCTAAAAGAAAAACAGTACAAAGTCCCAGAACAGTGAGAGCCGAGGCACCCACCCCCTCTCTAGAGAGAGAGAGAGAGTGCCAGAGAGAGAGACAGTACAAGGAGACGCACAAATAAACAGGATTAGCGGAGGTGCTAAGTGTACAGGCTGCGTGTACGTGACTTGTCTCTCATCACTGTCGTTTGTCTTTGTCACAGCTGAGGTGAATGTCGGGCGCCAGTTAGACTAGCTAACGAGGCCTGCTAACAAGGGGTCTTGTTCTCACAGGGACAGAGAGGGGGCGTGGGAGAATGAGATTGTGTGTGTAATAAAATTATTTAACCCCTTTCATCTTTAAGGACTATGTAAGGACTATGACTTCATTCACCATTATGAAACTAATATAAGTAATGCAGTTTTAAGAGTGAGTACTCTGGGCCTGCCAACAAGTATTTTGACTGGGTGCAGATTTAGTTGCTTTTTGAAGCTGAAATTGAAATTGAACTTTTGCTTGCTTGACATAATGTAAATCCTCTCTCAAATCATTCAAAGAACTGAGGGAATAATTTGGTAATCATGTAAGGAATATATAAGTGTTAATGCTGTAGAGATAAGGGCACAATTATATCCTAGTGAGGTTAGGATGACAAAAAACAGGCCAATAGGCCCTTTTCACAAGAAATGGAAATACTTAAACGATGGGTACCACAAATTTGCCTACTGCCTTAATGACTAACCTCAGAAGTACTGTCATGTGGGGCTGCACCTAAGAGTGCCACTCATGACATTTTCTCTAGCTCTAGCAACCAGTTCTAGCAAACAAAAACCTACTCCACGCTGAGCACTTGCTGTCTTAAATGCAGACAACCTCTGTGGGGGAAAAGTGAAAGTGTCGAACAGATTTATATCCTTCAATGTTCCAAGAACACATTATTTTCTCATACTGTACATCTGTGTTCACAATCTGTCGGAAACTGCCTTTGTTTTTAAGTCCTGCCTCTCGCTGAACCCAGTGTGCTCTGACTGGTCAGCTCACCCATGGGTCATCCATCAGAGCAGTTGAAAGCCGTAGCAGCAGCCAGTGCAGATTCTGTTACGAGATGACATCACCTTGTACCAGAGAAAAGGGCTGGAGTTACAATAGGGTGCTTCAGGCAACTGAGAAAAGTGGTTTCTGTGGGAGAGAGTTTCTCCCTCTGGCATGAACTTGAAGCTTTATATCTTTGCAGACTGTTTACGTGCAAACAAAGCTTCATAGCACACAAGGAAAGGGAAAAATCAGAAAAGCATAATAGGTCCCTTTAAAGTCAAACGCTCTTCAGTGTAATGTTAATTGGCAGTAGGGAAAGGCTGATACAAAGGTACCCCACCTAAAGTTCATTCCTTCCTCCCTTCTAGTTGCACAAACATATATTTTTCCTCTGCTTATCACCATTTCAGAAGCCATCAGAACTACTGTTTTTGCTTATAGCTTAAAATCTAGGGTACACTGTAAAGGCTGGTGTGTTGTTTAACATTGCTTAACATCCTGTTTAACACTGCTTATTAGGAGCATTATTCCAAACAGCTTTTATTATTGGTAGCTTAAATAGCTAACTACCTACCGAGTTGACATTTGCATGACAGCTGTTTGAATGGCTGCTTATGCCTGTGATTGCTCTGCTGTTAGCCTGGAATATTGTAATCTATGTAACAATGTTATTCATTTTTACTAACTAATAGAATAATCACGTTTCGTATTATTTTGGAATTTTGTGGAAATTATGTTTCATACAGCTTGCAACCTGCATCTCGGAATGTGGAAGTTGTACCCTAAGACTGACCTTAGAGTAAGATTAAGATTACTGTGTACATCACAGCATTGTTTCAGCAGTAACAAGGGCTGAAGCTCAGTGGTTCCCTACTCCATATGCAGTGCACTACATAAATCTTAAAATAATGGCTCCTGCACACAAACAAAGAATAATGTGTCTAGCAAAGAGGCGTTTGAAATTCAGCCACATGTTCACAATTCCCGTTTGGACATCTAGAGCACTAATCTCATAGTACACTAGATAGGAAGTAGGATACCATTTGAGATTCTGTCAGGGTTTCTGCCACTGTATATATGTTAATAATAATGGCAGGCTATTTTCAGTGGAAACGTGTTTGAATTAAAGCGAGAATAAGACAAAACAACCGTCCTGGAAATAGAGAAATAAAGAAAGAAAGAGTCCCACATTGCAAAATGGACTGAGCAAAGCAAGACTGAAGCATGAAGAAAAGGAAATGGGGGAGAGAAAATAGTGAACAGAGTTCTCTTATAGCTAAGAATTAAGATGATATGATATGTGAAAATATGGAGATCGAAGGAAAAGGGAGAAAATGAAGAAATGGAAAGGAAAGAGTAATGTAATCATAATTATATGTCATACGTACAGTAATACAATGTCTTTGTTTGGATTCTCAGCCTCTGGGGCTATTTGCTAGTGACTATCAGCAAGGCCAGGCCTTGGATGGAAAGGCTGGGCTACATTTTCACCTACTGTTCTGAGTGGGTGACTCAGTTCCCACAGGTTGTCTTTGGCTCGCCGCTGTTGCAGACTGCTCATGCTTATTTTGATTAGATAAAATATCAGGTCAGCACACAACTCAAATTCCTTACAGAGTCAGAGCCGCCATAAATCCCCCACCAGCAACAAGTATTTCCTGTAAACTTGGTTCCTCCTGGCAATCCCTGCCTGCGTTTGCCAAAACAACTCAGACGTACATTCCTCACATGTCAGTCCAGTAGAAATATTTATCAGAGTAAATCAAAAGCACATTATAAGCACGTTTATCTGGCTTTGAGGGTTATTGATACATGAATAATATTTATTGAAACTGTGATTACCAGACTTCTATTTTACACGACATCTCTTGTGATTAATCATTTAATAAATACATGTAAATGATCATTATCATGAGTTATTAGTCTATTAGACTGATAATGTGATGCAATTCGAATACAGATTCTATTAAATTAGTTTAAACTGCGATCCCACAGTAAAAAAAAAAAAAACTAATAAAAACCTCAAGGCATTAAGATAATCTAAATACATACAAATCATCGTTTATAGGGTACTTTCTATTGGGAGGTGTCTGTCCCAAACCTGTCTCAACAACTACATTTCAATATTTATCTGATAATAATACTTACATTTTCCCTCTGTTTTTCAAAGATCCTTTTGTTGTTTTGTTGATGATTTAGATTTTTTTTTAATTTAAATATAAAAACCTGCTGTTCCAGAAAGTAACATTAAGAATTTTCACTACCAAAACATATTTTCTGTGTTTTTGTGTTTGAATGATAAAAAATAATATAATAATATTATGATTTTGTACATGTATAACTGTTCAATGCTGTGTCTGGTATCAGCTAGCATTTTTGAATTCTGCTCAAAATAAAAATTGTCACTCTCAAAACAGTCATAACCAACATGTTTGGTCCTGCTTTAGTAGTGTTATGATTGTTTTGTTAGTGACAAAATAGAATGGAACAGTGGCAATATGGTTTAAACATTTACTGTAATAAAATAAAGATAATTCATGTATAAGGTCACACAAAGCAAAAGGATTTTAGTCCTCCAAGTGAAATTCCAAGTTAGTTAAAAGTACAAAAATGCCCTTTCACACATAAAGTAAATACAAGCCTGTGTTACACCGACACAGTTAATTCTTTCAGTGTACTTACTTTTATCAGTAATGGCATAATATATGTTTTATTCATGTGGAAAAGAATCGAGCAAATTCAGTCCGTTACTTTCTTAAGCACATGCTGATTTCTATGTGTCACTGTGTTCTATAAGGTGCAGAGGAGAAGATGAACGTAGAGCTGATTGTGCCGATCGGTGCTGTGGTCATCGCTATGTTCTTCTGGCTTCTCATTGTCTTCGTCATACGCAACAGGAAACGGGTAACAATCTCCTTCTCTCTCCTCAGCCTCGCACAAACACTCACTCTGCTGCGCACTGACTGATCTGACGTGACTGATCAGGCCTGCATTCTTTCTCTCTTTTGTCTTTTCCTGGAAGTGTTCCCTACATTCTGCCCCCTCTTTGTGCCCCATCTTTATTACAGGCTGTGTGTGTGTGTTTGTGAGTGGATGGCCTGCTGGGTGGTGCTGGCTTCATTAGCTGACAGCTCATTAATGATGGACTGAGAGTAACCCGCTGGAGCTTGTACAGGGCAGAGAGTTTGTGTTGATGTGCCCGCAGTCATGTCTGCCATGCATTTAGCATCACTCATTCTCTCCTTGTGTTTTAGTTCTGTTCACTCTGACCTTTTACACCTCAAGTTAAACTCTGACATTTGCAGTGAATAGAAACAACAGCATTTCTTTGGTGCACCTCATGTCAGGAAAATTGTGGGCTAACAGTCTTCTTAGAAACAATCACCAGTTAAAAACAATGACATCTATTTGTCTATTTAAAACTCTCAAGCCGCAGCTTCTAATAGTTCAAATTGCTTAGTTTTCGATATTTAACAGTGTATTTTTTGTACTCCTAAAGAGCGGAGCATTTAGGCGATTTAGGAAAAATGTTTATGCATCACCATTAGCCATTATCAACAGATGTACATAAAAAGATTAATGTTCCTTTTAATCAAGCAAGAAGCAGAAAAAATGTGTAACACATATGCAGAATTTTGTCAGTACTGTTGCCTTCTTTAAATGAAACCACATAAGTCTGAAATCCTTTGGTTTAGTACCTGAAGGGCTGTACACTCTACACGTTAAACCAAAAGACAATTAAACTGTGTGTTTGAATCATAATTTATTCCGTCAAGTAGACATTGCAGATCACGCATTATGTCTAGGTAACAACAGAACATCCTCTTACATTTTTTAGTGTGAATGCATTATATTCACTGAAAGGTCCTAGTACACTACGTTCTTACTTATCCTCTTGCTCTTTACTCACTCACTCGCTCACTCGCTCACTCACTCACTCACTCACTCACTCACTCACTCACTCACTCACTCACTCACTCACTCACTGTGTTTTTGCATTTCCTCATGCAAACTCTCTTTATTCTCCATGTCTCTCTGTCTCTTCCTTATCCCTCAGCCTACCGATGGAGAGATGAAGACAGGATACCTGTCAATCATCCTGGATTCAGAGGACATGCCTATGGACGAACACTGTGAGAGACTCACCTATGACGCCAGCAAGTGGGAGTTTCCTCGCGAACGCCTAAAATTAGGTGAGCTTTATAATTGGAGGTGTAGCTTCTTGTCACTATCTTCATGTAATGCAAGTAAAAGAAAATATGTAATAGTATCTAATACTGATACTGCAGTAATAGATGACGCTTCTGAATAGCCGTCTAGGTGGGCCCAAATGTTACTTCTTCACTAGATAGCATAAAATAATCACATTAAATATAAGCTTCATAATAATAATAATAATAATAATAATAATAATTATCATCATCATTGTCATTGTCACTGTTGTCATCATGATCGTCACCATGATCATCATCAACATCGTCATAATTTTTTAGAGACAGTTGTCACATTTTTGCACCTAGTAAAAACTGAAAATGAAATCTGACATGGTTTTGTATTTGTAGGGGAGCCACTGGGCAGAGGGGCATTTGGTCAGGTTGTGGAGGCGGCAGCGTTTGGTATTGAGAAGGCCATCACCTGCACTACAGTAGCTGTGAAGATGCTTAAGGGTAAATATCTTTCTTTCACTCTATTAAGATGTATGGTATGACTAATAATGAATGAAACCTAGGAGGGACCAGTTCAGTAGTGTGGTCTTATTTTCATGAAGCTAACTGGCCCAGTAGTAAGTTTTACTAGCCACTTTAGCATTTAAAGATTAAGTATTTATTAAACACGAACCTTTCATCCATTGGTGTGTTCCATATGCTAGGCAACATGAAGATTACTACTTGCAAAAACAAGCCTCATTTTATGCTTAAAGGGGAATACACAGATTTTTAAAAGGAAATAAAGTCATTCAGACGTGTTTGTAATGAAAAGCTCAGAGTTGTTCACAGTGGTGGTGATAGGAACCAGATGTCTGAAGTGTTCAATACCTCAAAAAGCTATGTTATAGAAAGTTATTACATTAAATGTTTATGTATATGGAGTATGGAACCCCATAAAGGAACATGGAGACATAATGAACATTGTTTAATCATGATATTTGTTATGTCATGATATCATATGGCCAGCAACATTCATTGTGTCGTGACAATGTTATAAAGCGAGATGACCATAAAACTAGTAAAAGATCGAGGATTAACAGAGCAAACAGAGCAAATTCATGACTGAATTTGTGGCCCTTTTGGCCTTTTGTACCTGAGACACTGTTGTACAATGGTTTTGAGAAAAGCTTTTGGGCTACAGTGTACTACAATGTACATGCTTATGGCTGATAGATGTAGGGTGTTCTAAGGCAAAATGGTCTCGATTCGTTCATATTTTACCACCATCAGCATCACATATAAAAACTCAAAAGACACATGCGAGCTCACTTTTTGTTTTTGCTAGTAAATAAAATGGCTTTATTTGTGTTGTAGACATTGTGGCCCCTGAATCCCATCAGCACCAGTGTAATGAAATCTGAGTCTCTAGGCTCAAGAATGTAGCACTCTTTTTTTTAACTTCTGTAGCTTTTCCATATATAGACTGTATTGACTGCAGAGTATATGCTACATACAACATACTACACAGTACATCAACATCCTTGTATTATTTCTCTCTGTCTGCAGAGGGCGCTACCTCCAGTGAGTACCGCGCATTGATGTCTGAGCTGAAGATTCTTATACATATTGGCCACCATCTTAATGTGGTCAACCTGCTAGGTGCATGCACCAAACCTGGAGGTGAGTCCACTGTATTATACAGAAACAATTCCATTTATTCTTTTCTGTATTATTTAGATGTAATTACACATCATCAAATTATACACTCTTCTGTTACTCACAAGCATAAAAGTGGTGTCAATGGAAAGTGTAGACATTGCACAATGGCAGTAAGAAATAATGGATATAAAATTACTTCTTTCTTTTGATATTTTCAGCTGTTACTGTGCATTCTGAGGGTTAAGCCACACATTGTAGATGCACACATGTGCCTGTGTTCTTTTGCCTTTTTACTGGCACACATTGTTCTTCAGGAAGTGTGCAAGTATGTTTATTTGAGGGAGTTGTGGTCAGTGAAATTGCCCATTCATTTTGCACTGAAAGCATCTGTGTACCACAAATTCCATTGCCGGGACAACACTTTATTTGGAGTGGTCCTTTATAGACGATTAATAAAGTCTTATCGGAGTATCAGTAACACATGAACACTAAATCAAGGTACAAAGCAGTAGTAGTAATGAAGCATCTGAATACACTGAAGTAAATATCTGTTGATACATTGTTCTGTTCTGTTCTGTTGATTACTTACATTAAGTAGATGTATTGTTGACCTTTTACATGAAGTAAACCTAATATGTTATGTAATCTTTCCACACTAACCCAAAACCTAACCCTCACCCTGGCCCTAATTCTAAACCTAACTTCTACCCAAAACCTAATTAGAACACTTACACTAGCCCTAATCCTAAACCTAATGTCAACCCAAAACCTAATCGTAACACTAACACTAGCCCTAATCCTAAACCTAACTTCTACCCAAAACCTAATTAGAACACTTACACTAGCCCTAATCCTAAACCTAATGTCAACCCAAAACCTAATCGTAACACTAACACTAGCCCTAGTCCTAAATCTAACCTCAACTCAAAACCTAATTATAACCAAAACACTAGCCCTAATCCTAACCCTAACCTTAACCTCAAACCAAATCCTACCCTTAACACTGGCCGTAATCCTATCCCCACTTTACTTAAAATCAAGGCCTAACCATCAACCTGGCCCTAATTACTAAATTAAATTACTAAATTAAATTACTAAAACTAATTTTCTACCCAAGGAACTGAAGGTTTGACGTGTTACCTTGTAACAATCTGTGTGCAACCATTTGACACAAGCATATGAATCATTTGGCCATCACTGCTATTACTTAGAAATAAACGTCACTCATAGTCTATCTCTCTCTCACTGTCTTTGTTTTTACTCCTTCTCAGGCCCGCTGATGGTGATAGTGGAGTACTGTAAGCATGGCAACCTTTCCAGCTATCTGAAGAGTAAGCGTGGAGAATACAGCCCCTTCAAGGTAAACAAACTGTGGCACTATACAGGGCTGTAAAAGAGCACTGTGTCTGTGATGTGGTCCCACTGATCTCAGGTTAATACTTAACCACACTTTGAGAATCTCTGATGTGGTTAGAGATGATCTTGAGCTGTTATTTAAGAACAGGGCATCATATAAAAAGATTGCATCATGTTACATACCAGTCCATACTTCACAGCAGAGGCCTTTTGGTAATGTGCAAGTGACTTGGTTAAAAGCAGTGATAAAGATGTTCAACCCTTTTATGTACATGTTTCTTTATAGTGTTAAGCTGGCATACAAGATGACCTGTACCTGATTGTTTGGTTTACTTAGTGACCCTTTGATTGATTTTATGATGCAGATTCATTCTTGATGTTCTTGTGTTTTAACTGTATGTGTTTTAACATATCAGCAATTGGAACAATAACTTGGAACAATGCAGAAAAATGCCATAATCAAGACTTTTTAACACATAATATATTGAAAATTGTCACAAATCTGATTTGCTAAGAATGGAAAATTGCATTGAACTTTGAATATGTGTTATCATTGGACCTCTATTATGTATCAATGAATATATTTTTTGTTGTTCTCAAAAAACTATTGTCGCTGTCCAAAGAAAAACAGGTATCTCCATAATGACAACTTTACAGGAGAGGCCAAAAACCTCATTTAATTTGAATGGAAGTCAATGGAACCAGACGTCTTTCCAAGCAGTTTTGGGCCATTTCTGTTGGTCCATTCTTCATGAAATTTCCACACAGTGTAAACAGCAGCTCATGTGATCAAATGAGACATAAAAGTAAAAATCAACAAAAATGGAGATAACATGTTTTTCTTTGGACAGCAACGATATACAAATTTCATGAAATATAGACCAATAGAAATGCTTCCAAATCACTAGGAATAGAATCTTCACATTAACTTACATTAAATGTAAAGAATGTTTTTGCTCTGTTCTGTAAATGTGCCATTTTGAAGACATATGTTTTTCTTTGGGCAGCGACAATTTAAAATGTGACTCCAAACTTGGTTGTGTAGCTCCGATTAGGATATACAATATCAACTGCTTGACTGCCAAAACCTTATTTAAAACCTATTTAAAAAGAAGATAATATGCAACTTATTTAGTTTTTTATTTTAATTGGCTTCTTACATATTCAGATAATTATAGCAATTACCTGTAGTGACCAATATCAGTTATCTTGTTGCCTAAATTTGAATATTTTAATTTAAAAACTTGTATTATATACTTGTTATGTTTTAAGAATACTCTTCCTGCTCCTTTGAAGTTAACATTTTAGAGATACAAGCATTTTTGTTAGCATCCAATAGCAACAGCATGTTGGTTCACATAAACACATATATATGTGGTGTGTTGTTTCAGAGGCCCAGGCCACGGCTGGTGCACAGCAGGGCAGAAGGGACTGAGGAGGATCTGAACGAGGGGGATCTGGGCTTGGGCACCACAACCCGGCTAGACATCTGCACTGGCACGGCCGTCTGCTCTGGATTGACAGGGCAGTGTGTCTCAAACACCCCACAGGAGGAACACGGTACTGCAGTCCGTCTGGTATAGAACAGTGTAGAACAATGGTCTCCAACTGTGGTCCTAGAGAGCTACTTTCCTGCAGAGTTTTGTTCCAAGCTGTGTCCAGTAAGATTCCCTGCACTTCACAAAATGATTATATCTGATCCAACCAATCAGGGACTTTTTTGGGGCTGTTTGATTTGCTGGAGTAGGTCTGGCAAATAGTGGGTAATGCTAGGCTCTGCAGGAAGGCAGATCTCCAGGACTAGGGTTGGAGATCATTGGCATAGAAAAAAGCTCAATATGTTAAAGTTAATGAAATAATGCCTAAAAACTATTAGATTACTAGTTAACACTGTCCTATCGAAAGACAAGCTAATTAAGCTGAAGTTGCTTGTATTCATACATGGCCGCATGGAGCATTGTTGGGTGTTCTTTTAACATTCATTTATCTCTCAGAACTCTTATTACTGTCCTTTTACTATACATTCAGAATCTATTACATCATTATTAAAATGTAATTACATACTTGGATAATTAATTACATTTTAAATATTCATAGCTGCAATCATATGCATAAGTATGTATTGTTGAAGTGAAAATAAGTACCCATCCTCTTCAAAGAACACACATCTGCATATATGCATATTGGGAAAAAAGTAAACATAAAATATGTTATATTTTATATACATAGGTTATGGTACATTTTATGTTGTACATTTATTTTTTTTCCAATACGTTAAACAAATAAATAGAAATGGTACACTGAAATTTGCCTACAGAATGTCATATTTAAGAACATTTAGAAATCAACAAAACATGGCACCTGTATCTTGATAGATTTGAATCTGCCTGTCTGTTTTTGATTGAGTATTGATTAAAAGTTCACAATTCCAACACAGTTTCTCCTCTTGTTGAATAAGGTATGAGTGAGAAGTAACTGTGAGTTCTAAGGGTTCAATCAGTCAGTTGAAATGTAAATAGTAAATATTATTATTGCTTTTATTAGCATTATACTGTATGTCAGTCATAAAATGGTGCTATAACATGATCTAAGCTGCATGTCCACTACCTGCCTGTAAAGTAGTAACTAAGCCTATAATGAATGTGTGCACTGCAGAGAGTTCAGACTGGGATCATCTGACCATGGAGGATCTTATCAGCTATAGCTTCCAGGTGGCCAAGGGCATGGAGTTCCTGTCCTCGCGGAAGGTAACTTTGCAACACAAAACGTGCAAAATAATTGATGCACTGATTTGGCTTCATTCAAATGTGTAATTCACTTCTGCATCAATCAAATTAATGACATATACAGCTATTATAGATCAGAAGTAAGTTAAAGATTGTAATGTAATATATTATACCTAATGCTCCAGTTTTCTCAGTATATGCATCACTGAAACATTGCTGGGTCCATTTCAGTGTATTCACCGGGATTTGGCAGCCAGGAACATTCTCCTTTCGGAGAACAACATTGTGAAGATCTGTGACTTCGGCCTGGCCAGAGACGTGTATAAAGATCCAGACTATGTTCGCAAAGGAGATGTGAGCACATGCACATGCATGGATGTGGTTTCTGTATTAAGCCTGTTTTTTTCAGTACTATATTTGTAAAAACAGTATGGCGTACAATGCCAGATTTGCCATAAATTAATGCAGTTTAAGGCAAGTGTGTGGTGATTAAAGGAGCTATATTAGCCTTATGGTTTCCACACAAGCAAACTTCTGGCTTTTTGATAAGTTTTTCTTCCCAAACTAATGCTTTAACTTGCATTTATTCATTCACAGTTTTATGTATACGGTATGTCATAGTTTTTTTTTACACTTTTATATATTTAGTGCAGTTTAGTGCTCCTTTTTTCACATACACATATTAACAGCACCCATTTCTATGTGTAATAGTTTCAGTTAACTGACGTGTTGTCTCTCTTCCCTTCTCTCTCTCTCTCTTTCTATCTCAGGCTCGTCTCCCTCTGAAGTGGATGGCTCCGGAGACCATTTTCGACCGTGTGTACACCACTCAGAGTGATGTGTGGTCCTTCGGAGTGCTACTCTGGGAGATATTCTCCCTGGGTGAGGGAACTATACTTCATTACTTCCTTTGCTATCATTCAAACATACATGGAATATTAAAGGCTTTCTAATAAAACAAGTTCAGCAGTTGAACTGTAGGGTCAAACTTAGTTACAGTCATGCTAAAATGCTAATGCAATATAATAAGACTGATTATATTGCACGAAGTACATTATTTCCTCCAGTCTGTGAGTGTTGGCTGATGTGCTGTGCACTAAATTGAGAATATAAGTTGTATTGTTACGCTTCTAGCCTTTACATATTCTTACATTCATTATGTCATGTACTGCGTGTGTTCTGAAATGCAGGTGCGTCTCCGTATCCCGGAGTGAACATTGATGAATCGTTCTGCAGGAGACTGAAGGAGGGTACCAGGATGAGACCACCTGACTATGCTACCCCTGAGATGTAACTATACCTTTTCTGCATTCTCAGAGCTGGCCTATATAGCACTAAAGTGAGAACAGAGTGTGCCTTAAGTATACCTTAAGAACTGTTTGCTTAAATAAAGGCAGCCTGCTTAAATATTTAAGGCACCAGTTTGGATTGCTGGTTTACCTTTTTTAAACACTGCAAAATAAAAACAATGCAAAAAACACTATTTAAAGTGTTTTAAAAACATAATTACTATTATCAAATGCACTGGTTTGTATTCAGTTAAATCTAGTTCAACTGGATTCATTGTTTTGTTAACAAAACTCAAAAATATGAGAAGATTAGACAACACGAGAGCAGAAATTAAGTTTATTGATCATTATTTAATTAAAGCTAGAACTATAGATTTAAGGTGGAATATGATTACTATTCACTTTGACCTAGAAACACATTTGACAGTCTATGCAATACATAC
The DNA here is from genome assembly GCA_034552555.1 of Semaprochilodus insignis. Lineage (NCBI taxonomy): Eukaryota > Metazoa > Chordata > Actinopteri > Characiformes > Prochilodontidae > Semaprochilodus > Semaprochilodus insignis. The sequence goes on along the minus strand of CM067481.1, from coordinate 17,067,975 downwards.
AGTACAGTAAGGCAATACGTTTGTCACATCATATAGAATACACAATCATCCGATTGTGCTCCTAAACATCAGCAACTGACAATACTATTGTGGAGGTGCGGGACATGGTAGCAGGCAAGCAAAAGTGGCAGCTTCCCTAAAATGGAGTAGACGTGCATTTTTAGCATGCCTGTGATAAAACTGCCTCATATATTGTCTGATATGCACAGCATGGCAGGTGATGCCTCAGAAAATAAAAATGCTTCATATTTCTGGTCAGAAACTTGCTAAATTGCTAAGCGAGCTTTGTTCTAATGCTGCCTTCAAGTCCTGTTAGAAATGCTGTAATTACAAGATGAGTGTACATAAATGCAACCTCTGTGTTATGATTGTTCTTAGCAAACTTGGATTTTCTATAAGCCTTGACTTTGTACTCATGTTATATTGCAAACTGGTTGTATATCAGTTATTCAAGAGCTACATGAACACTGCATGTCTTTTTATTGTCATCCACACATAAAATAGATAAAAACACACTGAGAATCCTTTCATTTTGTTTCAGTAAGGCAAAATTATTTTCCTTGATTAAAAAAAAAAGAAAAACAAATTCTAGACTTTCCACTTAGTTTCAATGCAAAAATGCTTAAACACATATCATGTCATTCTTGTGACCGCTGAACCTGTGCAGACTATTTTTTTTAGTATGGTTTGGTAAAATCAAAAAATTTGGTAAAATGCCTAAAGCTTACCATGATAAGTTCAGTCTGTAATGTAAGTCGATATATTACCCCAAAAACGCACCTTGCTGTTGGATCACAGAATTGTTTGTAGTGATGTTTTCCTTAACCTAGCTGAAAATGGTGTGTCATGCATCCACAGTGTCATTTTAATCTGTTTTCGTTTCAGCTATCAGACGATGCTGGACTGCTGGCTGGATAGACCCAAGGACAGGCCCACTTTTACAGAGCTAGTGGGGCATCTGGGCAATCTGCTACAGGCCAGCGCTCAACAGGTCAGATACGGATTTTTGTGTGTGTGGTAGAGAGAGACATAGAGTGAAAGAAATCCCTTTTCTCTCAGTGTCATTGGCTCCTTCATTTCTCTGATACACTCTTGACTTAAAACCAACATTTTTGCAGGTGCTGGTACAGGCCTGATGTTCATGTCTGTGTGCAATAGTCTCTTTATTAATTGTGTGCTTATTGGTGGGTGTCTGTTTTTGCTAAAGTACACGTTTTTGGACTCATGTGTGAATAAAGCATCTGTATGAGAGTTTGAGTTTGTATAGAATGTATTCTCAGCGTGTTTTTCCTGTGCTGTAGGATGGGAAGGACTATATCCCTCTCACGGTGGGGGAGGTAGAGGGACAGTCGGGAATCACCCACCTCAGAGTGACATATAATCGAGCACCCAGAGCAGACAGCATTGGGAACCAGCTCAACTACGACAATGCTCCACCTCTTGGGTCAGTACATATACACAGTATACACACAAATCAGGATATTTTGTCCTAAAACATACAAAACAAATCAACACACAGATAAATGTAACTGTCTTTCTTCTCTCACAGATACAGTCAGCAGCTTGAACTGTGCAGTCATCAGATATTTGAGGACATTCCTCTGGAACGAAGTGCTGTAATGGTAAAGTCATCAATGAATTCCTAAAGCTGTTTTTTGGCAGTATTATCAAGAGGATAAGTGATTGATGATTATATATTGATTTCTTCCTCAAACTCAGGATGGTCAAATGGACTGTGGTGTGGGTTTATCACGTGAAGAGATGAAGGCTCTGAACCAAGTGCAGAGAACAGCCACATTCAGGTGAGATTGAGCTATTTTCTTTTACATGTACTATAGATCTCATTGATTAAACTGATAGTTTGGTAAAAAAACAACTACTTTACACAATTTCCCCTCATATATAGTCATAAACATGGTCAATCAGCCAAGATATGTTTGGTTTGTGAAGTTTGCTAAAAGTTATTAGGCTAATGTTGCTAATAAGTAATGTAATAAGTCATTACAGATTCACTTGAAACTGTATCAAGTGTGATGTGGAACTGTGGATTCTGACACTGTATTAAGCCTGATTTCTTTCAATACTGTTTTTAAAACAGTATAACCTACAATGCCAGAAATTGATGCAGTTCAAAGCAAGTGTGTGGGGATTATATGAGCTATATTAACCTTTTGTTCCACACAAGCAAACTTTTAGCTTCTTGGTATATTTTTCTCCCAACTTGCATGTCTTCATTTACAGGTTCATGTATGTGCTATTACATAGTTGTTACTATGTTATTACAGTGTCATATGTTTAACAAGGTTAAAAAAGAGCTATATGTCACTTAAAGACATAAGGTTTAATGTTAGTATACATTATAATAAATAATTTCTTGCTTTTTGCCCTACACCCTCAGCCCCCTACTGCGCTGTAAGAGTAAGGAATCTCTAGCCTCTGAATCGTCCAATCAGACAAGTGGTTACCAGTCAGGCTACCACTCGGATGATGCGGAGGCACCTGTGTATGCCAATGAGGAGATGATCCTGAAGAGGGACATTCTGAAGAAGCCTCCGCTTCCCAAAAGAGATGACAAGTTTAGTGCTGAGGTCCGTTACAGCGCACCCCCTGTTTAACAGGATCCGCTCATAATGCCCTTATTCATTTTAAAGCAATGCCTTAATTGTTTTAATTGAGAAGCTTTTGAACTTTTGACCTGGAACAGCAGATACAACCTTTTATAGGGAAAATAGGATGCACTGAATTTTAAGTGCACATCTACCAAAAGTAAGTAAACTGAAAGAATGATGTAGTATATTTCATTCACAAGGAAATGAGCAATAAAACAAGTGTGGGTGTTATCCCAAAGTTCTGCTTATGATAGGTTGGCAGTTGGTCAAGATTTCAGTAGGGTAAATTAGTGTGTTAGTGGATCCAGAAATCCAGCACAGGTGACTGAACATTCCTTCTTTTCTGTTCTTCCTTGGAAGCACTGTTAGGCCTTAGCACAACTCTCTTCACTTACTGCCATCCCAAAGCATTGTGGTTTCTCTTTATCATTTATTTAACATTATTTAACCAGGTACATTTATTAAAATCAATATGATCTCTTCTATGTTAGACTTTTCCAACCACAGTGTAAGACTGTTCTACCAAACTCTCTTTTGTGCCTTAGCAGGAGCCTACATTTCATCTTTGTTTATACTACAATGTCAGTAAGTGAACGGTTTAACTGACCTGTGCTAATTAATCAACTGAATCCAGCTTTATTCCTGCCCCCCTCCGGCCTTTTTAATAAATGTAATATATTGTGTTAGTGCAGATAAGGTGTGTGTGTTAGCTCTCATTCTTTTAAAAGTATTTTTTTCGGAGAGAGCTTTGGAAATGTAATCACTGTTTACACAGGCCGCAGAGCAAGCATAGCCTAGCAGTGAGACCACTCCCACTTCCTAGGCAAGAGCCACACCCACTTTCTTCCAGACAGGAAATAGAGACTGAAATGCAAGACAATCGAGTGAGCGAATGTTGTTATTTTCTGTATTTATCTTTTGTATTGTGTTATATTGAAGTTAGGCCGGCCTGTTTCTGTTCTGAGCTCTCCAATGGCCTTTCCCTCGCCTTTTGTTTTTCTCGACTTGACGTTTTTCTTTTGTTTCATGGTCGGCTTTTTGACTGTACAGTTTATGAAGTGAGGACTTAATATAGTCCTCTGTAAGATCATCAGCTATTTACTAAACTTGTTATAAATATGACTAGTTTTATAAAATAAACATTTAGTAAAATTAATCCTATTACTGGTGGTCGTCATAATTTATGTTCCACAGTAATGACTATGTCTACTTCTGCATATTTCAGTTACTGAGACGTAAACCAAGGTGTTGAGATTGAGTTTGTTGTAAAGTGGTTTAGTTTACAGAAACATACAGATTTTACAATTAAGCTGATAGGAATCACAGGTCACTGTGTCTATAAAACAACTGTAGCGGTTCTATTCACTATCCAAAAATACACTATACATGTATGTCTCTGCAATGTAAATAGTAAAAAGGGTTTTACTCCAAAACCTTCTCACAGCTATCATACAACAATGTCTCAGGCATCAGGCTGCATATCCATTGCATTCCATGCACTAACTTTGCTGTTAGAGAGCCTTTAGAGCATTCAGAGGTCATCACCTTCACCCATCACCACTATATATAATATTCAAATCTGGTCTGACCAGATTAAGCACAATCTAATTTGACAGTGTTTTTCAAATGTTTGAGGCCGTCAGTGCTGAGTGGAACAATACTGAATCTGTTTGGCTGTACAAAACTGAACCACAACACTACATGTACTAAATGTACTTTACATGTACTTTATCTGTTTGTTTAAGGATTTGATGTCAAGACCATTAAATGCCTGGTGCATTTTATTGGCCAGGGAGTGTATATAACACACACACACACACACACACACACACACACACACACACACACACACACACACACATATATATATACACACACACACACACTGTATGTGTGTTATTGCTATACAGCACTTTGACTCCATACTTGTTGTAAAAGTGTCATATATGAATATATGTTTGCTCACCTACTAAAAGGTGTACAGAACCTAGATACTGTGCGGAAGTCAGAGGTCAAAACAGCTTTTAAGTGCACATTATTTATTTACAGGAGACATTTGAGAGTACATTAGATATAAGATAATCCACTTGCACAAGGAAGAGTGAAGTCAAGGGTCAACGGATTTAAAAACAGGATTTTCCAATACTGGAGTGGCAAGACAAAGAGAAATCGAAGCTCCTTTTAACCGTGCAGGACCTGGTAGACCACCAAAACTGTCACAGTCAGATAAACAGTACTTGACAGACTCTTGCTTCAAGTCTGAAAACATCCACAGGCGTTTCTGTCCACTGTGAGAAGACAACTCCACACTATGAATCTGAGAGGATGTGTAGCTGTCAGGACACCATTAAGGAGAAAATCTGCAAATTAAACAAAGAAGCTGTTGGTGTTCTCTGAACAATGGACTTTCCCATTACCCATGAGTCCAGACCTCAACGTGTATTTCAGATTACTTGCGACTGAGAGAAACATATAATACAATCAACTTCTAAGACAGAACGGTGGAGGTGAGGACAAACATCCCTGCAGATTTCGTTAAGAAACTGAAAGTCTTTAAATACTGATGATGATACTTTATTTAGTTGTTGAGACTTCTGTGTTTTATCTGATGCTGAAAAAGGAATAATGGCTGTTTTGCCTGGAAATTAAATAAATAATGGAGGAACTTTTGCACAGTCCTGTATGGCACACTGGGAGAGAAAGAGAGACCACACACACATGTGTGTGTTGTGAGACCCCTCTTTTCCTGTATCTGTTTCGCAGTGACCCTGAGGAGACAATGCACTCCTAGAGTTATTTTCCACTGTGTATGTGAGTGTGTATGCCTACATCAGTAAAAAGAGTGAGTTATTCTCTGTATGTGTGTGCGTGTGTGTGTGTGTGTTTGGGAGGGTGTGAGAGACCAACTGCTTTGTGTGTCTCATTGTTTTTTGTGCGTATGTGTGTGTGTGTGTTTGTGTGCATGCCACCGGCCATAAGGAAACAATGCTCTTCCATCCTTGACTGTTTTCTTAGGAGCGCTCGGCTTAAAAAGGCCACCCAGAATAGCCAAGGCCAGGCAGGGACGTATGGGAGAGGTTTATTTGACTGTGTTGACGTGAAATGAAAGTAGGTTAGTTAGAATCAACACTTTATTTCACTTAGGGCAACAAATGTCCAAACATCCTTAAATCAACAGATAACTCAAGATAAGCACTGTCTTCAGGAAGTATCTTCATTAGCTAGGATTTTTATCTTTATTATTCCCAGTGTAGCAAATCGCCTCTCTATTAAATGATGGTTTCAGTTTATGTAGGAGGATGAAGGCTGCATTTGTCTTTTCCAATTTAAATAAAGCCTTCACTAAACTAGAGGCTCTTAGCCTTTTTCCAGAATGTGACCATTTTTACAGGTTAAAAATATGGTGCCTCCCACCCCGTTTGCCAACCCACCCCCTACACATTCAAGAAATAGCTGAAGAATAATCAGTGAATCTACTCACCAACTGACCCATTCCTGAACTAGCACTTCACCACAACCCACAAATCTTTAACCTAGCACTGTACAAATGTTAAGAAATGTTTGAGTGTATGTATATGTCTTCAAAATTGTTTTCACTGTGTTTAATAAGGTATATTTGTTGTACCACCAGTCTTGGGACCCACCATGGAGCATGTGATGACCCCCAATGGGCTCCTGACTCCCAGGCTAAGAACTCCTGCACTAAACCATCAGGCTGTTTAGGGACAATCTTACTCTCAGAATTGCTTAACTGCCACTGCAAATAAAACAGCTAAATTATAATAATAGAATTTCAAAATCAAGCATTCTGAGCAAAGTAGAGGCCTGTGTGGATTTGTTGAAGAGTGGAGTTTGCATTTTTATTTTATTTGTTTTACATAAAACCTACATTAGTCTGTTACACGTGTTGTTGTATGGTTGACTTCAAGTTGCACCTTGGCAGCCTGTAATCTGCAGCCTAAATAATGTATTCACATCATTCATTATGTTGCAAAGAAATTTATAAAGACCTCCATCAGGCCAAAATGCTCAAGCACCAGCTGCAGAAACTCTCTCCCACAGAAACCGCTTTCCTCAGCTGCCTGACACGCCTCATTGGAATTGCAGCCTTTTTCTCTGTTACACGCTGAAGTCATCTCACAACACAATCCTTATTGCCAGCCTATCGGGAAGCTTTGCACAGCAACCACCGGAGGCTAGAAAGAGTTTGTTCTGTTTTGTAGCCCCTTTTTATATGTAGAGAAGATGCCATTGTAGGACAAGCCACAAGGGTGTTTACAGCTGCTCAGGAGAGAGGAGTCTCTGCAGGCTGCTAGACAGGGACGTAACCACTCTGGCAGTTGACCAATCAGAGTACAATGGGCTCAAATGGGAGGTACAAAGACACAGGAGCTCTCACACAGACTTTCAGACAGAGCATGACATCAGACAGATGTACTGTATCAGAAGAATAATGTGTCAATATAGTGAAGCATGTAAATCTATTCTAGTAACACCGCCCCCCCCCACACACAAAATTATGAGTGCTAAATATGAGCATAATGGGTCCCTTTTAAGGGTCTGACAAAAAATGCATAGTATAGCTGATGGTGTTTGATTCAAAAGACACACAAAAATTCCAGGATGTTCCTGCTGCTATGCCTGTGCATTTCCCCACCACAATGGGGGGCTTTTCCTGCTAATGCATTCACTAACAAGGCAAATGTTCTTTTTTTGGACCTTGTCTTCCTGCAATACAGCTGACATTTTGAGCATTATAAGCGGTTCCATAAATATTTCAACAACTGCTTCTTCTTCTTCTTCTTCTTCTCCTGCTTTCATAATGCCTAGTCAGTTATAGAACTTTATATATTGAGTGGCCATTGTGTGGTCAAGGTAATTACAGGGAGTCCAAAATAATTCAACAGAGGAGTATATAGTAGTGAAGGCACTGGAAGCCTTCACTTTGACTAACATCTTTAATATACAGCCCTATACCCACAAAGTACATGTAATGCACATTCTAATAAAGCTAGTTTCTAATTTGCCAGCTTCTTATTTGAATTTTCCCTTCCACCTTAAATGGTGCAGCAGCCAGTACAGGAATAAAAATAAGCAATGTGATTGCTGTATCGTTTAAGGTGGAACAGAAAATCTGTCACAGTCTATTAGTCTTACGATTTCAAGGAGGCCAGTCCCATCATGTCTGCTTCTTTGGAGTCTCTGGCATGATGTTCCACATATCTTCTGCTCAGGATTTCAATTTAATATGTCTGTCTGTGATTCAGTGGATGATATTAAACAGTTTGTGATGTGTTACTGTGTATTTTCAAGAGCATCAACACTCTCCTCGGAGAACAATACACATTTGACCTGGCCTTGTGTTCAAGTAGATGCCTAAAACATCATAACAGGGAAGAGGAACACAACCATTTTGCTCTCAAGATGAGATGAAAACAAATGCATTGATGGGAACCAGTGGTGTTTGTAAATGTTTGCTACTAATGGTGTGGAACCACTGGGATATAAACCAGAATCCCAAAAATGAGGCCTATCCTTTGCCCTTCAACACAGTGCCAAGGAGGGCACTGGAAAGATTTTGTTGAATACACCCCATGTGCCGAACCTCTTGCCAGCTTGTGTTTATTTTTATCAATGGTGTTTATGTACTGCAATGGTCGTGACTGCTCTTCGGCTTTGCTACCCACTGGGCCAGGAAGCTATGCTTACATTTACTTAGGCTACTGTTTATTGCCCCTGACCATTTCTGAGGACTTCTTCACATCAAAGCGACATAGCTAAGCTTACCTCAAAGCATTTCTCACAATGTTCTTTCTCTTTCTAACAACACATGAGCGTGCACTCTCACATACACGCATCTGTTTTTAGGCCTTGTCAGTATGAGTACTGTACATAAGGTGATATGTGAAAGAACATATCTGGACAGCAGCAGATATGTCAACTTTCAAAGAGATACAAATGAACATACATTGTAATTTTATGCCCCTCAGTGTGTTAACTAACCCTTTTTTCTTGAGCTATCCTAAGTGGCCCAGTGTTTGCAGTTACCATCGATTACCTGCTTTACCTGGTCAGCCCTTCATGAAATTAAATCAGATCTGCTAGTGTGCAACAAAAAGTCAGAAACTGTATTTTTCTATTTAAGATACTAATAAAGACAAAACAATCATTTACTGTGATTGTCTTAATTCATATTTATCCCAGTGTTATATACAGCTGCCCACTTTTTCAGCAGCTCTGGTTCTTGTCCACACATCCCACATTAACAAAAACCAACATCAACAGAATGTGAAGAAATAACACTTTTGATGGTATGTCAAAGACATCTATATATTGCGCTGCAGAGATGTCAACAAAGTTAGCATGCTAACCAGTTAGGACTGCTTTCCAATGCTGGAGGTGCCATTGGCAAGTAAAGAGATGAAGTTTGATGCTGAACTCATAACCCGTATTCTACATTGATATGTAAACAGCTGTTAATGCTAACACTAAAAAAGAGGGACTGTGCATTTCTTAAAATAGGTGTGGATGCCACAACTTTCTGGTGATAGTTTGATGCTGCATTCATTTATGACGTAAAAGGATTACACCGGTGTGCATAGACTTTGTATGGGAGTCATTGCATCAGGGTGGAAAAGGGGGAGAGTTTTAACTAGTTTATATTATATTTTGTTTCCAACTTTTCTACCACAATGCAGTTATAATATATTTCCCTCTTTGTAGTAGCTCATTCCTGAATCTTAGTCATTCCTGAAACAGACATATCCTGGAATAAAACATATACCTTTATGTTAATATTGATCTGTGAAAACCCAGACCTATACATGCTGTCTTTAATGTTACCTCTGACAGAACCAACCCACTGCCTCCCACCACGCTTAATACTAACTCATTTTTGAATATGTAGTATCTAGTGTAGTAACAAGTGTCAAAGTTGAGTATACTTGAGTACACTGCTTTTTTCTGTTTGGCTTATGAGTTAATTAACACATATATTTGTAGTGTGTAATGGTTAAAAGTAAAAGTACTTAACTACAAAATAACTCAAGTGATTTCATTTTACTCCAAGAAGTACAGTTACATTAACAAGAGTAATGTAATACATGACTTTCCACTATACCTCCAAAGAAGTGGATGAACCAAAAAGCATGTTGATGCTCTTCATTAACTTGCTCACACTTACAGTGTGTAGCTTAAATGCTTTTGTGGCCGGAGGACTTGAAGACTAAGCAAAACTGATGAGTTATCTACAGCTGCTGATATTAAACATGAAACAACAACAGGACAAACAAAGTATCAGACTTCTAAATAACAGCACCCTAGAGCTCTAACAATAAAGCTCCAGTTACAAGCAGTCTCAGGGGTCATATACAGGGGTTGGACAATGAAACTGAAACACCTGTCATTTTAGTGTGGGAGGTTTCATGGCTAAATTGGACCAGCCTGGTGGCCAATCTTCATTAATTGCACATTGCACCAGTAAGAGCAGAGTGTGAAGGTTCAATTAGCAGGTAAGAGCACAGTTTT
>CM067481.1:17005646-17057617 GCA_034552555.1 Semaprochilodus insignis | reverse complement strand
AAAACTGTGCTCTTACCTGCTAATTGAACCTTCACACTCTGCTCTTACTGGTGCAACGTGCAATTAATGAAGACTGGCCACCAGGCTGGTCCAATTTAGTCATGAAACCTCCCACACTAAAATGATAGGTGTTTCAGTTTCATTGTCCAACCCCTGTATATGTAATAAGAATTTTCCAGCCCTACTCTTATATTCATTAACCAGAAACAAATGGATTTACTCTTTCAGTTCACTTTGTCATTGATCTCTTTATTAGGACCACCTGTACACCTACTCAATCATACAATCTAATCAGCCAATAATGTGGCAGCAGTGCATAAAAAACGTTATATTATTATACCTACAGGCCATTATACAGGTCAGTAGCTTCAGGTAATGTTTATATCAATGATAACAATACCTAGTTGGTTGATATCAACAGCAGAAGACCACCTCAGGTTTCACTTCTGTCAGTCAAGAACAGGAAGCTAAGGCTGCAGTGGGCACAGGCTCACCAAAACTGGACTGGAAACCTACCCTGGTCTGCTGAGTCTCGATTTCTGCTGAGGCACACAGCAGTGTCAGAATTTGAGTTTGAGTATTGTTACTGACCCACACGCATCCTTTCATGGCCACCAATTTATCTTCTAATGACAAAATCCATCAGTTTTATTGCTCTGCTATGATTAATGTAGTTTCTTGTTAAATGTACAGGGTTTTAAATATTTTACATTCTACTAAATGCAGTATCACAGTAAAAGCAAGAACAACAAAAACAATAAAGTATTCAGACCCTTGATATTTACAATGATAGTGCCATTAATTATTTAATAATAGCCACTTAATAGTACCCAGTATACTAACTGAGATAGATACAAACTAAAGATATACAAAATCATCAGGGTACCTGCTACTGAGAGGTGGCAGTCTGGAACCCAAACAAAATTTAAACTTGTAAAAGTAACACAGATGTTTTTTGGAAAATCAATATAAGCTGTATTTTATAAATCAATATAAGCTGTATGCTTTCAACACATTAATTCATACATAAAAAGGGTGTCACTGATGGCTAAAATGTCTTCTCTAAATGTCTGCTGTTTTAATTAATGATTTAAAATAAGCTGTGAAAGAGAAAGAGAACATTAGACTCACTGTTTTCTTCTCGCCTGATCTTGGGTTTCAATTCTGCATAAGATAATAAGTGGCACCATCTAGAGGCTGCATAAGGTTATAAGCCTTCCACACCAATTTTACCATCAGAAGAATTGTCAGTGAGCTTCTACCATCAAGGGTAGTCTTCAGTACCTTTAGTTAGGGATATATATTTTTATGTGTGTGTTTGTGTGTGTATGTGTGTAGTAATAGTAGTATTCCTTCCCATTACTGATGTCAACTGTCTGTAAAAACTTTGAGCTGCCAACGGTATGAAATAAACATTTCATACATTATTATTATTTATTACAATAGTCATGTTTTATTGTTTCTATTGTTTCTATAGACTCCTATTGACTCCACACACTCTGTACTCACTTTTTGTTGATCTGTTTTTAAATGTAGATTAGTCTATGAAATAGTACAAATTTGCAGCTTTTCCCTGAAAAAGAAGTTAAAACCATTGTTTGTACCTTGATAAACAAGAAGTATCTGCACAGAAATCGTTTTTTCTGACAGTATATATCGCTGCTGTTGGAACAAAACCTGGTTTCTTCATTTTTGTTGTTTTTGAGTTTTTTGACCATCTTAAACATGCCTGTTACCCTTTACATTATGTCTAAATTCCATGGTGAATGGACCAGAAGAAACAGCCAAGAATTACTTTGCGAAGAGGAACTCTGAGAAACTTGGACTGGAGATCTGGGCGGCTTCAGCTGATAGGACTTGAAGCCACATCCCTCCTTGCTGAGCAAAGTTCTCATTCTGGAGATACAAGGTTTTGTTTTGACAGCAGCTGATATTCTCTGCAGAAAAAAAGACCCTAGAAAAAGAACCACAGAAACACAGATTTTATTTATTCTCAGAATTAATTCAGTAATTCAATGTATGAACTAACCTGTTTTTGGTAATCCTGCCTTCCACTCATCTTGCCAACTTACCTACATTCTCACAAAAAAGTACAAAACTGTCACTGCCGTACCCTCAACGATTGTGAATGGGTACAAATATGTACTGCTCCCCTGGGAAGAAACGTACAGTACAAAGTCGAAATCATGGCTGTATTTTGAGTACATTTACACTATTTGTACTTTAATTAACAAAAATGTACATGCAGTCCGTTTTAATGTGCACAGGACAGGGGGAAGCTGCTACTCTACACAGCTTCATTGCATAACAGCAGTCCCATTTAAGGTGGAACGGGGAAGTTAGAACAAGAAGTTAGACCGGTAAACTGAAGCACCAGTCTGGAACTCTCCACCTTTAATGTGGAATGGAAAAATTAGGACATGAAGCTAAGGCACTGGAATGTATCTGCCACACCATTTAAAATGAAATAGAATACATGGACAAGGAAGCTGCTGTTTCACAGAACCAATAGATCGGTATTGTTTTGTCTCATTTGCTAATGTTTGTGATAGCAACTGGTCAACATGTAGCAGCAATTTTAGTGACATGTTGCTAACCTACAACCTAGCTAACACTTGTTATTAGTACTGGTTTTGTTTTTGTTGCTGTCACTTTGCTGTCACAACATTATATCATGGTATTTTTCTGTACAGCAACAAGTTTGCAAGCTTAGTGTTGTTTGCCTTGGCAATGTGCATACCTGGATTTGGTGGGGTGGGGCTTCTGAAGGATCACTGGAGCGGTGTATTCGTTTTGCTGTTGGTTTCACATGTCAACAACGTCTCCAGAATCACTGACTGCTCCTTAACTTCTAAGTTAATGCTGTATGTGCATCTCATCACAACAGAGGGATGTGAGAAAGGTCCTTATTTAGGCTCGGGGAAAGAAGCTGCACAGGTGGCAGTGCCGTCTCTTACCTCTTGGTCTCCTTCAAGAGGGAAAATGCTGGAAGAGTGCCCAGTGTGTGAGGGGTCAGTTATGATTTGCACATTGTTTTCCTGATCATGGATGGAGTACAGGTCTTCAAGGGTGGCCAACCAATCATTTTTTCTGCACACAAAACACTGAAGCTAATGTTTGATGCATGAAGATGCAAAGCTGTGAAAAACACTCCCTAACAGAAAGTTATTACATAACATTGGTATGAATACACTTCCTGATGCCCCTTTTCCTTTACTGCAGAGAGGTACATGCAATGAAAACAGGCAAACACATAGTGAACAAAACCTTACTTTTTTAGATTTACCATTGTATTACTATTATCAGTGTCAGACATTAAAAACAACTGTATAGAAATCTGAATCTATATGCCATGTCAACCACTCTAAATGACTGTTTATATCTCAAACATTGATTGATGCAGAAAAATCATTTGAATTCTCCTTTAAAAAGGCACTGAGGCTTCCTCAACAAGACTGAACAAGGGATGATAAAGGAATGTATAATTCAGACTTGTGCTATCTTGATTACATGAATCATGTTTTTATTTCATTTCTTTTAATTCATTCTGAGATGCTATTCAGCTCTCTGCAATTGTGCAGAGTGGTTATCTAAGTTACCATGGCCTTTCTGTCAGCTCAAACCGGTCTGTTCTCCATTGACCTCTCTCATCAGCAAGGCGTTTCCGCCTGTAGAATGGTTTTATCTTTATTGCAGCGTTCTGAGTAAACTCTCACACTGTTGTACATGAAAAACCCAGGAGATCAGCAGTTACAGAAATACTCAAACCAGCTTGTCTGGCGCCAGTAATCATGCTACGATCAAAATAACTGAGATCATATTGTTCCCCATTCTGCATAAAAACAATAATAATAATAATAATAATAATAATAAAAATAAGAAGAAGAAGAAGAAAAGAATAATAAGAATAAGAATAAGAATAAGAATAATAAGACCAAGGGAGGTCATTATATTCAGATGATGAGAAAATGGGATGGTATGATGGATCCTAATGAGGTAAATAATGATTTCAGATTGACTTTCAGATAAGCTGCAGAAGAAATAGCAGGTCATGCTGGGCTTTATGTTTAAATGAGATAGTGATCTCTGCATAACAGACATCTCAAGGTTGTTTTTCAGACTTCCAAAGCACCGCTTCAAGAGTACTCTAAGTGGAGCTGCTGCAGTGATGATAAACTGTCATTAAAATATTTTCACAGTGCTGGGACAGCCAGGGCCTGGAGCAGGGTTAGCATTTCTCTGGAAGCCCAGGTTTGATCAACAGAAATATTCTGTGTAAACGTATCATACATCCACTTTTCTTAACTTCTATGTGAAATAACATGTACTTCTCTGTAAGTAAGGTTGGTTAACTGGATCATCAGATCTGTAACTAGACCAGACATCAACTTAGCTTCAGCTATCAATTTAAAAGACCTTCAAATTGAAAAACTTTAGGACAGTGATGAACATGCTTGTCTTGGTGCAGGCCAGTTTTGCCATGAACACCTTTGCACAAATTGTATTATAGTGATTTATGTGTTTATATTAAATTACTCGAAACCATTTTTCACATATATGATTTTGGGCAGGGTGAAGAGAGCAGCACACCTGGTTTTTGAGGGAGAACCTTTGAGGGAGAAAATGTTATGGTCTCTCTGTTGACTCGCTAGCATTAGCATTACATGCTTGCTACAGAGATCATAAGCATTATTAAGGAGTTTTGAAAAATAAATTAGTTTTAAAGCCAAGCATAGTTAAATACATATCCAATTTGTTTCATTGTGTGCATTAATGATTTGCAGTTTTCAGTCAGTTGCACAATTGCTTTATTAAAAGACGAAGAGCTATATGTATTTATATATTATTGTTGCTGTAATCTATTTATTTTTATTGTAATGACTTTTGTAAAAGTGTGATTTTTTTATACATTATGTAAAACACATGATAATTTACTTCTAATAAGCTCCTATATATGCTATAAAACCAAAAGTGGCTGTTGCTTCTGTTTGTTTTCCCTGACTTTGTGTAGGTTTATGCTTGGTCGGCCTGTACATGACAAACTCCACGCAAATATGGTTTAGCTTCACAATGAATACACATCAAATGTTCTTTACGCAGCAATTTGTAAGATGGCACAACCTGTGAAACCTGCCCGCTCCTATCATCTCCTCCATAATGTTAGCATCAGCAGCTGTTTACTTACCAGTCTAAATGTAATGTTATAAGTTCAGCATAAACATCATCACTTTACTCACCACAAGTGTCTCCAGTGCTGAAAAGCAACGCCAATGTTAACTTTTGTTACTGTAACAGGACGCAGGGCCTTTAGCATTATTGATGATGGTTTAGAATACACCATTGAGCCAATGCTACTTCTTCATCAGCTCACATTGCACTGAGGGCTTGATGCCACAGTGACTCACTATCGCCTCTCGAGGGGCAAAGTTGTTTGCGAGACAGGATGGGCAATGTATGGTTGTTTCTTCACATTCTGTTGATTACTGTAGTTAGAAATAGTGTAAACTAAAAGCCCTACATATTGCTCCTTTAAGGTGATCATTTCCCCACTCTCCCTACAGATAAAATAGACTCACTGAATTGCATGATGTGAATCTGAGTGACATCAGGTGGTTAAACCCAATAACAGCTGATTTGTGTTGATCTAAAAAGGCTGTTGATAAGAATCCTTTCAAGCAGATAGATGGAGACTGGATATGGCAGACAGGTCAGTCTGCTTAGTGTCTTTAAACCTGTCTTTGGGGGGTGTCAGGTTTATGCCACGTTGTGGGGATTAAAACCAGTTCATATACTCACATTGTGGGGACCTTTAGTCCTAGCTAGAATTTTAAAGTTAGAATTAGAGTTAGGGTTAAGCGTAGGGTTAGGGTTAAGGTTGAGGTAGTAGGATATCTCCAGGATATGAATGGAGGTCTATGTAATGTGCCCAAAACATATTATAGGAATAATGTCAGTGAATAATATTAGTATGGACCATTAGTGCACATGATTGACTGCAAAGTAAAAATCAACAAAAAAGATGCATGTTTTTCTTTGGACAGTGACAATATAAATAATAAAGTTAACAGAACATGATATTTATCCCATAACTAGCATAAGAGACTGGTCAAAAGGTGCTACTTTTATTCATCTTTCAATGTCTCTCTGTTCACTTTTTTGTTGACAATAAAGTTGCCAAATCTCTTAACAAAGAGATGTTTAAAACATTCTTACATGCACAGAACTGGTCACATAGTTTTAGATGGGAATGAGTATGATGCCAGTTCGCATGGACTTTTAGAAACACTCATCAGTGTAAACCTGCTAGTTTTTTTTAGTTACATTTTCAGCTTAAACCTAAAAGACAAAGGACCAAATATACATTCAGTTCAGTGTTGCAGAGGAAAGATGTGTAAAATTCATTAAAGCTTTACAAATACAAAAAGGAATTCACCATACAGTGAACACATTAATTATCTAGATATGGATTAATATGTAGACAGTCAAAACTGAGTTATTCATTCTGGGATTCCTGCTGTCGTCCAGAGGCAGTGCAGTGTGATATATGTTTGCTGGCAGACTGAGGTAAATCACCTCACACAATCTTCACATTCTGACTCTCCATCATCCCAAATATGCCCATGTGCCTTCAGTGACAGTTAGTCTAATGTTGCTGAGACTGAGACATATTTATCTGTGACTGACAGTGTTCGTTAAGGTGTGGTGAGCAGGAGGGGGAACGGGGATGTTCAGAAATACACACACACACACACACACACACACACACACACACACACACAGACACAACACAGTCTACACAAACCTCTGCGTACCTGCAGGCCAATAAATATTGGAATGCTGTATGTCTCAGAGCTCTGAAGTATACAAAACATATAATTACAGTTATCAGTATAATTATGGCCTTAGCAGGTAAATAATAACTTTAACATAAAAAACATAGCTAGCTACATGAGGCAGTTTTGAACATGATCAGAGTAATAATAAAACAAATACATGTTACTCATTTTTTAGGTTCAAGGAAAAAAACTGAAAACATATATTTACCAGACTGCACAGAATCCACAACAACATGATATCTATATCTATACATTCAGTATTCAGTGTGTATGACTTAACTTCATGTGATACTTTTGAAACAATGTGAACTCCAGAGAAAGAAAGAAAGAAAGAAAGACAGAAAGAAAGAAAGAAAGAAAGAAAGAAAGAATTAAGTAAAAGTGTGGCACATAACTGATGCACTAACAAAGAGGTGAAGCACAAGTGTGTGTTTTCAGTGTCCACCAGGTGGTGCTTCAGTCCACAGCAGAGACCCACAACGACTCCAATTCAAGCAGCATTTCAGCCCCAAAGAGAAGGAAACATTCAAAAAGCTTGTATGATGGTGCTTTGGGTGTTGATGTCCTTGCTCAGTTTTACTGTTGGATTAATTGAGGAAACATTGAAAAAGAATGTCAATACAAAACCACTATGCTCTGAAACCGCAAACCGGAGAGTCTAGTTCCAACTACAATACGCCACAACGGCACCAGCAAATCAATCTCTTTCCAAGGCCCTAACTGGCTGGATCAGATGTATGATGTAAGTGGTGGGGCACCTTACTGAATACAGGTTGGAACTAAATTCTACAATAAAGAAGAGTCGGAGACTGCTGATTTAGACCTTACAAATCTCAACATGCATGAGGGTGTTCTCTTTTTGTTCTCTTGACATTCATGTAATTTTCAATTCAATTAAACTGTCAACAACTATGCTAATTCATCACTGTGTAAGCATCAGTACCGGCCTTTAGTCGCTGCACTGCGTATACCTTGAATTAACATGTATTTTATGTCTGAATCGTATCTGGATAAATTTTGGCTGGATTCCAGTTATTCTTTTCACTTAAATGCATCCCTGGTTTGGTTAGATGAATATCTGATTGCACCCTTTTCCCAGTTAAAAAGCTGTTCTATGTTAAGATGTAAAGCAGCAAGCTTGGACTGGACGCTTTTATCAGCACAGAGTCCAAGACGACACAGTTTCAGGATGTCTCCAGCTTCATATATCATCCATCTTGGGTCTCTTTGTTTATGCTCTCACCTGCTAGTTAGTACTCTGACAAAACATAAAACAGAAATATAAAATTGCTATTAAAGAAAAAGAGTACTTGAAGCATAAAGCCTGGAATTTGACCAGGGGTGCCCAAACTTTTGGATGTGACGGTATATAATTGAATGTGGAGGTAGAAAAAAGGTTCCTTGTATATTTGTTTTGGATATGGTCAAGATCTGTTTCTGACAACTGCCAAATGTTGCCTGAGTAAGTCGATCATAATCCAATTACAAAGCATCCTCTTTTAACACCCTCCTTTCCATGCACTCAAGTGAAATCAGAATATGATCTGATCACTAAAAAATGTGACACATGGTTAAAAAGGGTTACATTTTCCTAAGTCTATGAGTTAAACCAGTGAAATATACCCAGTGAAAAACATGTATCTCCATTTTTGTTTTTTACACGTCATTTTATGCATCATTTAAACACAGCAGCTGCCATTTACATTGTGTGAAATTTTTTATTTTTTTTTTTTAGCTTCATGGTCCACTAAATAACCATGAACATGTTTTCAGGTGCAGATTAAGCCTGAGCATAAAGCTTAAAGCAATATTCTTTGTTGCATCATTATCACTGGAATTTCTTCTGATGCTATGCTGAATCAATGCCTGGAAAGTTGGCTCCAAAAGTGACATCAGTCAACACGTTTAGCTAAAGAAGCTGTGCACCTTCTGGAAAGCCTGTTGCCGCTGATGCCCAAACTCATGCCTAAACTCGTGTTTACCATTCTGCAATGCTGGGACTGCTTTGACTAAACAAGAAAAGATAGATGAGGTTCATTAACGTTAGTGTTCACAAGAACTAACCGAGCTTGTCAGAACAGGGAATGCCCTGAAATTTGAGTAAAGGTGCAACAGCTTGTTTAACTTTCCATATCATTAAAAAAAAAATCATTTTCTATATTTTTTTGTGATGTTTATTTTTCTATATCATTTGAGAACAGCAGCTGCCTTGAACATTGTGTGATAATGATAAATGGACCAACAGAAATGCTCCAAAAGTAAAACCTCATTACATTACCTCACACTGAAAGATCAGAATGTGTTTGCCTACTCATGTAAAGTTAGGGTAGGTACAATCTGTAGGCAGAAGGGCATAAAGCTGAAGTTCCCCATGACCAGGCGAGCATTTTGATGCTTACAAACACAGAGAAAGCAGGTTGTGTGTCAGTACAAAAGTCAGAGTTCCAAAGTGAGAGCAGGAGGAAGATTAGAGTGAAAGCTTTGATCAGCTTAACATCTCATGGCGCTGTGTGTTGACAGGTGTGAAAGAGTGTCTGCAGCTTTTTCTCTGTTTTTCTTTCGTCCACCACAAATAACAAGAGCGTGTTCCTCACACAGTTTTGAGTCATCTCAACAAAAGTCTCCAAACAGATCGATATAAATGGAATAAGTCGAATCCGCCATGGATCAAGCATTTATGTAATGACTGCATATTGCGCTAATTGACGAAATTTCATCTATCAAAAAATGATTTGGGTGGGCAGCTGGTGGTGTGGGGGGTAGGGGGTGGCTTGGTGCTTGGCTTGGGGGGACAAATCTCTTAATTGCATGATGGTATAATTTGAAGATATGTGGGATAAGGGGATGCATTTCAAATCATCACATATCAATGTGATTATACTCAAAAGAGGGTTCTATGAATCAAGCAATAATTTGATAAAGGTCAAAAGCTGAGACACAAAAGAGTGAGGATGAGGAATTAGGCCATAGACAAATGCAAAAGAGATGACTTTTAATAGATCATTCAGTCTGGCCAGCATATGACATGCCTTTTCCTGTTTTCGCATAAATATTCAGGAATAGGAAAACCAAAACCCGCATTAAGTGAGGCCTGTAAAAGAAATATAGGAGAGATCATTTTATTTCAGTCTTAATATTTGGACACCAGAAGAATAGACCAAATGTACAGAACCCAAACACAGAACATTTTTATGAGTCACATGCCAAAGCAGTGAGTTGTAGTGTAGTGTTAGAGCCTCTAAATTAATGGTTTCTGTCTTTTCTCAGTCTTGACTTCGTTTGGTCTTCTCTTATTCTCGGAGTAAGGTGGATTAGACACTCTTGAGACCAGCCGAGTGTGACGCCTCCATCTAAAGTAACTGGAAAAACTCTTATAACAGTTCTTTCTCTACATGCTTGTATTAAATGTTGATGGTTGAATATTTAGTTAAGCCTTTCCATGATGGCTTAACTGGGCATTATTTGTTTGTTGATGTTCATTGGTTCCAAAATTCAAACATCCTCTGAGAGCAGATCAGAATGTAATTATTACTGTGTTTTCATTAAATAATAAAAATAAATGCATATTGTTTAGTTTATATATAGTTGACTTTAGGTGGAGATTCTGAATAGAGCCTTAAAGTCATTTGTTTGTAAAATTTGGATTAAAAATATAATAATAATAATTACAGTATTCATAATATATTAGGCTATATTTCACTAAATGTTAAATTGTACAAAATATATTATAAAATATAATATTATTTGTGAATGTATATCATGTGTAATGAATGGTATTGAATGTAAAATGAATAACCAATGACCTTCATTGTTTTCCCTCTCTAGCCCATCTAGCAGGGAATGTTCCCAGAACTTTGGCTAAAGTTCAAAAGAAAATGTTTTAATCTACTCTTCAAAGAACGTTTTAAAGATGTTTATAATTTCAGCTAATGTTTCTATAAAGTTAACTAAGACATAATGTTTTGCCAACACTGCAACATTCAAATGATGTTTTGAGGATGTTGGCAGAGCCACAGATTATGTTACATGAAAAAAAAAGAAGAACATTCTCAGAGCAACATTCAGAAAATGTTTTATAAATGTTAGGGAGACCTGAGATGGCAGAATGGCTTTAGAGAACGTTCTTCTACATTTAGAAAGACCATTCTAGGGACCAAAAGAAAACTTCACACAGAAAGCATTAATGGAAAATTGCATTGCATATTCTCAGAATGTTTTAGAGTTGTGGGTGGGTCTGGGGGACTAACCCTAACCCTAACCATAACCTCCCAATTTAGTCATGTCTCACTAGTTAGGTCTCCCCCTATTCCACAATGCTACCAAGATAGAGGGAGAAGGATAGCTGTGGTGTAGCATGTGGTAAGCGGCACCACATCTGTTCTAACTGACGCTAATGTGACATCATCAGAGAGCTCAACACACGTGGAGGAGAACACTACCTGTCAAATTTGTGTCTGCTAACAGAAGCCTGTGTTAACTAGCATCATGTTGAGTGCTGGGGGAGAAAAAAGGATATCCTACCCATCTAGAGAGACAGAGGTTAATACTGTCTTGTTGTCTTGTACATCCAGCCACAGTTGCCTGTTGTGTCGACAGGTGCCAAACTTACAATCTCCCAACGATAGGGCAACACTTAAAATGTACATCTTATGACAAATGATCAAAGATTCCCATTCAACCCATTCAGCCCCATACATCACACTTTATTCTGAGTTGCTGCTGAGCTATAAATGAGTTATAATTTCTCACTGAGTCAAATTTGGGATTTGGGAAGTTTGATTTTTGTCAGTGTTCTGCAATGCTTGCAGGTGCTGCATGGAGAAGTCAACTAATTGTCTCCTGGGGATAAATAAAGCACATTTAGTTCTAGTCAATCCTGTGAAGAATGCAACTAATTCCCAGTGAATTGAACACACCTCTATTGAGTCTGCAGCTGTGGTCAGGGAGTTACCTCAGTTGGGTCAGAGCTATTATGCTCCTTAAAGTATAATCAGTGACAGCACTACACTGTTATGAGTTGGACAGGATGTGAAGTCTCCCTGCAGTGATAACACTTGGCTGCAGCCCCCATTCATAAATATGATCTCATTAGGTTGTGTGTGGACAGGGGAGTGTTTGTGAAATCTCAGGATGTTTTTCGTTCCCTCCAGTCCCTCATTGTGGCTTCACGATGAATTTTTTCCGTCCGGAGAGTCATGAAGAGTAACTTCTAGAGTGAAGTACTGAGGAATGTGTATGTGTGTGTCTGTTTTGTCATGTGTACAACAGACACACACTTTATTTCAAGGGAACTCACTTCAGCAGAGGCCTGAAAAAAAGTGTTTGCTACGTTTCATTGTTTAAGACTCTAGGAGGAAAAATAACAGTATTTCTGAGCAGATTTAGGTTTACATGTTAGGTTGCTAGGAGCTCTATTTTCTCTATATATTTTAATACTCTTTAATACTCTGTTTTTCTTATGTCATTTGTTATTTTTGTAATTTTGTATACCCTTTTATATGGATTACATGGTGATATAAACACACATATAAACTGCTGTTGCTATAAGATCATGAGCACAATAGATCTTATGTGTTTAAAGAACCTGTTTGTAGAACCTGTTGAAAATGTTTTTGGATGCTTAGCCTGTTCTAACACTCACTTCAGCTGCACTCACTTTGTGTCACTTCAGTTTATTGCAGGTTTAAAGAAACTTGAATTTAATCCAGACCAGAATACTAAGGGAAATGTACTTATATAAAACACATATATCTCATTCTTACACTTAAACTCATCATCAAAAGAATAGTTGCACATATAGTTGCACCCAGAAGGAATCAACCAACAGGAATGAAACTTGGTAGGTAGGTTTGACATCATGAGACATGCAAACTATTCAAGTTTCATGCTTGGCTGCGCATGTGACGTACGCCAGGATGGGCCTTATCGCTGTATCTGACTCACCCAACAGCCATGATTGCGGACATTCAATGAGCAGTGATGCCCTCCATGAGTCATCCTGTTAGCTAATTTCAGCTAATTTTCCTATAAAGTTAACTAAGAGAAAGTTTTGCTGACACTGCAACATTCAAATGATGTTTTGAGGATGTTGGCAGAGTCACAGATTATGTTACATGATAACAAAAGAAGAACATTCTCAGTGCAACATTCAGAAACACGAACACAAAACACAAACAATAAACAAAACACTTTATTGATTTTTAAAACAGAACAGACGAAACGCTTTTACGAGTTGGCTGCCATGTTTGTTACCATATCAAATGTTGTTGTTCTCTCTTTTCCACTTAGCAAGCAGCTCATGTACCTCTAATACATAATTCAACCATATGGCATCTTCACAGTCCAACTAGTGGCAGCATATTGCCTAATATGGCATTTTTTAAAATAATAAATATTCCAGTGTGGTTTGTATGTCATATTAGTATTGAACATGTACACTGTTTTAAGGCATACAAGTTCTAACAGCCAGCTTCCTTTCAAAATTAAAGCTGTGCATTACAGTCAGTTTACCACAGTTAAGGTGTGTAGATATTCACCACTATGGAGGAAATGTTTTGTTTTAAGGACCCACAAGGGCTCTCAAATCTTTATAGCACAAACCTGTGCTCACTCTCTTCAGCACAACTTTGTGTGTGCACGTGTGTGTGTGTGTGTGTGTGCACTGCTCTGAGTGCTAGAGGCCAGTGTTGAGGTCCAGCTGTAGAGGAAGCTGTAGCGTTCAGGTTATCAGCTCTACTAATGTGAATCTCAAGCGTCACTCTCTGCTCTCACACACAGCTGGACAAGACAAAAACACCCGCAGACAGGAAATACAAACAAACCAAACAGCAGACAATAGCCCTGAAACGCACACACACACACACACACACACACACACACACACACACACACTCACACACACACTCACACACCTGCTACTAGGGACATTTTCTCAGTTTTGCTGTTTTCTCTGAATTTTGCAGGTTTCAAGACTTTCACTCTCAGCTTTCTGTGTATACCACATGTGTTTCCATTTGTGTTTGTGTTCTTCTTTTTCAGGACAAAAATGTCTTGACTTTGTAAAAGACAGAGACAAGCAAGTGTTATCCTACCAGGTCTTGACAAAATCAAATCAAATCAAATCAAATCACTTTTATTGTCACGTCACATTTTCACAGGTGTGAAGGTGAGTGAAAAACTTGTGCGAAGGTGCGAAGTCCGTTACAGTACTTAGATACAAAAAAATACATATACAATAAATATATACAATACTAATAACACAAAATCTCTGTTATCCTAATATACATTATAAATTATATATATTTATAAACAGTAATATAAAGTTATGAATAAAACCTATGATATATCCAGATGTACACATATAGCACTATGGTGAGGCTGAGGTAGATGAGACATGCAGGGTATATACAGGGCATAGAATATATATGCATATATACATACACTACAGATATACAATATAGATGAATATAACAGTATGTCAGTCTATATGTCTATAAATATGCTAAATGTAAAGTGCAGAGTGATGATTGTCCAGATCATCATTTAGATGATTTTGGTGTAGATGAGCTGAACCAGGTCCATTTACCGATGCAACAGCACTACTGGCTGTTCAGTAGCCTGATGACTTGGGGGAAGAAACTATCTCGGAGGCGGCTGGTTCTGGACTTTATGCTTCGGAACCTCCTCCCACTTGGCAGCTGTGAGAACAGACGGTGGCTTGGGTGGGTGGAGTCCTTTAGAATCCTCCTGGTTTTCCTCAGACAGCGGCTGGTGTATAAATCCAGGAGGTTTGGAAGCTGAACCCGGTGATGTCCTGAGCTGCCCGCACCACCCTCTGCAAAGCTTTCCGCTCGATAGCAGTGCAGTTCCCATACCAGGTGGTGATGGAGCCAGTTAAAATGCTCTCCACAGTACATGTGTAGAATGTTCTGAGGATGCGG
Source organism: Semaprochilodus insignis (assembly GCA_034552555.1). NCBI lineage: Eukaryota > Metazoa > Chordata > Actinopteri > Characiformes > Prochilodontidae > Semaprochilodus > Semaprochilodus insignis. Next base: position 17,042,841 of record CM067481.1, on the reverse strand, counting down.
GGGTTCATGCCAAACCTCCTTAGCCGTCTGAGGAAGAAGAGGCGCTGTTGTGCCTTTTTCACCACCCGTGTGGTGTGTTCAGACCATGTGAGTTCCTCTGTGATGTGAACACCGAGGAACTTAAAGCTGCTGAGGAACTTAAAGCTGCTGACCCTCTCTACAGCTCTCTACAATGACAATGTCATTTTAATATTTTTTGTTATTTTGCTCAGTTTTAACTTGTTTGGTGTAAGTTGTAATATAAGCTACACACCAGAAGGAACACCAGGAAGATATAAAATAATCCCTAATATACTGTATTTATTATATATTATTATTATCTATTTATCTGTCTTGAGATGTGATAACCACCTTTCAGATATGAGACAATCTGGATGCTAATTATAGCTTGAGTCTCAAGGTTTTCCAGCTTTCTCAATTATTAGAGCTCTGGGCATCATCATCTGGATAGATCTTAAAGTTCTTTCTTTTTACTTAGCATTCCCTATTTATCCGTTTTAATTCACTATATCAGATTTCCATTGGGTCAAAAGTTTACATTCATTAACTTGGTTGTCTATGAAACATGTATGGAAGACTCCAGAAATTGATATATTGACAGAGTGCATTGTTCAAGAAAGAGGCACAAATTTTGTTCCAAAAGGTTCAATTGTACTACAAGACAACAACAAAGGAACCGTCTGGTCCTGACTTACTCTGGTGTAGGAGTGTCTTAATGGCTCCTTCACCAGAGTCAGTCAGGACCAGATGGTCCTGAAGATTGCCACATAGGAAACAAGTTCCTACTTCAAGGCAGGCATAAAAAGCTTGTCCGGTCATAGAAAACTTAAATTAAATGTCAATCAATGGGTTTAGCTAGATCATACCATAACCATTGTAAATATTAAAGGTCTTCATAAACTCATGGTGGGATATTCATATAAACAAGATGTGTTTTTGTGAGTGTGTTGATAAGAGAGAGAGTGTCTTGATTTATCAGTATTCTGAAACTGTTTTGGCATTGCTACAGACATGCCTCTTTACTCTTGTTAGCTTTTCGTACATTATCAGAAACAAGAGAGCCCATTGTTCATATAGCAAAACATCTGATCAGAATCTGGGATTACTTATCATAGCATGCACAAACAGGCAAGGACGCTTTCTGATTAAATTATGTGCAGATGGTTTAGGAAACAGAACTATTCAAAATCAACAAAATGTTATATACACAGATAATTCCAGTTAATAGGCTTAACACTATTCAGATTAGGGTTGACTGACACATTAAAATAGTGGTTCCAAAATCAAGAAAATATGTGTGAAAGAGAGCACTTGTCTTTACACTGTCAATCACGGAGATGTAAGATAAGAAAGGTAAGGCTGTTGAAGAACACACCCAATGCTTTCTTTTTTTTAAACCGTCACTGGCAAATGTGTGTGTGTGTGCCTGCATGGCACACATAAGTGCATTGTACCGTATATAGGGAGAACTTTCGAGTAGACAGTGGAGGAAGGAAGGTTGATTTCCCTGTCCTTGTGCAGATGTAGCCTGGAGGAACAGGATGTTGGTATGCTGTCTACAGGATGGAGCGGAGATATGATAATAGATCACATAGTCACTTTGTGTATGAGTTTGATGCATCGACATCTTACTGTACAGTAGCAGGATGCACAGCAGGATGTTTGTGCATGTGTGTAAGCCTGAGTGCATTTTACAATTCATGTATCAGCACGAATACCACTCAAACCAGGCCATCAAATCAGAAGAATGCCTATGATTTTCATTTCATTGTCCAAGTGGTGTAATTTGGAGAGCTATATTTTAAGTATTGGGGTATATAGCATGTATGTGTGTGTGTGTGTGTGTGTGTGTGTGTGTGAGAGAGAGAGAGAGAGAGAGAGAGCACACAATGAAACCAGTTCAATGTGTAAAATTCCTTCTGCAAAGTTTCAAAACAGATGTAACAACTGTTATTGCTGTATGTTTAATGCATGCTATGCTTTTAATTTCTGGAATGAGGATATTGGATGGTGCTGTATTTAAAGGAATTCCCCACCACTTTTTTTAAACCTATTTTCTGCCGCATCTGTATTACATGACAAAAAGTAAATTACTTGAAGTTGGTGCAATTTTCTGCTTCTCACAATCCCAAACACATTCAGTGACGTTGAGGTCTGGGGTCTGGTGGGGACAGTTCATTGTTCTGGGAACACCAGCAGCTTCTTTGTTTGTTTTAGTATTCAGTTGTCTTCTCACAGTGGAAGGATGGACGGAGACACCTGCAGATTGTTCAGGTCTGTAGTAAGAGTGTAGCTTGATTTTCTCTTCTTTCTGAAAGATGCTATAGGTACTCTTTATTCAATTCAATTCACTTCAATTCAATTCAATTGAGTTTAATTCAGTTCAACACTGTCAGACTACTACTCTAGTGCAGTAATTAAAGAATAGATAAATAGTAAGTACAGCGCAAAGACAAATAGACAAATGACACATTACAATATGTGCATAAACAGTAGGACACATGCAAAATGTACAAGAGCAGTAACTGTATTGAGAATGTGAATACTAGAACTGAGGTGCAAACAGCAGTTAGCATATGCAGGAAAGCGAAATACTGCTTAGTGTAAGTGTACATGTAGGAAAGTATAGTATGTTGAGGTAGCCGTGTGTGCAGTTAAGTAGAAGAACATATAAAGTGTACAGTGCAGGTTGTGGGAATAGCAACTCAGAATGTTATTTGTTGAAGACAGTTTTGGGGCTCTACCAAGTTTGTGCAGGGCTGTCTGGAGTCTCATTTTCTCTCTATAATTTAGAAAGCCCAGTTTTCCATTCCTTATGCAAGCTGATCTAAAGTCTTCAGAAATAGGCTCACCCTCTCTAACCAGAGTAGTTTCACTGATCTATGCAGAAGAATTAGCAAGTACACATACAATATGTGTTGTGCTGCGGAGTAGCAAAACCAAGAGATCCTTTATATACACCTGATTTAGCCTGACCAAGGAACGACCAAGACAAGAGGTGACTCGTGCAGTGACTCATCTGTCAGGAATGCAGAACCCATGATGTGAGCATGTGATGATTGTGTATAAGACACTTATCTTGCCCTGAGCAAAATATAACAGTGGATGTCAGTTTAGCTTTAGCACTCAACATGAATCTAAGAGGACATAACATCAATAAAAAACAAGTCGTTTCTCAAATTGTACTTTTAAATTAATCTCTAAATCATATACAAATCTGTACTAACTGGAAAGTAAACGTGAAACATTTACTTACACATATAATGGTTTGTCACTATTCCTGCATGACACTGTTATGCTAATATGACTGACATATCGCTAATGCTATTTGAAGATTAAGACACTAGCCAATGGAAAAAATCAATAGGCTCAAGTCAAGTGTTAATGAATAAAACCAGAAACACCTGACACTTTGTTCCTGAATGGAACTCTAGCTTGATCTGTTTAGAAGTTCACAGTTCACAATATATGCTCACCAGACAAAACATTAGCCACCTGTGACTGAAACGTACACAATAGCATGTAATACCTCCATGAGCACGAATAACTGTTATTTGATTTGGCATGGACTGGACAAGTTTCTGGGTGTAGGCCACATTAAAGCCACTCTTGCATCAAAGAACAGCGCCTTCCCTGGCACAATTCTGAGGAGAAGTTCATGTAGAATTTCCTGTAGGATTTTTGCCACTGCTGGTCGACCCGTTTGAACATATGCTTCCATACCCCTGCAAATTCAGCTACTTCCTTCACACTATGGTCTTTGGGACACTCAAATGCAATCACTACTTTTAGCCGATCATTAACATCTGCTTTGAGACCCATTTTCCACTAATTGAACAAGACATTCACTGCATTGTATCGCCTCTTCTCAACCTGTTATTGCCATCACACACCCTGCAGGTATTTATAGCCCCATCGTCTTCACGTAATACTATCTCCTGGAGCCTGAAGTGACTCCCTTACGTAAGGTTTTCCTTTAACATTAGTTACATCAGCCCTCATTGCTTCGTAATTATCTCTGGGATATGGTTCTAAATGACACCACAAATAAACTTCAATCACACAATTTTTGCCAAGAATGAGCAAAACATGTACGGAAAATAAATATGAAGCTTCAGTGGTTGTGTATGCTTCATTAGCTGACCCAAACCTTTGTCAGAACATTCCAACAGCATGACAGAATATGGATGTGAATAATCTCAACTGTTGTAAATGTAGAGAGTTGTTTTGTATATGGTTCTCTTGAATCCAATGCTGGAAAACCACATGCACATACTTTGAAATATGAAAATAGGATGTTTTTCACCTTACAAGATAATCACAGATCACTAGTCTAAAGGTTAATAGCCTAAACAATCTCTAAACGGTCTAACATTTCTTCAAGAAATGGCAACTTATTAACAGCCGTTGACAAACTTGAACGGGAGAATTCTTGGAATGGCTGAAGCTGGCCACAGAAACACAGCCACATTTGTGTTTGTGATTCTTTCAGATGCCCAGCAGAATTCCGGAAACCGTTCCTGACCTCTTCGAAATCCTATTTTAATAAGATGCCTTTCTTACCCACAGCCCCTTACCCAAACATGCTTGTTTATTGGAAGTGGGGGAAGGGCGCATGCCCTTGGGCTAATGTAAATAAAGATGCTGATCAGAAAGATATGAGAAAATGCCAAAGAAAGGGGAATTATTTGGTTCAACGCAGCAGAGGGAAAATAATAATGAAAGAGACAAAGGTTGCTATTGCTGTATGTTTTTGCATAGTCCTGAGGGAAAAAATAGACATGACATGGAGATGCTAGAGGACATAGAACTGGGTGAGAGGTACTAAAACAACTTGGTTTTGTGAAAAAAAAATTATGTTGGAAGATGCCGTGAGAAGACATCTTAGATCTTTACAAACTTTTTTTAACAGGTTTGTTTGTGCCTTTTTCGTTACTTGGAATCATGAAATACTGTTGACTAAACAGAAAGCAAATGTAAAGGCCCCAGTGTTTATTCCTGGGAAAGTGAGGGGGAGGGGGGTTAGCTGGCAGCAGGAGAAGGGGCCGGTTATGCCTGAAGAGAATTGTTGTTTATCACTTTGTCTTTGCAAACTAGACAAATAAGCTGAATCCTCCTGATCTACCTTCTGCTTTAACTGATGTGGCACGGATACACAGACGCACATTAACGCTGTCATCTGAAACTTAATTAGATGAGCAATGCTTGAGCAAAATACTGTGGCACACCCAAACTCTGTAAGTGTCTAGCCATGGGGTAGAGAGGGAGAGAGAGAAACAGAGACAGAGAGAAAGAGGGAGAGACTAGCCTAAGCAAGACAAAAAATGAACATGGCTAGACAGGACATGCAGATATTCATCAATATATCAAATTCCCTTCATGCTAGATTCATGAGTATAGCTTTTTAATAAATCATTTTTACAAGACAATTTTACCACAACTCCTTCCCATATATTTCCAAATCACTCTAACCCTGTATGTGACACCTCGCTCCAATAAGTGCATCATAGTAGAAATGTAAAATTCATAGCAGATACTAAATAATATGTCTAGATTTAGTTTACAAAATGAATAAACCTGGGATTCTAAAGGATAAGGCTGGATTGCACCTGTGCTGGCTTATTGGGAACATTAAAACCCTTATGATGCTGCTGCATTCTGAAGCATTTCTTTGAATGGCAAACGCATTTGTGCCACAGCTGCCAATAGTCTTGTTGGAGATTTCTCAACTGAGGTCCTGGAGAACATCTGTCTTGAACATTTTCATAAATGTCAGTCAAGTGACTTTGTTGTTATAGCTGCCACGTTGACAGCCAAGAGGAGACGAAAAGTTTTACAGGAGATTATGGCAAGCAGTTGCCTGAGACGAAAACTATGAACAACCAATAATAAAAAAATGTTCTCAGTGGAATGTTATTGTGAGGAGGATTTCAACAGAGCACCTATCACTGAGGGAGCTTCAGGTTTGGTGAACTACAGAAGGTCATTCACTGCAGAATTATTACTTTTAGACTTGCGAAAACTACAAGTGCAGATTTGTACTGGATTAAAATCTTCTCTCTTGTGTACCTCCACAGGTAAAACACATCTAGCTTAAACAGGGCTTATAGTCACCAGCAACAGGAGTCCAAACATCCAATTTTTAAAGGGGAATTTCATTGCAACCGTAGTGATAGGAACAAGACATATGAAGGGTTTAGTGCCTCCAGTCTCACAGAATGTAATTATATAAAATGGTTACGAAAATGTTGCTTGTTGTAAAATGCGCCTTTTGTTGGAGTAATATATAGATAACATCGTAAGGCAAATTACTCCCCTAAGAAAACATTTTTAGATTTAACACAGTTTCAACAATATTACTATGACACATAGACATGTGTATGTTAACTGGCCATTTCAATAGTAAATAAAATGTCTTAATAGGGTTAGATTTGTGTTGTAGACCCCTGGTTCCTATCACCGCCACTGAAATCAGAGTGTGAGTATTTCTTCCACCCTTGTGTTTTAAAGAGCATCTATTTATAATATCATCACCATGGCTTTTATTTACATTGCCTCGTCCTCATGTTCTAGAGCCAATTCACAATCAAAGCCCTGGACATATTTAGCAGAAAGTACACAATTAGTAACACAAGGACATTACAGGTACAAGACAAACACTAATAACATAACAAAATCACATAAACGAGTGATGCATCCCGGATGGACTGTGGAAGAATATTCCATAATTTGGGAGCTATTGCAGTAAAAGACCAACAACCCAGGTCAGTTTAAAGCTGGCAGCATGAAGAAGCCCCAAACTAGGATGGAACATATAGATGAAGAAGCTCAAGGAGGTAATGAGAAGCCTGGTATCATCAGCGCAACAATGAAGCTTTAAACTTTATAGTGTATTATATGACCAATTGGCAGCATGTATGGTAAAGAGTAGCGGACCTAAAACTGAGCCCTGTGGGACACCCACAAAAGATCTGGAAAGCAGTACAGTTTTTAATAACTTGTACTGGCATTGTTGTTAAATTTGAACTAGAGTGCCCAATAATGTTTCACTTCCATGTTAAGATATTGTTTGCCTTGTGATTTCATGTGCTACCATATCTAATACTGAATGCAATACACAATGTATGTAATGAACTATACAGTAGTGGGGGCAAAAAATAAAAGCTTTATTAGATAATTATGGAGCTCTTTGAACTTGAAGACATTTATTTAGCCTTTGTATGGAAACAATGTAACTATTAAATGTAGAAGAATTAAATAAGATAGAAAGGTATCTGCATATGGCCCACCAGCAGCAGCATTCAGAGTTAATTAACAGTCCCTAATGAGGTTAACTAACATTCAACAGAAATGGTATGTAAGTATTGTGTTAGTTGTTGTTTTCAAAAAGGTGTTTTTGTGACAAAGGATTCTCTGTTGGAAAAGCAATCTTTTGTGCCTCAATGACAAATGACACCGGATGAATGGGATCACCAATATTATCTTTCCATACATCACCATTAATAGGCAATCCACACAAAATCGTATTTTTCTCCAGCAAATTCCAGCAAAGTCGTGGTGGGATGGGGTTAGATTGTATCATTAAGCAAATAGCTGTCTGCCTTGCATGAATTCCAGCAGTGACACAGTGTCAGGATTTAATGAGATGGATGTTTACGTTCTGTCAACTTGTAAATCAGTCCACATGCTGATGTCTGTCAGTGTGTGGAGAGCACACTAACCCACATTTAATAAAGGTGCAGCTCTCAGAATTCTGATTCCTTTAGCCTAATAGTTTTAGACTGTTATCCCTCCTAGTTTTTCAGATTGTTTAGAGCGTTCTCAGAATATTGGATCGCTCATGTGTAATTCCAACCTGCAAGGACTTCTGGGGTCATTGCTTTGAGCTTGTAATTGCTTGGGTTACATTGTTTGTGTCACGTTTGCTGAAATCCGAGCTGCCAGTGGCTATACTATAACAAATAAAGGCACAATACAAATAAAGGAGTCAAAAAAGAAAATTACGCATTTTATCAAATATATATCCCTACATCCAGCCTGCAATTGTTTTCTGTGTCTAAATATTTATAGGTGGATTTGCTTCACTCCTCAGACATTGTGGCTGGTTACCCAACATAGGCTATGTAAAATCAGCTTAGGCTGATGTTTACAATTTAGAGGTACCACTCACGTGAACACCTGATAAAGCATGAACGCTGCATATTGAGCAGGCATGGTTGTAATTTACCTAGCTTAAGTAGCTTAGCCGCCATTCTAATTTACAAAGAATTTACAGTTAAAACAGCCTGTGGATTCATTCCAGTTCTGAAATAATTGCTGATATATGTCCTTTGCCAACATATCACTTGTGTTTAGCAGAAACACCAGTGCAATTACAATAAGAGCCCAATATAACAGTACTGTAAAGTAAATGTTTATTTAATGTAACACTAAAATTTGTAACACTTCAAATATTTATATAATTACACTTTAAAAATATTGCGGCATAGTTGGCAAAGTGTAAGACACTGATTCTGGTTCTGTGACCTTACTGTTAGAATTTTAGTTAACTCTAGAATTTTCTCAGAACCATACAGTCAACCCAAGAACAACAGGAGGTGGACCTATAAGGCAGGTGTTTCTAATAAACTGGCCAGGGATTGCATGCTGCACTATGGACGGGTGAAAAACAAACAATATATTTTAGAATGTTGCCAGCTTCAGTTTTCTTAAATGTTTCTGGAACTGTACCTGGGGTATATGGAACCAGTGATGTTGAGTAGAGATTATTTACATGGTCTGATCACGTCCTCCATTTACATTTTGATTCCCATTCAGCTAATTGCAAATGTCACTGTTCCTAACTAGATGAGGACTATTATTGTAGCTCCTGCTATCTGTGCCCCAATAATGAACCTAAATAATAATGTGTTACTTAGATTTTTTTTCCTCTTACCATCCATGTAGCATGGACAAACTTCATGTCCCTTGGCCAAGCTTCACGCTATGGTGCACCAGTCAAGCAAAGTGAGAGAGTCAGCCATCCTCAACAAAGCAAAATTTTGACCACATTATTTGTTTCAACTGTGTGTGCTGTGTTTTTACTATTCATAATTTCTCAATAACAATGACTGGTCATGTTTAGCCTATTCCTTTTTGTGTGTGTTCAGACATGGACTGGGCGATATAGACCAAATATCATATCTATTTATTTTGAGTCTGAAGGGCAGTACAACAGTATTTTCTACTACTAAAGTTGACTAGATGTTTAGCTATGAGTCAAAACCACATGTAACATTTCATAAGCATTTTTATTATAACAGGTTTTGGTCAAAATAAAATAGAAATATTGTATAAAATAAAAAAAAACTTGTATAAAATAAGTAATTCCAACTGGGCAACTAGTGTCTCGGGTCAACAGATTTTTATTAGTTGTCTCAAACCTTCTGGCTCCATTGTTGCCACAAACACCATATCTTTAGCAATGTGGTAGGTCACTGCTGTAGTTACACTACGCCACTAGGCACTTTTCTTTACATAATGTACACCACCTCTCAATTATCCCCATTAAAACAGTTGATTATTGACCCAGTAGTTTAGGCTTTCCTAACTGCAGATAAGATGTTGCAAGATAAACTTCCTAAATGCAGGTAAGATTTGCTTCTGTAATATAAATTTGTGAAAAATCTATCATCTATAATATCCTCCATGTTGCAGGACAACTTGTGAGCAAGTTTGCTCAAAGAGGGAAAGTGGTGGGTGGGGTTGTGCTGAGACTGTGAGAAAGCAAACGCATGAAAACCCATCAGACACTTTCAGGGAATTGTTAGCCTGCTTGTACACAATGTGAGCGCATTTAAAAAGAAAACATGCATTTTTAAAGGACAATAAATGATCAAAGTGTTCATTGTGAGAACAAATTCTGAAAGTGTATCCACAAATAAAGTAAATGCCATAGTTTTACCACCCCAATAAATTCATTGGGTCTAACTTGTCCACCCCATTGTAAAAGTTCTGGCTGCGCCACGTTTATGGATTCCAAAATCAAGGTTAACTGGGCCTGCTCAGCATTTTTGTACATGCCCCAGATTATGGTAAGAAGTTAGTTGCTTAAATGTATCATGCAGTGCACCTCTCTGAAAGCATCTCCACATTTCTACAGTTACGTTTTTCCACCTGATTTAAGGTTATTCCTTTAATTTGTTTGTACAGGGGTTCATAAGATCCAAAGGAAAACTAATACATACTGAAAAGTTGTAGCACTAACTCACTTCTGAGATAATATGTTTGTTCTGCAGATGTGCCGAAGGCGTGAAGCACTGAATGATATGCATTCCCTGTGTACTTGTGATGTGACAGATGATAATAACTCTCCATTGGCTCTCTTTCAGCTGTTTATGGATCTGTGATGGCAGGTAGAGAGGCGAACGAGGTGGAGAATGAAGCGAGGATGTAACGTACAAAAGGGATGACGTAATGGTATGTCACCTTCCCCATCTACATTCAGCCCATAGTAAACCAATGCAGTATTAACTGTCATAGGTTTGCTGTTTGTCTTGCTTTTGTCTGTGGTGTATACCGGTAAATGCTCAGTCCTGCGGTTTGAGAGTACTAAACTGGAATTCCACTGATGTTTCAAAATTTATCTGCATAATGAAATGGTTAAGACGTAAACAAGGTAACTCCCCTTTAAGCCGTACGATGTCTGAGACTTGCTCTGTCATCTCTACTGGCGGTTTACGTTCCAGCTATTTGCATTGGATTATATGGTAGACCAACTAGTCGTAAAAATGGATGGCTTCAGTTTACTGTGTTTACAACCGTATCAGTATGCAAATCTATCAGCATGAGATTAAAGTAGGCAGGAAAGCACAGGCACTGTAAAGCTTGTGTAGTGAGAATATTTAGCATATTATAAGGACTGTCAAATCTATCCATTGAAGCAAAAAAGGTCAATGTTCAAGAAGGGCCATTGATATTATTATTATTATTATTAATATTATGGGACAGTAAAGCCAGGCCTTACCTCGAAATGCTCCATTTTTAACCCTCATAAACTCCACTCATCACATTGTGATTCATTCCTCCCTCCACTTCACACCTTAATGGCCTTCTTTCACAATTCACCAGCACTTCACGTATGAATTATTCACCATTTAAAACAATAGCACCAATGGTCTCTATAAGGTCAGTACTGACGTGCAGGAGTAATAGACGTGAGTTTGGCCTTGGAACATTCCGGGCATGGAACTATCAGCTGTCTCCTCATTAAAGATGCAGCAGCGCGAGTGAGGGGTCACAAAGGGCAGCGTTTCGAGTTTCATTTTTGTTGTCATTGTCCGTTTCCTCCACTGGGGTGTCCAGTGTTTGACCGATCCCCGTTGCAACTTGCATGTGACGGCTACATGGCTGTACTGCTTTAATATTCTGTACTTCATTCAGCTTCAGTGGCGTGTCCTCACTACATTTACAGTTTTGTTGCAGTGATGAATGGGAGTTTTTCCAGTCGGTTTTCACCTGGTTAGGCGTGACATGATATATTGCAATTATGATAGTAATTCACTTCATCCAGTTATTCATAACTGTGTGTTATCTCACAGTCACAGAATGTGCGGCCTGCATATTTTCACAAACCTCTTTAGGCTCATATTAAAGTCACACATATTTTTTCCACTGTATTTATTCACTGTGTATATTATGCATGCTATCATATTATCACTGGGACATTTTATCTGAAAGTCCAAGATACTTCATTGATTCCAGTCAGTTGTTAGAAATGGAAAACAACTCTGCCAGGGCTCGTTGTTGAGTGAGTCACTGTAAAACTGCTTGCAGCAAAAGCATTATATATTCATTTTTACTGAGTTCTGGTATTTATGGCCAGTTGTAGTTCACCACTGTATATTAGAAGTATTAAATGCTCACTGTATGGGCCACTATTGATCCGGTTTTGCCAAAGCCAAGAGTCTCTTCTTTATGAGCCACAGTGATGAGCTTAGTAAGTTCTTTAACCCTTTAGAGCAAATGGAAAGAAGCTGGTATGTATCCACTGTTCCCTGTTATCTTTTGAAAGCCTGTGTCTACGAGGTGCAATTCTTCATAAAGTTGGCATTATAAAGTTTTGATCAAAAATGTAGCCTGTAATTTTTGCGTTTACAGATCATGAAAACAAGTATCAGTGTTTTTCAGAAATGGTTTGTCTGGAGTGTTTGCAGAAAATGCAAGAATTGTGATAGTGGTTATTCTGTTGCTAACTATAGGTCATGCTAGGATCTTGCTACCTAGTAAAGACAGGGTCTGCTGAGTGTTCTGATATGTGTAACATGCCTGTAGCTTTAACTGTTCTGAATTTATATGGCTAGAAGGCAGCTTTGTACTTGCACTATGCAAAATGTGGGTTTCAGGTTCTAAGTGTAATGTGTACAATGTAATGTGTCAGTGCTGTTCTTGTATTTGCTTTTGTGAAAAAAACATGATCTAATGAACCTGAAAAGCTGAGATTTTTATTTTGTTTGATTTTTATTTTGTTTAGTCCTGATAGAAATAGGGAGACGGGTGGTGGAAAACCTGTAGAATTTGGTATAGACTGTGAGTAGTAATTAAATTTGTTTCTTTAATTCTCTGACAATTAATTGGTGTCAAACACCTGTGAGTCCGATGATGCTTCAACATTTGTAGTCTTGATTTGGCTATTTTTTTTGTGTTGCAAAAGCCAATTAGATGTGAGCTGATTTTTCCTAAGATTGTTTTATGCAGCCTGTTTAAATGTAGCCCACAAAATCTGGTCTTTAATTTGATGGTGCTGTACAAAATTGCCCAATACGGCGGGGCGGTGCACTGCAAATAAGTAGCTGAGACTGATATTATCTGTTGCTGTGAAGACAGTGCACAGATCATCTGAATTTTGTAGTAATTATATGAATTTGTTTTGAGAGTGTGAAAACCTGTGCAATTTCTATTCACAGTCATGTGTCAATGCAAAAATTCCAGTGAGTCACAGGCTGTGTCTTCACTGTGTCACCCCAAAAATAACTCTGAAGCATAAACATACATGGACAGAGCTAATACAACAATAATACACCACAAGAGTATTATAAGGATTCATAATAAATAATTTGAGTGCTATATGATCATTATAATTGACCATTTGTACACATGTACATATGTCAGTAAGGCTTATAAGTTATTATGCTCAGGACATAGCATTCTGTATTTTCTGTAAATTATTTAGTATGTACTATGAAACTACCCTAACTACACTATTATGGAGGTGAAGTCAGCAATAAAAGTGAGGAAGTAAAAAAACAACCAGAAGAATTCCAGAAGATGCACTGTGTGGACATTTTTGAGAGTCATAGTCACAAGTGGTGCAATGAAGCGATTGTTATTTTCAAACAGTTTGTTCCATCTGGGCCTCCATTCCTCTACAGATGGTGAGAGAGAGTGGATTGCCCTTGCTAGAAGAGGCAGAACTGGACCTGCCAACCGTGTCGAGATACACAAGCCAAAAAAATTCAAAGTCAAGGTCCATGCATGAATAACCAACTAGGGCTAAAAATGTGGCACATTCCCTCCGGGCAAAAACTGGTTTCATATATCAAATGTGGAATTAACTCAGTGACAAACTTCAATAGGGAATGAGTGAATCTATGTAGAATTAGGGTCTAATTTTACAAAAAAGTCACAAAACCCATTCATTTATGTTTGTAAAATTAATAATTTTGGTATAAAGCTGTAGGGGTGTAACTAGTTACTAGTTACATTTACTTGGATTCATCTAAACCATGTGGCCAAACGTGTTCCTACACTCCTCCTAGTCAGTAAATTCAGTTTTTCAAGGTGCTCCCATTGCTGACACAGGTGTTCAGCTGCAGACACGCAGCCTGTGTAATCACCAAAGAAAAGCATTTTCAATAGAATGGATGAATGCAATGAAATCCTCACAGCAATGTTCTAACCTCTAGAGTTAAGTCTTCCCAGAGGAGTGGAAACTCTGACTATTAATTAATATCCATGATCTCAGAGCAAATATTGGATGGGCAGTTGTCTACAAACTTTTGGACAGTTAATGTGCTTTTCAAATGATAATACTCCTGCTTATAGTGTGTCAAGTAATAAGTGTTTGCAAGGAAACCTCACACCTGCTTCCACCTGAGCAGTAAAGTTACTGGTTTAGACTTCATTAAGCATAACTCTATGCTTTGTTGTCCAACAATGAATGTGGTTCATCCCTGTGTATGCAGGAAAACAGAGAAAGCAATCCGTTTTTGGAGCAAAACAGATAAGCAAATAAGTACCACAGTGTGCACTAAAGGCCAAACCAGTTGTTGGTAAGAGTCGCAGAACAAAAGAACAAATAACTGTCATAAACTGTTATTATCATGCGGTATATGTCATTCTTTTTATTAGTAGCAATACTGCAATATTGATAATAATGTAGTGAGCAGGTGTGACTTGCAACACACCCTTGACGTTGATATGAAGGGAGAGTTTAAAGATGTTAGAAAAGCTGTTTATACACTGACACTGTGGGGACCTTTTTTCTTTCATCATACACAGATGACACATTATTATGACCACCAGCTAATATCCAGAGTAACTGCCATGTATAGCACCTAGATGGGCGTGATTCAGTAAAGTCCTGGTAGGTTGTCGCAGGTATCTAGAGCCATGCTGACTGCAGTGCATTCCACTGCTGCTTTAGGGTGCATTGGGGAGAATCCATAGAGTGAATATGGCAGTCGGGGTGGTCTCACAGAACCTCAGTTGAGTTCAAATCTGGGGGCCAGAGTAGCACTTGGACGTCTTGGTGATGCTCTTCCAACCAATGCTAAGCATTTCTAGCCATGTGGCATGTCGCTTTGTCTTGCTGGACATTAGCATGTATGGGTGTATGTAGTCACCAATACCCAAATCGGTTGAGAGTACTTTCTACATGGATGAGTGGGTGCAGTGTATTATAAATATTTAAAAAATGTTTCAAAAACCTTCTTTGAAGGAAATCATTGGAAGCATTGCAGTGACTGTACACTGGAGCACGCTGCTCCATATCAGAGCTTGATGAGGAGCTGAACTTCAGCATTGTAAAGTAAAACCTCTTCAAGAATGTGAAAACATTCTAGAGGCATTCTTTGCAAGTCAAAGCTGTTCACCTGATCCTGCAACATTACAGCTCACTCGCTTTGTTAAGAGTGTGCATGTGTGTGTATGCGTGTGTGTGTATGCTCATGTATGAACATGTGGATATGTGTGTTTGTGTGTATTTGTGTGCATGTGTTTCTGTTCTTGCACAACTCCTGTGGTAGTGCCAGAGGAAGTGCAGCGTGTCTAAGATAAACGAAGCACTCGTTTCCCCACTCTTCCTCCCTCTCATTCCTCTCTATCCTCCATACCTCTCCTCTGTGGTTTCACTCAAACATCTCTACATCGGAGCGAGAGAGAAACAGAGTGAGAGAGAGGAGAACAAGAGTGGAGAAAGGGGACGCAGTGAGAGACAGAGAGAGACACAACAAAAAAGAGAGAGATGTGGTGTGTATTTATGTGTCTGTATGTGAGAGAGAGCTGGGTGAGACAGTGGTTGAGATAGAGAGAATGGAGAAAGGGAAGACAGTGAGAGACAGAAAAAAGAGATGTGATGTGTTTTCATTTGTGTGAGAGGGAGAACGGTAGGACAGAGATAAAGAGAAAGAAAAGGGGGGGGGGGTGTTTTTATGTGCCTGTGTGTGTGTGTGTGTGTGTGTGAGAGAGAGAGAGAGCAGGGTAGGGCAGAGATAAAGAGACAGAACAGAGAGAGAAGGGGGGAGAAAGAGTGAGAGAGAGAGAGAGAGAGAGAGTTGTGTGTCTTTATTTGCCTTATGTGAGAGGGAGAGCAGGGTAGGACAGGTAGGACAGAGATAAAGAGACAGAACAAAGAAGGGAAGAGAAAGAGTGAGAGAGAAAGAGAGAGTTGTGTGTTTTATGTAACTCTGTGTGTGTGTAAGAGAGAGAGAGAGAGAAAGAGAGAAAGAGACAGAGAGAAATAGTCGTGTGTCTTTATGTGCCTTTATGAGAGCAGAGTAACAGAGATAAAGAGAGAACTGAGAGAGAGAGAGAGAGAATGTAAATCAAATGTAAATGTAATTTCTTATGTAACTGTGATTAATTATGTCAGTGATTGTGTTTGTACCTTTTAACAATTTATGTAATTCAGGAAAACCTGTCATAATCCAAACAGTACAGCACCAAAACTACAGCAATAACATCAAGGGTTAAAGAAAAAAAAACATTTTAGAGAGAGAGAGAGAGAGAGAGAGGGAAAGTGCATGCGGTATTTGTATGTGTGTGTGTGATGCCAGTCTAGGCTGACCTTGTGGTGCCCCGGGCTGTGACCACCCGCTCCTCCCAGCCATCCACACACACCGCAGGCACACGCACTCACACACTTCCTCAGCAGCTGGGAGAGAGCAGGAAGTGGCAGCAACCTGATCAGATACCTCTGTATGTAACATACACACAAACACACACAGGTACACACAAACACCCTAAATATCTTTCTTCTCTCTCTCTCTCTCTCTCTCTCTCTCTCTCTCTCTCACTTTCTTTCACACTCAAAGCCACTTACTTATACTGACATTAATACCACAAACCAACCCCACCTCCCCACCACCCCAAGTTCCCAGCACTGTTAAAAAGTTCTCAAAAAACAGCCCGAGGCCGAGGAGGACAATAACGGCCCCTAATAAGTCAACATCACATGGCGACCCATCCCGCTCACCCCAGGCTGATTCTGCTGAAGTGGCTTTCCTGACTGGCCTGTGAACATGCACCCATGCTAGAGTACAGCTACATACACTGCACAGTTCACTAGAAAGTTCACAACCACCTCATAAACACTATGTTATATCAAAGTCTCACAAGCTGGTTGCCTCTTATTTCCAGGTTAGGTTATCCTATTTTGCCATTTAGTTGCCATCAATACAGTGAAGGAGGTGAAGCAATAACCAAAAAGAGTAGACAGGAGACAAATGTATTTGGTTCAAAAGGCCTTAACTAAATACGTTTAATTGTAAGTGTCTGTGAAGGTTGCACATTTGATAAAGCTAAATGGGCAGCAAACCATGCTAAATCTTCATTGTACTTAACAATGTGAAAGAGAGATTCTAGTTCTGTTAATGTATCAGAAGTTTGGTTTAATCAAGGCTGCCCTGCTCAGTCACTTCATTTTTAAGTTTGTTGGGTGTAGAGAGCATCCAGCACTCATTGTAACAGAGATTTCATATATAGGCAAGAGCATACAACAGAGGTGTGGCACAGCCCAACCAGGCCGAAATTCGAAACTCAAACCTGGTTAGATTATTGCAGAACTAGTTTTAGATTACCTTGCTGCAAAACTCTGTATGATAATCTAAAAGCTAAACTTTTGTTGTAGCACTGACTTAACTAGTGCAAGTAACTACTATGACACTAGTTGGAATCCTTTCCACAGGGTCCCTAAGCAGAACTGTTAAGCACGGGAGGCCAGAACTGAGAACTGCAGCTGATAAACACCCTAATTTGAAATGTCCTGCAATGTTAACCGTTAAAGCAAAGTGACACTCCTTGTGGAGTTTGAAGTACCATTCCAGTTGAGCTTTTCCACCCTCTACGATATGGAATCACTGCGATAAATGATTTATCGCCGATAATTCAACCAACAGTGCAAAATGGCTGATACACTATATTGTGCACTAATTCTGTAGCCAGTCCAAATGCAGCTATAGACAACACTAGAGAATAGAGAATTTAAGTACACATATATACAAATCTACTGAAAAGAGCATTTATTCATTGGGAAATAAACCTGAGCCTGATATGATCCATTAAAAATGAACCTGAACCCTGCCTGAAACCGGATATATATTTTTTGGCTGCGTTGGTTAGAAGCACAGTCAGCAACTGACAAAAGAACAGCACATTTGAGCACATGATACCTTTTGGTATGGTTTGGTTTGGGGATGATACTTAGCTATCCAAAGTGATATACATGCATCCTCAAAAAAATAGTTGCACAAATAGTTGGATCCAGAAGGAATCAACCGACAGAAATGAAACTTGGTGGGTAGGTTTGACATTGTGAGACATGTAATGATTCAAGTTTTACACTCGGTCACGCATGTGACGTAAACAAGGACAGGCCTTATCACTAACTGACCCAACAGCCACAATTGCAGACATTCAGCAAGTAGTGATGCATTCCATGAGTCATCCTGTTGCATACCAACACTCTGCTCGTAAGTTTCATACGTTGCTGTGGACTCCTTTAGAGACCCCTTTAAAGGCCTGATTTCAGGGGGTCATTGCCCCACTATCCAGTGCTTATGGCCCATTACAATTTATAATGCTTCTTTAATTCAGGCAGCAAAAACAAAGTGAAACTAAAGATTGTGCATAGTTGCTGCTCCTTATTGCACACAACCGATGACATAGGAGGGTTTGCATGCATCAAGTTATATTGGCTACATTTTAAGGGATGTGCAGTATGTGCAGTATGTTGAGGGAAGATAAATCAGCTGGGTCCTGTTTTCCAAAACTCATTGTGATGCTCACGCTACCATTTAAGAATCATCGTAGTGCTGCAATGCTTTTGGGAGCGTCTCAGATTCCTAAATAAGTAGACCTTAGATGAATCTAGCTCCATTGATGATTTAGGCTGAATATGTATATGTCTTTATTTTCTCAGGCTTTTGTTACACTGTGCCAAGCGCACAGAAAGACTCAGTTTGGTACATAGACCTGAAATGCAGTGAACCTCAACCACTGTTATCTCCTCATTCAAATAGAGGTCCTGCATTTGCAAAAGACAACGGTAAAATGTGCTGATGCCAAAATCTTAAACTGTTAATTTTAGCTCTAAATTGTTAGTTTGCTCTGCGTTTTGTTCCAGGCAGTTTCTTTGTACAATATCGACCATGTGGTGGATAGCTAACTAAATATTACATATATGATACTATATATAAACACTCATCATCAAAATAATAGTTGTACCAGAGGGAAATTCCGCATTGCAATGCTATTCGGAAGGAAGGGTCTGCGTGCTTGTGATCCTGCGTTGTGAAACCGTCTGCCAATTATGCTGGCAATAACAAGGCGCTCTGGAGGGCATCGCTGCCCGCAAAAGTGGCTGTTGGGTCAGTCAGGTACGGCGATAAGGCCCATCCTTGCTTACGTCACATGCGTGGCCAAGCATGAAACAAGAATCATTCACAAGTCTCACAATGTCAGACCTACCCACCAAGTTTCATTCTTGTCGGTTGATTCCTTCTTGGTGAAACTATTTTTGCAACTATTCTTTTGATGATGAGTATATATTTATAGTGTAGTTATTGTAGATTACGTTAAGATAGAATTGCTTGCAATGTTTTTGTGAAACCCACCCAGTTAGTGTTCGCTCCTTCACATCAGCTTTCTTAATCTAACTCCATCTTGCTTCACTGTTGTTCTCTTTTCCCTCCCTCTCACACCCGTCCATCTCTGTTCTTCTCTGTTCTGTACACAACTCGGAGGTCAAACTGTCAGCAAAGCCACAGAAACCACGGGAAGGTGACACACTCATTAAAAGAGGCCACACTCTCTCTCCCCCTCTCTCTCCGTCACATACACACACGCGCACCATCTAACCTGTATCAGCCACCACTGAAACTGCTTTTACCACACATATAATGCTCTCTCCCCCTTCTCACTCTTTCTCTCTCTCTGACTCTTTTCTTACTTTCTCTCTCTGACTCTCTTCTCACTCTGTCTCTCTGGGAGCCAGACTTTGTAGGACATCACATGCAGCTGAACTGCCCCCAGTGCAGTGTCACTCGCTGGAGAGTACACAAGTAACATTTGTGCTTCTGCACCTTTTCCAGCCTGCAGCCTACATGAGCAATGCATGCTACAAATGAAACTATTGTAGTGAGCAGAATCGGCTGACTCCTAGCCATTCCTGCCAAACTTAAGGACTGGAAAGTGGAGAGAAAGAGTCTGTATTTGTGTCTGTGCAGAACTGAGCAAACAGATTTAGAGAGACGCATATCATTGCTGTTAAAAAAAACCCACAACACAACAACGCATACCTCCAAAACAGTAACACACAATAAAGTTCTTAACCTTTAATTAAGTTAATGTACTTCAAGCAAATTAATATTTCAAGTCATTTTAGATGATTTCAGTTGGTCTGTTCATTATAAAAATGTACACAATGTAAAGAGCAGCTGCTGCTTTCAACTGATGTAGAAAATGGAGATGCATTTTTTTGGACAATGATGATACACAGCGTGGCATATGAAAGAAACAAGCCTCTCAAGGCTTTACAACAGTTAGATGAGAATTCCATAGATTTTTTGTAAATAAAGTCATTCAGAGTGGTGTTGATGTAAAAACAACCAATGACCCCACAAGTGACCCCACATGATTTTGAATTTCATGGCAGCAACACGTTTCAAAAAGGTTGGGACAGTGTTCATCGCCACTTCTTTAAACAACGCTCTATGTGTTTGGGAAATGAGGAGACTGCTGTAGTTTTGTGAAGAATTTTCTTATTCCTGCTTGAATTATGATTTCAGCTGCTGAACAGTTCGGTTTATTTCATAATGCACCAACTGTTTTCAGTGGACTGCAGGCAAGCCAGTTTAGCACCCAGACTCTTCTACTACAGAGTCAGTAGTATGTAATATGTGCAGAATGTAGTTTGCCATTGTCTTTCTGAAATAAACAAGTCCTTGCCTGTAAAAACACGGGATGGCAGCATATCGTCGTTGTCCAAAGAAAAACATGGACATCTACCAGTCCCGCTGCCTGAGGAAAATCCATAAAATCCGGTTGGACAGTAGCCACCCAGCACATGGCCTGTTCACCTTACTGCCATCAGGTAGGACGTGCTGCAGCAACCAGGCAAGAACAAACCGGCTAATGAACAGTTTCTACCTACAGGCTTTCAGGTTCCTGAACAAGCTGTGAGCCTTTCACCAATACCACTGCACTATTTATTTAATATATCTCTTTATATAGTTAGTAGGTATATTAATGCTGCCCTGCTGTAGAGTATTAACCTGAGCCTCACCACAAGCATTTCAATGCATAAATGTCCTGACATTCTGTGCAGATGACAAATAAACTTGCAGCTTGTAAATAAACTTATATAAACATGTATCTCCATTTTTGTTGATTTTTATGCATCTTTTGAACACAACAGCTGCCGTTTACATTGTGTGAACATTTCATGACAAAGGAACCAGCAAAAATGACCCAAATTGCTTGGAAAATAGTCTGGTTACATTGACTTACATTAGAATTAAATAAGGTTTTTGTGTTCTCCTGTAAAGTTAACATTTTGGAGATACTTGTTTTTGTTTGGACAGCGCCGATATGTTGCTCCAAAACCCTATATATACCATTTATCATTAATGGTGCCTTTATAGACGTGCAAGTCTCTCATAACATGCACTAATGCCCCTATACCATTATGGATGCAGGCCTTTGAACTGTGTGCTGATACCTGATACATTTAAAATCACCCTTGTTCAAAGAAAAACAAGTATCTTCAGAATGGTACCTTTATAGGAGAGACCAAATGTATTATTAAGTGATTTTAAGTTAATGGAAAGAGAGGAGAGAAAGAGAAGAATTGTGTTTGTGTTGGTTCAGTCATCATATAATAATTACATGATGTAAAGGAGATCTGCCATGTTCAAGTGATGTAGAAAACCAAAAGTAAAAATAGGAGATACTTGGTTTTCTTTGGGCAGTGTGGACATATTTTTTGGTCCACAGGACACTTTTCCACTTGAGCTCAGTCCATCCTAAATGAGCTCAGGCCCAGAGCAGACCCTGGTTATACAGAATACGGTAAGGTTTGTTCTTTGCATGGCAGCTTTGCATAGTCAAGCTGGATTTGTGGATACTGTGACAAATTGTGTTCAATCTGTTGCCAAAGAACCAAGATTTATGATCTCTTGTAATGTAAAGGCTGAATGTGAACATTTTAGGTCAGGAACAAACTGGGTGTGACATCTCTAAACCATCCAATGAAGGTAGAGCCCAAAGTAGGCGACAATGGTCTACTCATTAACAGCATCAGACAAACAACAAACCTGTTGTTAGCACATGGAAGTGCGTATTACTTTAAAAGTAGCTTACAAATAGGGTATGTCTTTATAAAGCTCTTAATTACTATAAAACTCTTAATTACTGTATAACGTACTGCCCAGTCGTTTAAGTATTTCTATAATTAATAAAGGTCTGGTCAACTCATCTGCCAAATCTGACACGTTTGTGAAGTGACTCATTGGAAGAGTAGGGGCCCTGTTGTATGACTGGTATTTGTTGAACAGTCCTGATCTAGAATTTTTATTTATGGCTCTGTGCACAGGGGGGAGATCCTGAAAGAACCTAGATCAGTGTTCTTGTTTGGAGGCTGTTTGTGACTCTTTTTGTAAGTGTTCATGACTGCAGGTTCCTGTCCTGTCCAGCAAAAAAAGTTAGACCCAACATGTTTTGCTTTTCCCTGTTGGCAAAAGTACTGAACTTAATTAACCTCTGGAGGAGCTGCTTATCCAACTCCAAGGGAGAAAACCCCCACTAGACTAATCAGTGAAAGGCTGGTGTTCAAAAAAAGAGCTAGAGGTTTATGCAGGTGTTTCTTATCCAACAAAACATGACTGGAGCTGGTAAATTCAGCCCCTCTCAGCTGGTTGTTGAGTTAAGCGGAATCCTCAGGTGCTGCTTACTCACTGTGTGTTTTCAGCAGGTTTCAATAGTGGGAAATCCTTCTCGTCTTATCAGATGGATGAGCAAACAATGAGCTCGGACTGCGCTGGGAGACTCATGAGGACCGGATATGGAGCAGCAGAGATGGGACTTTTCAGCAAACCTCTTTTTCTGCCAAAGAAGAGCACTCACAGCACACAAAAGCAGAGAGCCTGCTCAAGGTCTACAGCTCAAAACAAACACTGCTGATGCAAGACGGGACCTTGCCACAGTTCAAAGGAAGAGGTTCAAAGGAAGAGAGAAAACATCGTTTTGGTAGGTTTTCATCAACTTGTAAAGACAGAACACACTTACACCATCACCGAATCAGTAAATGTACTGTGTGAACCATCTGCATGCCAGCTTACTCTACATCACAAGTCTTTTGGCTAGCATGAAATTTGCCTAGTTTCAACTGGCAGTTATAGATTATGAGCTGACCAAACCTTGTCAGAGTTATTTCAAGGGCAGCTTCTTTTTAATAAACTTGCAAAGTTTTTGAAGATCAGTGTGACCAAAACATGAGTGGTCTCTGCTGTGCCCCACTAGGAACAGATGTCCAGTTTTGGTTTTGATCCAGAAGCCACTTGACTCAGAAAATACGGCTGTGTGGTACACGACCCACTGGGCATAAGGACAACCAAAATCCAGTGTTTATACACAGACGGTCTTCTCTTCTGAATGGGGACACTGCTGAAACAAAGCTCCAGACATCCAACTGCTCTAACATTGGGCCACAGATGGCTAGCAATATGCCTCAAAACCACCCACTGAGGATAACATCTAACAAGTTGTCCTTAATAAATGTGGTAACAGAGTACAGAACACAGTGTTTGGGTTCAGGCCTTAGAAAGAGGTTACAGAACCACAAAATGGCAACCCTGATATTAAAGTGTCACAAACTCTGATGAAAATGGTTGGAGTTGCACTCCTAACCCTCATAAACAGAGTACACTAAATAACGGTCGGCGACATGAAGAGCTGTGTTTAAAGGTGCAGAATTTGGTTATATTTGCTTTAGAAAAAACACTTTTCTGTTATGGCCCACTGCCAAAGACGAAAAACAGTTCCATTTCGGTTGTTTATTTACAGTGTATAGTAACAACACATAACAGACACACAAGACAGGCTTTACACAATACAACTTTTCAAATGTTTGAAAAATATAAATTGTAAAATAAATATACAATAATGAAATGCACAGAACGAACCTTCTCTTCAAGGGACAAAAAATACCTCTACTGTCATTAGTCTGAAAACAGACCTACTGAGATAATCCATGCATGAGAGTATGGTTTCATTACCAAGCTTCATGACCATAAGTCGAAGTTACACTGGTGAACATGTGATTAGATGTACAATATATACCAGCTGTACCAGATGTGTACTGAAGTATACTTGCTACAGGCAATTAGTGACAAGGACAAAGAACTGGTAGAGTAACTTCTATGCAATGGATAAAGTCATTATGAAAGTGTATGAAAATTTCCACAATGAAAAAAATAGTCGCACTTCAGCATAAGCGAGGACGTACCACATTGCCCTAAAAAACGAAACAAAAAACGAACGACGTGATCATTTACACATTTTATATACACAGAGCAAGTGAAAGAGCGGCGGGAGTGCTATTATACCCACAAACCGGTGGCTGAACGTTAGTTTGTGATGTGCAGTGTGATTGACAAAGTTCTTAAGCGATAATGGTTCTAAAGGAGGAACCATCAGTGCTCTGGTATCATACCAGCAAAAATGACCTGCATTTAGGCTAGACTGGCCACACTCGCACACATACAAGCCCAGACAGCAGCCTCAGCCAGATGCCCCCTCGGAACAATGCTGCAGTGTGGGAAGAGGGAGAGAGAGGGAACTGTGGGAGAGAGCGAGTGAGGCTGGGACTCCCCAGCTCAGCCGCCCTGGAAGTGACACTTCCGCTGGAGGAAGCAGCTGGACACAAAGAACAGAGAAAGAGAGGGAGAGAGAGCTGGGAAATCAGCTACTGACCAGGTGTCCTGACTACTGATGTAACAGTTCGGACTACCTGGCATAGTCTGAATGACTCATAGTCTGTAGCTCATTATCTCAAGTGAATATTTCATCTCTATCTGCTGTGCCTTTATCCTACAGTCAGTTATCACCGACAGCAATTTCAATGCATTTCCCTGTATGAAAAAAACTTCTTAAAACAGAAGTTAATGGGCAGCTGCTTCATCACCTGCCAAAAGGCCTCTATTAGAGATGAGTCAACAGTCAATTTGTTTTTTTACTAAGTACAGAGAAAACTGCGGTCTGTGGTAACTGCTTGTGTAATGCAGGTGCAGCAGAAAAACAGAGTATTCCATTGAACCCTCAGTCTCTAATGCGAGTCTTCTCTTTGCCCATTGCAAGGTCAGCAAGGAATGAGAATCCCATTAGCTACACCTTCACCCAGAAATCATCTCATAGGCTCTCCTTCAGAACAGCTAAACCTCCATTGGCAGATCCACTGAGATGTCTCCCACTGGACGTTCCAACGGAGAGCATGCACTCCATTGGCACCTGATTCCAAAGCAGCAGTAGCTTTCTATTGGCTCCTTCTTCAACAGCATGATTCTCATTGGCAAAAGAGCAAAGAGTTCTACAGTAAGTTGTAACTGTGAGGCACAACAGTTGGTGTTTTAAGAAAAAAAAAAAATGGTTAAAAGGTCTGAACGTTGATTGATGAGAAGTACGAAACGGCTTGTCTTTAAACGCACAGGAACGTCTCTAAGCCTAACCCTAATGTCCTAACCATAGCAATAAATCTTGAGTGAAGATTCTCAAGACACTTGTCTATGATGACAAAAAAAACTGAGACCACTTTATGTACAAACACACAGCATAAGATGCAACACATCCCATACAGCAACAAGCTTTAGCAAAAATAGCACTGTAGAATTGTACAAAAACATATTACTCCAGCTCTTCATCATCCTCCCAAACGTCCACTGTTAACAAAATGATTACTGCTACAAAAGCTACGCCACTGCTCAACCACCTCTTAAGCCTAGGCAGAGCTACCTACAATGTATTCAAATGACTATAGGATTCATTGTTGATGCACAGTAGGATTTTGACCATTCAGCCACCTCATGCAGGTTAGTGGATGAGAACCAGTTATGTTTCAAGGAGAACGTGAACTGATCTTTCAAACAAGCCTACTTAGAATGCTATTTAGAGTCTGATGACTCCTCCAGTTGTGACGCCTATGCTCTTGTCTGGTTGAAGAACTGTGAATGGTGTTGAATTTGGTTTATAAAATACTTGACAAAATCCTTCACATAACAAACCAAGAATAATACTGAATTTAAAGCTGAAATGTTACTTAACATAAAGAATTCTTAAAGTAAACAATATGCAAAAGACATTTAGCATCTTTTGCACTTCAGCACACTGAGATGCTACTGAAATTGGTTGAATGAAACTAATATTGAGAATAAAAAATAACAGTAATAGATGCCAGAAATCCAGACAGGAGAGTAAAAAGAAAATATTGTACTTACACTATAACTAAAGGAACAACAGAAGAATTAGCTCATAAACCAACGACTACTTGATAAATGAAGGAATTATGTGAGTAAAACGAGCCTTTAATATTTGGTTTATGTAGCCAGTGTGTTCTTGTAAAGCCATTAATAACAGCCACCCAAACTGTAGATAGACCTAAAAGAGGAATATACCATCTACTTCACCTTGCTATTTTAATATCATCCAAGAACAATACAAAAACTGACAACAATCAAATACATGTAACTGACTAATACTGAGTCAATGTCCTGAAGCTGCCTCTAGCCATCATACCGAACACAGCGCAAACATGTCTTTTTGAAAAGGTAAAGCAAAAGTCCAGTTTAAAGCTAAAAGGACACATTTTGCTGAGAAAATACATAGTGCTGGTCAAGAGCATACCTGTAAAACCATTTGTTATCTTTAAATGTGCCTCTCTTAATAATCAAGAATGAAGTAATACAATCCATAACTTAATACATTTTGACTTCACAATATTTTAAGCTTGAAAATATCTGTTCCCCAGTACCTTTATGAATTTAAGAACCGTACCATGAAGGACCAGGTTAAGTCTGTTGAGCAGAAGTGAAGATGCCACAGTGTTAACCCCAGCACAACATCATAAGAAAATGTAAAACTCTCTCTACAACTCCATGTCCCATGATCCTCCTGCATCAAAGGAATGCGGAAAAAGTCAAAAGCTGTCCATCCCGTCTGGCGGGGGTACTATGTACATTGGTGAGAGAAAAGACTGAGTAGATGATATGACTGCTTTCTGCCCTAATAAGTCATGGTTTCAGTCGATCCACTTGAGTCCTTGCATGCTACGCTGACCTCTGGGTCGATCTGAAGGCAGTGAAGTCTCAGTGGATGACCAGAACAGATCTGGACACATCAGCATGCACTGGATGAGGGTTTCTCATCACACTCGTGGCTGCCTGGAAGCTGCCCCTTCTAGGAAGACATCGTCGTTAGACAATAAAGGTTGGGTGGGAGCGTTGTGGCTACTTCCGACTGGGTTAAGCGGGTGTTGAGAGCTAGGGTCCTCATGGGGCCCTGTTAACACAGGCAACCTGGAGCTGAAGTTTAGATAAATCTGGAGGAAGAACAAGGGCAAAAGTCATTGGAGCAGCTAATGAAGAATAATGGAACTGTGAAGCTGTACATTAAGGGTATATATGTGTTGATATATGACATACATGTTTGGTGCTGTCTGAGATTTGCTGTTCAATCTTCTCCACTATCTTGCCAAAAGAGGGCCTCTTGAAGGGTTCTGGATCCCAGCATGATTGCATGATTTCATACCTGAAAAGCAATGTCACAAGATCTGGTAAACACATGCACACATACTAATAATATCCCTGTCAGCTACAGATTTCTAATCTGGGGTCAAATTTGCTAATGGCCAATAAACCAGAATTATCTAGTCTTGTCATATCTTGCCATTGAAAAGTATGTTCCATGTCCAGTAAATACAGCAGGGCAAAAAGGCAAAACAAAGCACAAAGAAACTTACATTTCATTCGGGGCAAACTGGGGTGAATCCATCCGGTAGCCTTCCTTGATCATTTTGTAGAATCTTGAGTCCACAGGGATACCTGGATAGGGGCTGCTCCCTGGAAAGCCCCAGCATTGAAACACGGGTTAGGTTTTATTCCAAATCTTATAAAAAGTCTTCATGTCTTGAAAGAGTTGGACATATGTTTGCACTGAATGATTAAGACATACCCAGAGAAAAAATCTCCCAAAGTAAGATGCCGTAAGACCAGACGTCACTCTCAAATGTGTATACACACTCAAAGATACTCTCGGGAGACATCCACTTCACCGGGAGACGAGCCTGCACAAGACAGATCCAAACCAGTCTTTTAATACACAATAATCTGCATGAAAAATACATTTAAAAGGACTAATGTATTTGTTAAAGGAATCCAACTGGTTAAATCCCAGTGGTGCAAAACAGGCACGTGCAGGAATGGGACCTGCTTAAAGACATTAGAACCACACTGCCTTAATAAAGCCTGTCCAAACGCAAACTGAGAATATAAGTCCAAGACTTTGCTGTATCACTTGCTGATACCCAAATGTAGGCAAACAAGCAGACATGCACAGGCACTCACATGCAGGCAATATGTGGATGCACACACTCATTAATATATGTGTGCTACAAGAAAGAATGAGTGTGTGCATATTGCCTGCATGTGAGTGCCTGCGCATGTCTGCTTGTTCGCCTACATTTGGCTATTTTATTCATACAAGTACGTTTTGACTTGCAAAAAATGTCTATCCTACTTTCCACATTCTTCCAGGGTTGTGTTTTATTATATAGCTTGTGTATATCTAGAGGGTAGTCTGGATCTTTAGCAGGCTGTACCATGGCTTTATGCCATGTTGATGAATAAAAGGTGAATTAAAGATAGATAGATAGATAGATAGATACTTTATTGATCCCAGAGGGAAATTCGGAAACAAAAAAGAATAAAAGAATTAAAGATGAATTATGTATTATAGTAAAATTCTTTCATAGTCTGTACCTAAATTTACCATAATTAAATAACTGAATGGGTTTTAACTTTCAGGTACAGATCTCAGTCATGATTTCCTGTTCTTACTTTCTCTTAGAAATCATAAAAACTTACATTGCCCTTTACCACATAGTTGGAGTCCGTAGTGATGTCACGGGCAAGTCCGAAGTCGCAGATCTTGGCCACTCTGCCTTGGGTGAGAAGAATATTTCTGGCTGCCAGGTCTCTGTGGATACACTGACACAGAAATCCACAAGAACACTATAATATAGTTTGAACAGAGATGTTATGAAGGCCATGCAATAATGTGTCAAGCAGAAACAAACTCATTAGCACAGAATTACAATACTCAGACGAACGTTGAATTTGATCTTACATCAAAGCCCAAGTAAGCAATCCCTTCTAAAACATATGAAACAACGATGCGTTACAGTATTTCTTAAAACCGTGATAAAACTGTGAACACTGTAAACTGTGCAACTTATTCATATGGGAAAACCCATAATCCTTGAATTTTAAATCTGTAGACAAGTTAAACTTAACAGAAACCATGTTTATCTGCACAAAACCAGACACCCAAAAAAGAATCTCCATCCAGATGGCAGTGCACTATCAGCAGTGCACTATCAGACTGCAGTTAAGGAGTCAGATATCGCTAACAGTGCTGGAAGTCACTGTAGCACTAAAATACAAGCTGCTCATCTAAACCACAACCGCCCAACACTCAAAAGCTAACCCAAGAACCCAATCAATACATGAACAAAATAAAAGAGCTCTTGTGCAGCAACAACAAACAGATAATCTTGAAGAACCACAGACATACTGCACTGCAGGACATAAAAAAGGGACATAAAATCTCCAAGAAAAAAGAACAGGCTGTTTTCAAAAGTACATTCTGTTCTCAGCAGTAAAAGTTCAAAACTCTTAAAACCTGAGCTCATTAAAGCAGCAGTCCTTGAGATTTGTTTTATTTGAAAGCACTAGTATTCCTGAGTGGGGAGGGGACAAAAGATTCTGATAAATAGTATAAACGTGCTGGTTTGAGCATCCCTGCAGTGTCTAATAGGTTCAGTGTAAAAACAGAGTGGTCTGGTAGGTTTTTGTGGGAGTTTTTCTGGCACCTTCACACGTCCGTACAGACTTACATCACTTGCACAGCCTCTAAAAGATCTGACACCTTTTACAGAGTAACTGTGGTTCTGAATGCTGCTACTGCAAAGTTCAAGAGCTACTGCAAAAATGGAAACACCAGAATGGCAAATGCATTCTTCATCTGCTCATTCACCTGTTGTCAAACCAAAGGAACGCAGAATTTAAAATAAAAAAACGGCTTGCAAGCCAAAAGAGATCGTGGCAGAGTCCATCCTCTTTTAAAAGGTGGCAAGAGCTCCATGACAAAAGGATTCAAAAGTGATGCTGAGTTGACTTTTTCTTGCTGAACAGGTAGAATATTTTATTTATTTATGACTAGCTAGTAAAACAGGGAGCCAGGCTATTATTGCAGTGGATTTGGTCACCTGTTATGTACCTGCTTTACAGTGTAGTACAGTAAAGTTTTATTATCTGTATAGCAAATTAGCCAGTTAGCTTGCTAAAGGTGTTTTTTGCCTCTGTTGTTCAAAAAAAAACATTGCTAGTTACTATTCTCAGACAATTTCAAGTGTTACCCTTGCTGTAGTTTTGGAAACACGATATATATGACCATCTAAATAGATACCTGACTGAGTTGTTGCTTTACATAGCTACTGGACAAATGCTGACCAGCTGTACATGATCAAGTATGTTTGTTTGCTTGTGGTGAAGGATGTAACTGATTAACACTTTCTACCTCCTAGTTACGAAAACGAGCAGTTTCCTCTATTAATAACGTTACTCCACTCCAACTACTCATCAGATTCAGCCACTCTAAATCCCCAAAACGTACAGACTGCTGCTTAAAATACTGTATGTCAAAAAATGGAATGTATTTGGGATTTGTGGCTTCAATAGAAAATTTAGAGATGTTAAAACAGTCACTAATGGAGTTTCAAGTTTTTCAGCCAGTGTTGATTATTTCTTTCAGAAACTGATATAAATGTTTATGGGTACCTTAGATCATATTCAAGGTCAAGTGTGTTGTTTGAAGAAACACTTATTTTAATTTCCTGTGTTTTATAGGCTACCAAATAATGAAGTTGAGAAATGCAATACAGAAGTGTGCAAATGTGTTTTGACATACTTGTAAGTATGCTTGTGAACATGTGTGTTTGTATGTGACCTGTAGGCTCTGTAAGCTAAACCATGACTGGAAAGTCAGAAGGGAAAATATGATCCCACGACTTTGTGCACAGCAACTGAGAGAAGTCAGAGTATCATATTGCTATCACAGGAGAGGGGTGATAGAGGAGAGCAGGAAATGACAAAGACGAGAAGAGAAGAGAAGAGAAGAGAAGAGAAGAGAAGAGAAGAGAAGAGAAGAGAAGAGAAGAGAAGAGAAGAGACCTACATTTTTGGAAGCCAGAAAGTCCATTCCTTTGGCAACTTGATAGGAGAAGCTTAGAAGGTCTTCAGTATCCAGAGCCAAACCATCCTCCTGCAGGACCTCACTGACCACATCACAGTCACTGTATGAGCCTGACACAGAAAAGAAGACAGAGAGAGAGTAGAGATTAAAGGAACACTACACACATTTTCTCAATAGACAATAAGGAGAGAAGAGAAGAGAAAAGAAGAGAAGAGAAGAGAAGAGAAGAGAAGAGAATTACACTTCTTCAGGCCATACCTTTATGTGGTGAACGCTGTTGCTCAGTAGACAGAACTCCCATTACTGAAGGCCTCATAGTCATATAGCCATTTCTACCTTCACTGCAAGCAAAAACAACAGAGCACCACAATTCAGCATGATTCATCATGTCATCATCTTCTTACAAACTTAAAATATTAGACCATACGTCTCACACTCACTCAGGCTGTAGCATGACGTTTCTATAGTAACAGTCCTCTCCCAGTCTGGAGCAGTAGAAGGACTCGCGCTTTCTGCGCAGGAAGTTCAGGAGGTCTCCAAAACAACAGTACTCAGTTATCACCAGAGTTGGACCTGAGGAACAGTCCGAGCAGAGTCAAGTCAGCATCAGATTAGCATATCTATAACATTATACATACAGAGTAGAAGAAGGAACGTCAGTCCAGCGGGGATCACTGAGAGTGTTTTCACCTCTCTTTACACCCCCCGAACAACCTTATTCTTACTCACCTCCAACAGTGCAGGCCCCCAGTAAGTTGACAATGTTTATGTGGTTGCCAAGGTAACTGAGCACCTTCAGTTCGGACATCAGAGCCTCTTTCTCAGTGGCATGTGCACTCGCTGGAGCACAACAGTAAACAACAGTAAATACACAAATATACATGACATCTCAATATACTCTGAAAAAATACATAAACATACACAATTTATTATATGTATGTACAGTGGGTATAAAACAGGTGAATTACTGAATTACTGATATTCAGTTTATTCATGGATGAGTCTAATGTCAGTCACAGGCAATAGCCTCCTTTGTTCATTATCAGACAGAGCATTTTTAAGCATGTCTGAATACAAAAGAACCACAACCATGTCTTATTGGTCTATAACACTGCTTTAGTCTTTTCCTCTTCTTGTTCTATTCTTTTTATGTTCAAACTATTTCCCGTTTTCTCATTATTAATAAATCTATTACTGACAAAAAGTTGGTTACTGATGTCCTTCTAACAATCACAGTGATAATGCAACCTCATGTGGTTTCAATTATATGCTCTTGGAAGCAGGAGCCTGCACTAAAGCCTCCTAACTGCAGGCCACATTCAGCTTTTAGGGCCTATGGATGCTGGACATCAGCAACAGGATTTCCCACTGACGCTTTACAGCTTTAAAAAATCTAAATCTGCTGCTAAATCACTTGTCTTGTGTTCTGCATTGATCATCAAAAAAAAGAACACTGAACATTTATTTTGCAACTATTTCACTCACGCTTCAGCATTTTGACTGCCACAGTCATCACTGTATCTGCCTTGGACATTCCATAGGCTGTGGCTTCTACCACTTTTCCGAATGCTCCCGAGCCCAGAGTTTTCCCTATGGACAGGAACACAATTCTCAGTGACATTCCTGACTTGCACACTTTTCTAATAGAGGCTTGTATCACAGATCAGTGCACATTTACTTAAAAATAGTCTCACAAATGTTTTTGGAAAAGGTTTGCTGGGGGATTTTTTGATGTCTTGGTTCGGAAAAATGATGTGTCAAGAGATCCTTTTTTTGTAGCCGAATGTAGGAGGGAAAAGAATTTCCTCACTGCACCTACTATGTGACTATTCTCCACATGACTGGTGCCTATAGAGAACTATTTAATTTGCCTTTCAAAGAGTGACTGTGTTTCTAAGTACAACTGTAACCACTGATCCTGATGTCCATAGGTAGACGTTATGCCCTTTATAGCGCTGTGCGTTAACAATCACATACATAAAGATAACAGTAAAGTACAATACTGTACAAAGTAGAGTGGAGAACCACATAATGTACCATACCAGCTATGGTAATGGTAAACAGAAACCCAATTTACCGAACCGCAGCTTGTCTCGGGGAAACTCCCACTGGTGGTCATAGGGAAGCTGGGTAGGATCAATATACACATAATTGTTGCCATGGATTCCCTCGATGACTTTCCACTGAATCTGGTACTTAGGTTTCTGAAGGAAATAAGAGGGATAGATTTTGGGGAGGGCAGAAAGCAAGAGATGTAAATTTGAGACAAAAAGAAGAAAATTCAAGTAAAAATAATAACTATTCACAAACTGGACAGTTATTACAACACTAAAACAAATATGTGACTTCTGTTTTTTTGATTAACGGCCCTAATGTCATACCGGGTTAGAAGCCATTTACAAATTACTTATTTATATGGTAAAACAGGTTCTCCTTAACGAACAACAGACACACGCGTGAGTGAGTGAGTGAGTGAGTGAGTGAGTGAGTGTAGGCAGCAGCAGTGTTCACAAACAAAAAACAACGTGTGTAGCAGCTACACCCACTGAGTAGAAGAGCAAAGTAGTACAGCCCCAGGTCTGTTGACCTGGTAAATAAAGTGTGTGTATGTACACTGCTCCTGTGTGTAGTGGGAGAGCTGTCACGTATAACAAACACGGTATAGCTGAGATCTGGTAAGGTCACAGAAATACATTTAAATATCTTAAGTAGCTGCTTTGTCGCACCTTCAAGACAACCACGGTTAGAAAGATGAAATTTCTGACCTTATTTATATGGGCAACATTAAACTCTTACACAGAATGAGATGTTAAGCCAATACAGACTGTAACATGTAATGCATTACCTGCAAGTACTTGTAGGTGAGAATAGACAGAATAAGGCAGAGAACTGCTGCTGCTGCTACAAAACCAATGAGCAAAGGAGTGAAGAGTTCTTGATGAACAGAGTGCTCTGGAAAAAAAACAAACATATCAAACCCATTAGCATCCCATACAGAAGTGTATATATAAGATGTATGAAAAAGAAAAACATTAAAATATATAAAAATGTATATCAGTGTAAATAAATGTAAAATATATCTTCAATATATCAACAAATGTTCAGTTTTAGAACTCAAACTATAGTATTTACAAAAGTATTCAGACACATATTTAAAATGTACTGTTCATCCAAAACATATTTGCTACATTATATGGTCAAAAAAGGTTCCAAAAAATAGATAAAAAAAATTATATAGATATATGCAACACTGCAGAACATGCACCACAAAAATATAGCTGTAGTGTAGCCACACAAAAAATTGCATTAATGTGGCCACATAAAAAACAAAACATTAGTTGGATCATGTGTTAGATACTGATCATGCTATACAGATCGCATATAAACTCTAGCCTGTGGTGGCTTTGTGTGACAATGGCCTGTTGACTTTTTACACGTTTCTTAGCTCTATTTCTGGTTTCTGTGTTGTGTGTGAGTGTGTGTGAGTGAGTGTGTCTGTGAGTGTGTGCGTGTGTGTGTGTGTTATTGTTTTTCTGCTTTGTACTCTGAGGTGTAGTAAGCTCTTTAGCCATAAGAAGCTTTCTCTCCATTTCAAATCAGAGAATGCAGACTCGGCAGGAAGTAATCCCCTGTAAACCTGTCACTGGCTTTTTACCACCCTCCACTGCATCCCTCCTCCTACCCCCCACCCCTCTCTGTCTCTCCCTCTATTGTCCCACTGTGTCCAAAACAGAGGTCTCCACATATCATCCTCTCTCTCAAAACACATGCAATCACCCACACACGCCGTGTGCAGCTCCACCGCATAGGTTAGCTAAAGTCTCACGGCACCAACCATTGGTCTGGCACAGCAATTTAAACCACAGAAGTTTGAATGAGTTTGTCTTGCCTCACTTAACACGCTTTTCTACTGGCAAAAGGCAGCCCCCAATCTTCTGAGCTCAACAACCTGCAAAACCCTCAAAAGCGCACCAAGCTGCCAGACAATCCACCATCTCAGAAAAGTTTGATTTCAGGACATCTGGTTAACAAAATGTCAAATGCTGCAACGACACCTAGCTAAGCAAGACAACAGTGAACTTTATTTCACCCTGAAGTAGGTGGTAAGATAAGAAAGAACCCTATAAGTTCACTCCTGCCACAAAAAAAGCAGAAGGATAATCCCTTACAGTTAAGTAGTGATGCTGCGTTTACAAAAGACACAAGATTACAGATAATGCACCCCTGAACCTCTATTTATATAACACACTGCTTTAATCCAATGGTTATGCCTTGCTACCCCTGTAAAGGTTCACTGCAAGCAGAGCAAATGTTTTGCCAACAGTGAAATGAAGGGCTGGAGTGCCGCCCTGCAACGGCCAGGCGATTTAGATTATCTGTAGCAACTCAGGCAATACATGCCACAAACAACAGGTAAGGGGAGAGAACAGGAGATCTGGGACATTTCCTCTGTTGAGATGCTCAGCAATTACTGGGAAACCAAGAGCAGATGGGGCCAAGAGCTCTTTGGCAGCCATGGTCCAGGCGAGATAGACAGAGAAAAAGAAAGCTAAGAAAATTCCAACAAAGCATGACTCTTGAACCAAATGACAAAACAAACAAATTCTACATGAAAATAATAAAGCACTCTCTGATGAAGCCCTGGCAGTGGTTGGAACATAGCCATGCATTGAAATCTAAAAATTGTCTCAAACTACTTCCATCAACACTGGACGGACAGACTAGGAAAACCTAAAGGATGCCAAAGGGGATCAATTAGCATGATTTCGGTTGCTTAATGATCACTGAGTCCCACCAGCTCTCATTTAACATTAGCAACAGTCACACGGGAAGTATTCTTTTACCAGTTCAACGCATGGCGTTCTGTGTCAGGCGTGCTATGGAGTGAGCAGGCATACAAATAAATCTTTAAACACAGAAACCTGAGACTGTCAAACAGCATTAACAACTGGTTTCCTGGAAAGAGACTGGACCTTCTTGTCACCTTTAGTAAATTTAAAAAAAAGTCCAGAACTAGGGGTTAAAATCAGGCGTGTACTTTGGGTGTGCGTGTGTGTGTTTGTTCCGAGTGTGTACTCACCACTGATGGAAAACAATGTGTAGACGATCTCGCCGTCAGCTGAAGCTACGCACTCCAGGGTGGGGTAGTTGCTCTTGGTGATGTTTAACCGACTTTCCACTGCTCCCTTCCCAAAGGGTGGGTTCGTCATGGTTACTGTGACAACATCCTCCTCCTCTTGGGTGGCATTCAACAAATCTGAACACCTGAGGTGTCACACGACAAGTCCCCAATCAGTGACTTTTTCTATGCACCATTATTTGGATTTGGCAGTTAAGATTTCCAACATGTTACAAAGGACACTAAGCATGTTATGATAAAGCACAGTAAGTTGTTCTTTCCGTATAAAGCAAAATAGTAATTATCGATCAGAGATGATACACTACACAATGAAAATTCACACTGTAGCTCAGAGGTGTAAAAGTTGGCTCCTTCTGGGCCACCACAAAACATTCTGCCTCATTAAACATGACTCATCAGCTAATTACACTCATAAAGATACTTCTTGTTACATGAAACAAACTATAAAATAGCACTCATGGAATTATGCAGTCACCTAAAAAACCTCCAAAATGGAACCTTTACAGGAGTTAAAACAGCTTTCTTAACTTGCAGTGGAGGTTGATATAACATTTTTTGTTCAATTTTGGACAAATTCTATTGGTCTGTCCATCATTAATATTTACAAAGTTAAAGGGTTAACTAGAGCTTTTAAACTGTACAAAACATTTCAGATATCTCATCAGTTGGAACTGTTCAACATAAGCCTGTAGAGTCTTTACTAAAAAGTTTTATTTGGGAGTGTCTAAACTTTTGACTGGTAGTGTGATAGTGTGGTGTGTATATATATATATATATATA
>CM067481.1:16913150-17005308 GCA_034552555.1 Semaprochilodus insignis | reverse complement strand
GTGATAGTGTGGTGTATATATATATATATATATATATATATATATATATATATATATATATATATATATATATATATATATATACACACACACACAAGATATGGGGCTGGAAAATGAATCAAGTTGTACAGATACAGCATCATGACTGTTGTTTAAAAACATTCCAAAGATTGTTTTGGGGAAATCATAATGCAGAAAAGGCAACAAAAGCGACCTACTGACATCATACATAAACATCACCATCACACAGAGATGTTTAAAAAGCAGAAAACAGCAGAAAATAATCTTCTTTAGTTCAGGAGACAAAATATTATTATCACATTTTGCCACCCATTGATATTAAGGCCTATGTTGAATTGAGATTGCTAGAAGAGGGAAAACATTAACTGGGGCCCTGTAAGAAATCCAGGCTGGACACCCCTGTTTTGCCCTTATATAGTATCAAGTGCAATTATAATGTATGGAGACTCAGGTCGTAACAGCTTTTTACAGAATATCTGCCTACGTACACAACAGAAAAACATGCCACGGATGTAAATGGAAGATGTTTATGGAAAAATGTAGAGATAAGGTGATAAGGTTCTCGTGCTGTTGTCTTGTGTTGGAACGCCAGTGCAAAAGCATTCAGCACTGCCAACAACACAGTGACCTAACATAACAAATCTACTCCCTTTCAGGTTTAAAGTGGAGAAAACTCCACAAAGCATTGTTCCATAAACATGACTGCGCTTCGCACATGTTAATATAGTTCATATAAATCCACATTTATGCATTATTACAAATTTCATTTATACTGTAATGATCTAGCTTAAACTGAACAAGGTTCTCATCATAGGATTAGTAGCACCAGAACTATGTTGACTTTATTGTATGAATTATTAAATTTGCAGTTTGGTGCAAAACAGTAGTGTTTTATTCTTATCTAGCAGGATCCTGAAGGGTGGAAGGTCTGTGTTTTGAAAAACACAACATGGTAAGAAAACTGCACAACAGCCCAAGGCAGAGCATTCCACACTAGTGGTACACTAGAATGCAATGAGCTTTAATGTCAGCCAGGCAACAGCATGTGCCACTCACAATACGTAGGTTTCAGCAATGCTTTTCTTCTCCACCTGGGCGTGAATCATTAATAAGAAAACGTTTTCTAACATGCATCTATATAAAAGCGTAATACCATGAAAATATGAATCATGCCTAAATCACTCAATGGGATCCAAAAAGATCCAGAGCAGAGATGTGGATGAGTAGGTTATCCTGGATGGACATAATCATGCTTAAGAAGTGATTGGACAGTAGTCGATGACTCACTATCTGCTAAGATATGCATAGGTGTTTCCATGGACACCAGGTGTTCACTCTGTATTGTGTCATCTAAGAATAACCTTCCCTTTAAGAACCCACTGTTCCCATGTCATCACATGGCTGTTAGTAACCAATCATAAGTTCACTGCTCCAATCACGATAGAGTCAAATTACTTCATTCCACCAATGGCACAGTTAATCCGCTCTGCCCAATCGTCAAACATCAGGTTAGCCGATTAACTAATCTGAGCAACGTCATGATGTAGTCTCACCACAGCTATTTAAAGAACATGTAAAATGTCATCGCCAGTAGATCCACTTGAGCAGAAGAACGTAACTTGACAGAAAGAAACCAAAATGCCCAAAAACATGTTATACCTGAAATACTGAAATAAGTTTGAAATACTGAAAAAAGTGTACTACAAGTTTAAATTCATGGAAAAAACTTTGTATAGTGTACATACTAAATTGTGACCTGAGCTGGAAAAGGACAGGTATGCAGCATACAGCAAATTATCTGGGAACAGGTCTTGCTTAGATTACTCCTATGACTTTTCAGTCAGATCTGTCTTGTTTTACAAGTGTGAGGTTTTACTATGGAAGAGAGCTAATTACAGTGATCCAAAGGCTAGTACTGCTGTTGACTCAGGAGGGCGCTTACCTGGCATAGGGTTGGTCACAGTAATACCATGTGATCTGAGGCGTGGGATAACCCTCGGCCACACAGCGTACCTGTCCATCTACTGGTCCTTCATACGACACAATTGCTGGCTTACCTAGGAATCAAACAACGTACTATTGTCAGCTGTTCTTCTCTAGAAATATGTTAAGATTTTAAAGATTTTAAGGTTACCAACTGTTTGA
The DNA here is from genome assembly GCA_034552555.1 of Semaprochilodus insignis. NCBI lineage: Eukaryota > Metazoa > Chordata > Actinopteri > Characiformes > Prochilodontidae > Semaprochilodus > Semaprochilodus insignis. Next base: position 17,003,142 of record CM067481.1, on the reverse strand, counting down.
TAGATGCCAAATTTGCCTTCGCATGAGTCATAGTAACAGCATAAAGTGCCGGCTATGTTTAAAATATTGACTTTACATAATACTCTTCATAATAGTGAATGGTGGACACAAAAATCACATGTTTGCGAAGGTTAAATATTATTCTCTCTCAACTGCCATTATTCACTCTGTGCTACTTTGTACAATAATGAACAGGCTTACAGTCTGAGAATGGTTTTAACAATTAATGGGGTTCAAGTCAACAAATAAAGCAACACAATTCTGAGAAATCACCTGACTAACTGAAGTGAAACAAATATGCCCACTGATTTCTTTCACGTAACACACAAGCCAAATATTTGTTCCTTAGAACAAGTACACTAACTCACTTATGACATGAACTTCAAATTTTTGATGGATGGTTGCGTCACCATTTGTAGCCATAAAGGTGTAGACTCCACTCTCTGACACTTTTAAACGCACTAGCTTCAATTCACAGCTATAGCTGAGGAGAAAAAAACAGTAAAATGTCAGCCTATATCATATTCTACACATAAAACAAGGCAAACAGCACAATGGAGATCAGTACTTGTGAAAAAATGTGATTAATAAATATTACTTAATTCTTTTAAATATAGCATTATTACCATGAGATATCATTCTTCTGTTTGTCATTGACCCACTAACCCAGACTTAATATTGACAGTGTTCATGCATGTGGGTACCTGTGGGCATGTGAGTGTGTGAGGATGACGTGGTCAGTTGTGTTGGTGAGATGCTGTCTGTTGTAGCTCCAAGAAAAGGTGTGTGGTTTGGGGTAGGCTTCCATGCCCACGCGCAATGACAGACTCTCTCCTTCTCGCACCCTCCATGTCCCATTTACCACATGGGTCAGGTTAATGAATCCTTTACCTAACACACAATTCAAAAGGTGTTATTTTCGGGTGCTGTGCTTCCCAGCTGTGCTCCTGGATTATCAGCAGCTTAATTTGACTATAACATGGTTCAATTCTAAGTTAACTATTTCTCATCGTATTAAATATTTCTCAGCATCAAATAAACATTCAAAACTGGTCAATGGAGACTACATAAATTACACATGCAGTTTTAGCAAATTTCACACGTTAAAAATCTGTTATCACATGCAACTACACAGGTGTACTTGTACACATGTGATTTTTCACACTTTACATATGAAACATATTTGACTGTATGTAATATCACCTTAATAACCTATTACAAACCCAAGCTTATTACATCATATTCTTCATCTATATTATTTGAATTTTTTCTTCTGGTTACAGGAATAAAAGATTTATGAAAGCTCTGAATGCCAGTGAATGCCCGCTTGATGTTGGTACACAAACATATATAGTGAAGTGCAATCTTAAACTGGACTGCTTTCATAAAATTAGTGCTGTCACAATCATGAAATTTTATCTGGCAAATAAGTGTAATGTCACTAGCTGTGTCTCCGTTACACAGTATCATGTGTATTAATCACACAAAGCTTCTATTTTTGCTTGAGAGTAAAGAAAATGAAAAAACTAACTTTCATAAGAAATAGCTATGCAGCTATGAAATAAACAAATCTTACTTCTAAACATGGGCAAGCACCCCGCTGGAGGTTACAACTTTTTACAACTTCACGTTTATGAATCTCATGACATCTCAACGAATGCATTTACTTCTTTCCTTCCTTTATATTAATCAACCCACCGCACCCAGTTCGCTCTGCTTTTTGCAGTTCAGTATTAATGTGAAATCTAATGACTGTGGAAAATAATTCCAGTCAGTTGTGATTGTCTCTAAATTGCAAGTTGACGTTCATGTAATAATTGTGACAGGTCTACATGAAATCACACCAATTTTTGAGATACTAAATGTGAAAAGCCAACTACACTCATCAAAAATCAAGAGAGATTTCTAATAGGAGAATTAGGCTAAAGCTCAAGTTGATGCAACCAAAACTTGAATTGTGGAGCATGATGTATGTATGTGCTGTATGATAGGCAGCCTTACTGAAGACATCGACCCAGACTGTCTCTGCACTGATCCCCCTGTAGTTCTGAGCTTCACAGCGGTAGATTCCAGAGTCCTGCAATGTCACAGCCCCTATTTGAAGAATGGCTGTGCGTTCGTGTGAGATGGGCTCCGTTAAAAGACGAGAGATTTGATCTGTGGATGCAGTCTGTACAGATACAAGGGGGAAACAGGTGCATCAAAATAGGACTGAATGATCTGAGGAAATTAGCTATTCATGATTTATCTGTTACCTTATATTGTTATTGCATATTCAATGTGATTACTAACTAAGCACCAGTCCCGCTGTTGACAAAAAAGCCCAGCATATCCATTTTTTGGATTTAAAGCCTGAACCCTGTTCATAGTGTACCAGACTACCAGTTCACAAGTTCACAAGAAGCACAATATAAATTGCATTCCTTGGTATGCACCCTTTCAAACTCAATTAATCGCTCAGCCCTATGCCACAGTCCATGAAAAATGCATTTATGTGTGTCTCAGTCTGATTGACGCTGTACGACTGATAGCGTAGGAAAATGCTGGTACTCTATCATGGTCTGTACTTCATAAACAAGCAAACAAAGTGAGTCATACAGTGACATGAATCTGCACATTTGAATAACAATGCCAAAAGCCACTCAACAGAAATCCAGTTTGGTCAAGATCTCTGTTCATATGCCTTGGAGAATGCATATCAGTGGCTCCTCTATAATGTACTGTGTCATAGCAACTTCAGACTACAACTTTGTGTTGTCTTTGCACTACACAAAGATTTACAGTCCTCGGATAAGGTCCAATTTCTCTGTATTTACATATCAACCAACAACAATGTTGAAATATGTTCAAGCTCTTTTAGCCACACTCACAAAAGTAAATAAAAACCTGTAACTAAGCCATGTGCACTCTCATAATTATGTAGTTATTATGCTAAATACAAATGATTCATGGAGGCTAGAGGTGTGCATGAGTGTGAACGTTACAGGCGTGTGCAGAAATAAATAAAATGTTCTTACCACTCCTGAAGGGAGAATCCATTTGACCATAATGTCACTGTTCACATTGGAGGTGGAGCAAGAGAGGCTGAGTTTCTGGCCCTGAGTCAACAGCACTCTGCTGGGCTCATGGAGCGTAATATGTGGGGGTGCGTCTGGAACTGACATCGAATCAAGGCAGAGAAAAGACAGCATAACTATCAGCAGCATACGCCCACAAATATTAATAAGTGATAAAACAACCAGCAGGAGTGATCAGTTCCAGTCCTGGAGGGCCACAGTTCAAACCGGTTTGATTTGTTTAATGGTAACTGTTGCTAGTTTGGACAAACTTTACAGAAAGTTGGCAAATAACCTATTCAGCCCCATTGGACCATACCCTATTGCTGAGTTTAAAATAATAATCTACAGATATAGACTGTGTTGTTACAGCTAATCAAACCTAGTCTGTGTATAAATAATAAATGATAAATTATATTTGAAATGAACAACAGACAAAAAATAGTTAGCCATTTTCATTAGGTTGAAGGGATTTTGGCCAGTGTTCTGAACAGTGTGCTCAACTTCAGAACAGTGATAGAAAAGACATGAAAGAGCACATTTGTGGGCAGAACATGAAATGAAACTAAGGCCCTTCAGCACCTAAACTGATTAGGCAGAAGAGATTAAAAAAAAAAAAAACTACTGTGAAAGAGGAAAAACTACTTTGCTCTCACCCAATCGCACACTGAGTTGATATTTCACAGATGTGACTGTCTCTCCTTTTAAAGATCCTACGCATATATAGCATCCTTCGTAAGCAGGCTGTACATTGTTCATGGTGATGCCCGTCTCAGTGCTGGCGATGTACCTCATCCCGGCAGGTAGGGGGCTCCCGTCACATGTTTCCAATCTCAAGTCGGCCATGCTGGGGTCAGTAGCCAGGCACGGGATGGAAGAGCTCTCTCCTGCTCCTGCCACAATGTCTGGTATGATGGACCTCCTGAAGGGGTTGTCAGGATCTGCTGAGAGGAAGGCTAAATCAAAAACCAATGAAACACAACCGGGGGGGCTTAGATTAAGTCATGACAGCACATGAGAAAGAGAAAGAGAGAGAATGAAATGCCAAGAAACAGAGGGACAGATGGAAAGAGAAGGTGGATGGAGCACAACAGCACAGGGCATACCAAGAGTGAAAGCAGATACCCTCTAACACAATAAACATACAGCAACTTATATGTGATGGCATATACACAGCCTTCCCTAGTGCACTCTTAAGTTCAATTCCATGGTGTGGGAACTCGAAGTAGTTGTTATATTTGCTACTCTGTGCTCAGCAGAATCTACTAATGAGTTCTACTCAAAGGCCTATTTGATCAGCTCATTGGATTCTGCATCTGGTCAATGCCTTCAGAGTATGTACATGCCTAATGATCCAGATATATAAATCACACACACTGACATACACATAGACAAACATATGAACACATAAGCACTATTCGGGTGGGATTAGTTTTACATTGGGATGTGGGGTAATGCAATTATTGCTGGAGGTTTCTAGTGATTTTAGTCCCATCTGAATCAGACATGTCAGGAATGGTCATTCCTGCATCAAGTGATATACTTTTTACATCTTCTATAACACCCCAGGTTACATTAATCCTATGCAAACTGCCTTTATATTACCATTTCTTATCCCATTGACAAGGGGTTTTAACAGTTTTCTTTAAATATGGCTTTTGGGAAAATATCTCACTGCGATTTTTCTGACCAATATTGTGACGACAATATAATTTGTGATTCTTTTTTAATTTAAGTTCCAGGTCTGTTATGCTGGCCAAGAAGACCAAATCAACATTTTTCTGGTGTGAGGCTTGAAAATTGCCGCTTACTGCCAGTCAGTTGTGGTTGTGTTTCATAGCACATGGCTGTTTGGTTGCTTTTGATTTCTCGAACTCATCTACAGGCAGCTCATGCAGTTCATGTAATTAGGTTTCCCCACTTAAAACTTAGGACAACAGTTTTGATAATACAGACTTCTAACTCAAAATTGTTTTCTTTCAAAAAAGCAATTACAATATAAAAACGATTAATGTTTCCCCAATGGTCCACACTAATGTGTTGTGAGTTGGATTAGAGCAAAACTGTGAACAGTCTGCAGGACCCTGAAGAAAACAGGTTGGCAACTACTGAGGTAGATGGTTAGGTTAAAGTAAATTGTGATGAAATGAAATGTTTGGGCATGGTATCTTTTTATGAGTAAACAATGTGTTTATCAAGTATCCACTCACATTTCTGTAATTTATACCGAGTTTCTTGGGAACATTGCACAGATGTTGTCTGAGAAAATTACTTTACTGCCCATTGTAAATGATTCCTGTCCAAATAGTACTAAAGATACATACACACATGCACAACTTCAGAAACTCACAGGCATCAGACAGTCTGACTTTCTACACACATTCAAGCATTTCTAATATTCGGTTATATATGTAGAGATCTTTTCCACACAGAAATTCAATCCTCATACACTTATGAGCTCCACTTACCTTTAACATACACGTAGATCGAGCGCTTCTCTCCAGAGTGCTCCTCCTGGCACACATATCTGCCCATGTTGGTAGACTTTGCTTTGGCCACATGGATGATTGAAATGTTGCCCTGCCTTTGCTCCTCTCTCAGAGTCCGTGCTGGACGGTCCTCTCGTTGCCACCGCACTGGCCCGTCACTCTGGCAGCGCAGAAAAAGCTTGCCGTTCAAAGGCACAGCGTGCTCTGGCTCGTCTGGGAAAATCGTGAGCGTGGTACTGCCTGAATCAAAACAATGACAAATTGTACCACCAATCAATAACCATCATTAGAAGTGCTTTTCCTGACTATTCCTGAAGGCACTACCTAAACAGTACAGTCCTAGTATAGCTTAATAAGTCTTCTACATACATGACAAAGATTTCCCCTATGAAATGTTATTAAAGAGTTGAACGAATTTCCAAGCATAACGTGTATGTTTATTAGAGTTACATAAAACAGAACAGAGACCAGAATTATGGGAGCAAATCTCAGACCACACTTTCAGTTATGGTTCTTTAGGAAATGATTCAGTGCATCAGGTAATATCAAACATTATAGCAATTTAATTCAATGCGATTGCTTTGATAAGGTCCTAAATTATTGTAAAAATAGACTGAATATGCTAATCTGACTAGAGTAACTACAAAGAAGTGGAAGTTTTGGTTACGTCATTTATGATGATTTTGTGCTGGCCATTAAATTTTAGAAGATTCCAAAATCTATGCGGTTCAATCTCCAACTTCACTTCAGTGCATTGCGTCAATGCATTTTACACTCCTAACTACAATTATAAATATTTTGATGCAAAACTGCACAAGTTATTCCTTCCTGTGAAGTGTATTGGAGAGCTCTGGTTTGAAAAAACTTCTTTTACAATACTGGCCCAGTCCTAGCTATGTAAAGCATAAGCCACCCCAAAACACACAGGTTTAAAGAAACAGACCATGGCAACTCACCAAAGACAGACACACCCAAAATGATTTGAGGAACAGGTATATTTGCATATGAGCTTGGTTTTCCCCCAAGAACTCCCTGCAGTATTTCTAGTCTAACAATTCTCCCATATCATTCCTCAACTGATTGCCACACAATGACATTCATTTTCTTCTCTACTTAATTAAAAAAAGAAGATAACACCTGTTAATTACTAACCACAAATAAGGGTGGGTGTATTCAAATTACAATCACAACACACTACTTAAATGAGTTTTAATGATCTTAAATGTTGAATTTAAATGTTAACCTACACACAAGGAAAGAACAAGAGTAACTGAAACTGTTGTCCTAACACGGATACAAATGTTTGCACAGAAGGATGAGGAAGTGTACCATGAACAGTGCATGATGAAAGTGTGAAACTTTTTTTGGTTATGATAGAAAAGCAAATGTTTTTTGCAGCAACCTTTGCATACACAACTGATTGCGTACACAATGGACTACAGTGGATATACAGTTACGACTGTACTCTTTTCCTAATACACTTAATGTTAGCCAGATATCTGTGGAAACCAGTAAAACAGGTGACTTTCAAGAAGATCCGCAACTTCCTCAAACAGAATTTGTGAGAAGATTTAAAAACTGTCAGCCAGCGGCTATGGTACCTGATTCTTCGAGAAGACATTGTAGTGTTTACATACACTCTAAGCAGATCATCACTAGTGTGAAAGCATGAGGGAAACGAGAATGATGAGAGGAAATGGTGAAGTTGTGGAAAAAAGGCACCACTGTGTGAGAGACAAAGAGTCAACACTGGGTATGCTCAGTGTGTGCATGCATTGGGATTACCTGCTGCTGGCATGTTTACTCTGGTTTACAGGTTCCTGGTTTTCAGTAAATGTTCTATTGTGAGTTTTGATTGGTTCCTGTAGGTTGTTGTTGTCTAAATGAATATATGGCCCTGTGATGGTTTTCAGTAAACAATGGAGAGTGAAGCCCCCTGAAGCTGGGAAAAGCACCACAACAACAGCACCTGCACAATTTCACAGTTTACTTAAAGACCCCATGCTGCTGCTGCTACCTTTGCAAGGTCAAATGTGCCAACAACTAAGGTGGATGTAGAACATGGAGTGATTAAAAGAAACATATTATCAAACAGTTATTTACAGACATGTAAAAAAGCTTGGCACACACCGGTTGCAATGGAAAGCAATGATGACTGAAAAAAAATGACGCACTGAATTGACATGACTCAAATGTGTACATTATTTCCATGTAAATGAAATACATCAACAAAATAGTTTCTAAATGTAAAATAACTGAAAGAGAAAACTGCATTGTGTGAAAAAAGCAGACAAAAAAAGGTTTAGTCTTTATCCAAAGCATCAACATAAATGATTGCTTCTGCTCCAAATGGATGGAGGAACAGTGAGTGTAGTGTGAAGACCTGTAGAGATCAACAAGCCCCAGAGATAGAGAGAGAGAAAAAGAGAGAAACAGAAAGCAACAACCCTGAGAGGCGATACTGCTTTTGCAGAGAGCTCGCTAGTCTGCTTTTCTGAAAAAGACTTCAGGCGATCACACTGAACTGCAGAGAGCAGGAACACACATACGCAGGTACAGAAGTCTGTTGATGTGAGTTCACGTTCATCTTTCATAATGATGCTCCTTTGACTTTTGGCAGCAAAAACGTGTATGAACAAGATATTCAGTTGCTTGAGGGGGAACAAAACAAGATAATATGACGAAAAGTGTGCCACCTTTTGATGCAGCGAAGACTGATAAGTTTGCTGCAGAGATGCTTTGATCCCTCACACAACACAACATGACGCAGAACCACAGCATTCTAAAGCAGTGTTCCTAAGCCATGGTCTAGAGCAGCCCTGCGCTTGTTTGCTGCTGCCAATACACCTGATTCAGTTCATCTGCACTAAAAAGCCCATTCTGTAGTACACCTGAAGCACAGCTGTAGTGAAAAGACTTTATAAAGTTCATTTATTTACACATATACACCCCCCACCACCACCACCACAACCACACTCAAAGACATTGAGTCCCTCTCCTTAATATTTCAAGCAGGAAGGGAGGGGGCAGTTCAGACCATAATCAAACCAGCACATCTAGGGTATCAAATCATCAAGGTTATTAAAAACTTTGACATTCACCGCGTTCCAGAAGCATGTATAAAAAATGTATAAAATATAACACACACATTAACATCCCTCCTGACTGTTTCATTACATTACAGACATAAACAAGCGCTATTAAACTCCCCACGACCAACATTCTTACACAAGGTAGTAATTACTGTTAATTACACAGAAGAGACGCGGAAAGGGACACTTCATAAAAGCAGGCGTTAATGAGGGAAGTCATGCTTCATTTCTCTCTAGACGCCTGTTTAATTGACACGAAATGGCCATTATTTCCCTTTGAATTAAAAAAAAAACTCCAACATTTTCTCCCTCAGTGTTGTTTGTAGGCCCACTACGAGCACGCTGTAGGAAAAGCGGCTCGCGCGTCATTACGCGCACACTAACAGCCCGTATTCCTATCTTTGTGGGGTACTTCTATGACCTCTGCACTACTGAAACTAACTGGGGCTCTAACACTAACCTCCGAAATAGTTCCTAAAGTAATGTTGGCTTGTTTTTAGTGTTTTCCACTCAAAACAAAATGTAAAACAAAGTGTAAAAGGCCTGAACTTCACCTATCCTCCCACCAAAAACAAAATGAGAATCCTCGCTGCGAAAACAAGTGCGTTTTCCATCACTCCAGTCCCCAGAAAGCCCTAAATACATGTTCACGCGCACAAGGACGCGCGCGCACCCCCCAGGATTCCTGGCAGCATTGCTGCCGTCCAACAGATGCAGCGCAGCTTATTAGCCTCGTATCTGTTGTTTTTTATGTGCCCATAAAGGCTTTAGTGAGGGCCATCTGATAGGGCCGTGAAAACACACCACACTTGTTGCTCCGCTGAGCTCTAGACAGAAACGACCGCTGTATGCAAAAGTGCTCACCCGTTCTTATTTGCGTGCTTCCACAGAAACTCTAAGTTATCGGGAAAATTATTGACTGCCGTCTTCGGAGAGAGAACACGAGCCCCAGGCGTGTCCATGCGTGTCGAGATACACAAGCTTCTGTCCGACCGAGTTAATAATAAATGGCGAGCGCGTTTACCTCGATGTTTGCTTCACCAACGGCCGGTTTCGCGCTGCCGGTCCACCGCCTGCTCTGCATTACCCCCCTCCAAATCTACTCATATACACTCATTACCCCCTAGAATAGCTGGAATTAAAGGTCCTTTTTTGACGGAAGTTTATTCGCTCCGTGTTTTATGAATTATTGAGAGCCGCGCTCGAGCCTATCCGTTACCGTCCTCAGCAGCGGCTCCGCGCACAGATCCAGTTTCTCTCGGCAGCTTCCAGTGACAGATGAAAAACACGGCAATACACCTCACATACAGTCAAGAGAGCCTCGTTCTAGTATCAGCGGTGAGACTTCTTCTTGAGCAGCAAGCTGATAAAAAAAAGTTTTCCCTGAGCTGAATGAGTTAGCTAGCCGGGAGCCCCAAGTTAGCGCCCACGCGCACACAAACTCACAGTAGTTAGCCTACATACACGCACACCAGTTCAACGGCTGAGTGGAGGGAAAAACCTGCTACTCTGAGGTAAAAGAAGACCACCAAGACGTCCAGAGGAGCAGTTTCACAGAGCCCATCACCGTGTCACACTGCAGGAGGCTAAAGCCTGTCTAATATGGGCGAATACACAGCTAAAGCAGACCAACCTGCGATAATGCGCTGATAATCACTAACAAGAAGATCGAGCCTGTAGAACCGGGTTAGTGCGTTTGATGTGACTTAAAGGAGGGAAATGTGTTGGGGGGAAATGTGTTAGTCCAGCGCCTTTCAACAGACACGGCGGCAGACACCTTCACTCACTCACTCACTCACTCACTGACTTCACTCACCTGGTCGGAAGACAAACTGCAACAAGACACTCAGCAGCACCCAGTGGTATTCCATAGTTAGAATTCCATCTATTTCGCGTGTGTGGGGGGTCTGCTAGCGTGTGTGGGGGTCTGCTGGCGTGTGAGTGTGTGTATACGCGTGTGTCCACTCCGTAGCCTCGCGCTCGCGAATGCCGCTGAGGAGTCAGCAGTGGTGCGAAGCTGGTTCTCCTGATGCAGACTGTCTTAAAGGGCCAGCGCTGTTTTTACCCTGAGCAGTCATGTGTCATTAGGCACTCAGGCAGAGTCCCGATGGGCGGGGCGCTCGCGCTATATTTATTTATTTATTTATTTTACGTTCTTGACATACCTGACATCCTCCTTCAGGCATTACAATTACAATGTGTCAAAAGTGCAAGTCGATGAAAGTCGCTGGAGTTTATGTTCCAATACCTATTAAGTCCTGATAATGTCGACTGATGGAACCTATGATAAAAGCATAAAATACTTTTACTGGCGCCAAACGAAAGTAAGGCTGTGATTCTTTAACTGAGGGCAGCCACATGATTGTTACTGTCCTTTTATAAAAGCAGTTAAAGTGTCAACAGGGCAATAAAGCAGAAGTGTCTAAACTTTATTGGATTTTGTTCCTAGCAGGACACTCATTTTCTTCATGTCTTTAAAGAGTCACACTTTCTGAAGAAGCTGGTCGTCACTGCACTGTGCAGTGCAAAGCCTTTTTACCCAGCAACATGAAACATGTCTGGCTAGGAGGTAGCTAGCTTTCAGGGCACACTTGGACTGTGATGTTAAGGTTTTAGCACGTCATTTGAAGGAGTCAAACCACACTCCACACACTGGGCTTTTGGGTTAGCATCATCACCTCTCCCCTTTGCAAATCCGTATATGATATAGTCCCGGTTGTACTTGCGGATGATTTTTTTTTCTTTTTTCAGTGTCAACTTATTTTCTTTGTTTATGAAAGCACAGGCGCCCGTGGCTGCATTTTCTTAAACTGTTGACATTTAATTTGCCTCGAATTACTTCTGCAATATGTTTTTATTCATGCATTTTTATTAATGTTTATACAGTGTTTTTACTGTAAACAGGATTGATCTGTCCATTTTTATTTATGCTATTTTTTTTCCAGTTATACTTTTATGACTTAAACTGCAGTTACCGGCCCACTAGACACTACTGCCTCCCCATAAGGATGGGCGTGCAGACTACTAGATTGTGCTTCACGGCCCACTGGTGGTCCATGGCCCACAGGTTGAGAAACCCTGCTGTAGGGTAGTGTTTGGGTACCTTTAGGTAAGGAACATAATTATACCATATTCCACTGCGATTCTAATTATTAAGTTCCATTGATTTTATGCATCTACACATTTGAAGTCTTCTTATTTTATTTTTGCCCTGCAGGCACCACTTCTTGCCAGGCCACTGTGACCCACATCCACCAGAGCAGTGTTTCAAAAGCCTCCCAGTCCACACCACTGGAGTATTTTGAAGTCTTTAACACTTACTGCTAAACACTGTTCATAGTCACGGACATCTTTATTTACATCTGCACTTGGAAATCCAGCTGACATCTAGATGACTAGCCTCTGAGCTAGGTAGCGGCTACAAGCTGGGGCACCACACCGGCTCTTCCTTCACCACCACTGCTTTCTCGCTGCTCTCCTCAGCGGCATGACTTACTGCCAGCAGCTGTGACTAAACAGTGCTCTCCATCCCTTGCCAGAGCCATGTAGCATACAGCTTAGCTGCTAGTGTCCCAATTGTCAGGATGCTTCCTGTTGGCAAAAGGTTTATTCTGAACACCAATTGTAGCTTTCACTGCTATTAAAAGAGAAAGTTGTAGTGCTTTATTCTCCAGTTGTTAATGGTGTATTAGCTACACTGAACATATGTAGTTTTCTCTTTACTAACAGGTAACAGACTAAATAGTACCCCACCTATACAAATCCATTCAGTAGTGTAGAATGGGCATGGCTGGGCAGAATACTTCGATAAAGTAATGATGGCTAAATAATGCATCCATCGTCCTAAATGTATTCAGGAATCTATTATGTAATATGCTAAATACTAACATGGTAAGAATACATTAACTATATGTTTATATATATTTATACTACATATATTTGTGCTACATATTGATAAAGCAGGCAAAACCTTAACATCATTCTTTGAATCTTTCATGAAATATTTTCAACATTCATTTTTTCTCTCTCATCACTTCACTCTCATCAGTTCACTGCTGCTCCCAGCTCATCACCAGTGCTAAGCTTATTACTCATGAGCATGTCAAATACTGAAAAGATTATCAGTTTGATCATCCCTCAAAAGGGTTTAGTAACGCAGAGATTAGTAACTGTTCATCACATTGAGTTATCAGTCTACTCAAGCTTTAGTAGGGCTCAGTAACACGGGATCAATAACTGATCATCACATTGATTTATGAGTCTACTCAGACCTTAGCAGAGCTCAGTAACACTGAGATTAATAACTGATCATCACATTGACTTATTAATCCATTGTGACATGCTGCAGCATTGAGTTTCCTTGGGCGGTCTCAATGGTTGAGCCTTGCTGGTTGATAATGTCTTTAAGTTCTCTTAAGTGCCACCTACTGCAGGAAAGCGCTGTTGTGCTTCTGACACCAAATGTAGAACAGACAAGTGAGAAACTATGATTTCTGAAACAAATAATGCTCCTTATTAACCCCAGCAGCAACACATCAAGCAAAACACACGGTGACCCCCACACAAAACTAACTACAGCCTAACACAAAATGACATAATCAACACATAACACATCTTTAATCTAACAAACAATGACATAAACTATATGAGTGACCCTTTGTATGGGAAGCATGCGCTTCCCATGAACTTCTCAGAGGCAGTGCAGACTGTGGACGGCACAGTGGTTATTTCCAGCTGTATGGAGGAATGATATACATGTGTTACACATCACCTATAGAGATTTGTATGCAGTGAAGACTTCCTCAGGACAACGAGGCCCTCAGTAAAATGGTCACATGCAAGAAGGCCCCTGATTCGTTTTGCTTCCCATCATGCTTGTCCTAAGTCCATCTGAGCTCGGCACCGTCTCAGTCTTATTTCCATGACAGCTCAGCCTGCTTATTAATCATTGCAGTGTTATATATAGGGAAAGGAATAAAAATATTATGCAGATAATTGAAGTCATTCTCTGAGTAGCTGAGATAAAGCTGGAGGTTTGCCACTTACATATAGGCATGTTTGCATATATCCATGTCTGTTCCCAAACTCACCACACACACTGTCAAAGGGGAATTTCCCCTATTTTTCCACATAGTACTGCTTGAGAGTTTGTGAGTTTATTATTTTGTGAATTCCTAAATAAATGTAACCTGAATATGATCATATCTTCATTCAAGTACATGCATAAAGACAGTCCAATAAACCAAATGACATAAACTATTATATAGTTTTTCATTAAGTGTCTTTCTTGGCAAAATTATATGAACCTCTCGAATGATCAATTTGGTATATACTATAATTAGGATCAGGAGGTCAGTTGGAGAGCACTCAGGAGTGAGTATAGTTTAAACTATCCTTTTAAAGTAGGGTCTTCACCATCAAAGTACGGTCTTCATCACATACTCAGTGCATGTCTATATATTAATTATTTGCCAGAGCTCATTAGGCTGACGGAGGTTCAAAAACTATTTCTGATGGGTTTGGACTTCATCAGTCCACTGTAAGGCAGACAGTGTAATAATAGAGGAAAATTAAAACCATTGTTACGCTTACCTAGAGTGGTCATCCAACAAAAATGAGGTCAAGAAGAGATGTAAGAAGACTTTTAAGGGAAATTTAAGGGTCTGCAGACCTCTCTTACACTGGCTAATGTCACAGTTCATAAGTTCAGGCTCAGACTCTGAATAAGAGTAGCATGTATGAAATGATGGTGTGGACGAAACCAGTACTCTTCTAAAAAGAACATTTCTGTCTGTTTAAAGTTGTCTAAAGATCACCCGGATGAGCCGGAAAATATTGTTCATGTTAACAAATAACGTTAAGGCAAAAATTGCATTCCGAGATAAGAACCTCATGCCATCTGTGAAACCCGGTGGTGGCAGTATCATGGTTTTGTTACTACCGGACTAGGACAACTTGACATCATTTCATGCAGCTATGAATTCTGTATTCTTATGAATCAAGAAACTCTACAGGACATCCATCTGTAAACCGAACCTCAACAGAAAGTGGGTCCAGCAGACAATGGGGCTAAAAATACTATTTAGTCTACAAAAAATGGTCAAAGCAGAAAAAAAGTTATCTATTGGAATGGATAAGTAAAAGTCAAGACTATACAACACAACATAACACAGTTGATGCAGTTGTGTAAGAAGGAATATGTCAAGCCTCCTTCAAGTCAATGTACAGGGCTGAACAACAGTTACAGAACCAGGAACTGTTCAGTTGGAGTCATTGCTTGTTGGAGCCAAGGGGGACACAAGGGTTCTCTTTATTTATTGTTTTGCGATAAATGTGATCATATATTAGGTCAAATTTATGTAGAACAAATATTACAAAATCATAAAGGGTTCACCAGCTTTCAAGCAGCACTATAACTGACTCATTAAGAATCCTTTAAGGTCATTACACACAAAATGATTACACATCATGATTTCTTTAGGATTTACTACCATTTTTATCATTATCAACATTCTGTACAAATACCCAGAAGATACATGTAGGTTCACTGTTTTGGAGGGCAAATAAAATGGCTATATTTGTGTTGTAGATATCACAATCCTTAATTCCCTTCACCACCACTGTCAAAGAAATCAGAGTTTCTCAAAGATGAACCATTTCATATCATATCAAAATTTCCAAAGTATGTGAAACACACACACACACACACACACACACACACACACACACACAAACAAATGGACATACAAGGTTGTGTTATGATAAATTAAAAGGGGAAAAAAACAAGAAAAACAACATGAACTGCCACAGTAATATGTGGGACCACCATGAGCAGCCAGAACAAATGTGCCTCATCGTAGATTCTACAAGTCTCAGGAACTGTACTGGAAAAGATATGTCCAACCTTTTAATTGGTTCTATACAGTACAGGGGTAGCATAGGGTAGCAGACTTCTCTCTTACTTCTGTCAAACCTGCAGCCCAGTAATTTAACAGTTGGAATTACGAGAGTTCATTCTTAATGGGCTGTCAAAAGACGTTGCCCATTCTGTTGTGTGCTAGGTAAGTATACTTTGCAAGTGCTTGACTCAGGATTTGGACATTCATTACTCCCTCAAGATAACTCAGGAGTGGCAGAGCTTTTCCTGTCATCTGTCTGCACATGGCTTTTGACAAGTAGATGCTTGATGGCTTCTTCAAGAGCGTCCTTCTGTCATTATGCCTTGATCCTATGTGTGGCTAGCTATGCTACTTCCAACCAGGCAAACTACTCGAGGGCAGAGACGAAGGGCGAAAAACCGAGAAACAAACAGGGGTCGAAGCACGAGTCAAAACTCGGAATTAAGTAGTAGAAACGCTCAGTGAGTCAAACAAGTTGGCAACTGGAGTGGAGGTGTATATATATGCGGGGCAAATGAAGTGTAGGTGTTTGTGTTAGAATTCGGGAGACGAAGAGTGTGAATGATTGGCCGTTGGTGCACACGTGACCATGACGTCACCGAGCGCTGCATTCTGGGAGTTGGAGTTCAGAGGAGCACTGGAGACGGAGGATGAGCCCTGAAGCGTGACAGTACCCTCCCCCCGACGGATCCGAGATGGTTGGAGGAAGAAGACGACCACGAGGAGCAGCCACCCCATCACCAGCAGTGTCTTGGGACCCCATCCTGGAACCATGGTGGTGCTGGATGGGAGCTCGCGACCGACCGAAGAATGGTCCGTCCCCTTGGCCATGGGGCAGGACGAGACGGGTGGTTCCAGTGGAATTCATCCACCAGGGCAGCATCCAAAATGTCTGCAGCAGGTAACCAGCTGCATTCCTCCAGTCCATATCCCTCGCAGTCAACCTGGTACTGCAGAACTCCACCTCTCCTCCTGGAGTCCAGCAACCGACAGACAGGCGATCCCTCGATCACCACTGGAGGAGGAGGTGTGGCCTTGGGCGGTGCCTCTTCCAACGGACCTGCAACAACCGGTTTCAGGAGGGAAACATGCAAAGATGGGCAGATGCAGTATTGCGTGGGTAATTCAAGCTTGTAGGTTATTTCGTTAACCTGGCTAAGCACTTTAAATGAACCAATGTATTTGGCAGATAATTTCTTACTTGCCTCAGGAAGCCAGAAGTCCCTGGTTGACAACCAGACTCTGTCCCTGGGAACGAAGGAAGGAGTTTCACCTCAGCGATGGTTGGCGTGACATTTGTACCACCTCAGGACCACCTCTATCCGT
Organism: Semaprochilodus insignis; assembly: GCA_034552555.1. Lineage (NCBI taxonomy): Eukaryota > Metazoa > Chordata > Actinopteri > Characiformes > Prochilodontidae > Semaprochilodus > Semaprochilodus insignis. The sequence goes on along the minus strand of CM067481.1, from coordinate 16,986,280 downwards.
GGGTGGGTGTCTCCCTAGATCTCCTGTGACCCCCAATTTGTCCATAAAAGCTGACCACACCCGAGACGTAAACTGAGAACCCCTATCCGAGACAATGTCCTCTGGTAAACCAAAAATACAAAACATAAAATTAAACAAGGTTTCTGCAGCTTTGAAGGCAGTAGGAAGTTGCGGAAAAGGAATGAACCGAACACCCCAAGAGAAACGATCTATTACAGTCATAATTACAGTGTTTCCTTGGGACTCGGATAGAGTCCACAGCCAGGTGGGACTACGGACGCGTGGGAACAGGGAGAGGCACGAGTTTACCATCTGGGAGAGTGCGAGGCGTTTTGCATTGAGAACATATAGCGCATGTCCAGACAAATCTGTGAATATCTGCTATCATGTTCTCCCACCAGAATCTGTTAGCCAGCAACTGAAATGTACAGATCTCTCCTGGGTGTCCGGAGGTAAGGGAGGAATGGGCCCAGGTAATCAGCCTGTCCCTACGCTGTGGTGGCACAAATAGTTTTTCTTGAGGACATTGCTTCGGAGGGAGAGTATCTCGATTTAACTGCTCGATTTCCTCACAAATCTCCAATCTAATGGAGGGCTATGATGATTTTAGAAGGCAGAACAGACTCCTCAGATGGAGTGGCAGTAACCTCAACCTCGTACATGCGGGACAGAGCGTCAGCTTTAGTGTTTTGCGTACCTCGTGACAGTAAAATCAAATCTGGAGAAAAATAATGGCCAGCACGCTTGACATGAGTGGGCGGTCAATGAAGGGGGAAATCAATGAAGGGCAAAAAAACGAGAAGCAAACAGGGATCGAAGCACGAGTCAAAACCAGAAAAAAGTAGGAGAAACGCTCAGTAAGTCAAACAAGTTGGCAATACCTCGCAAGAAGGCAACTGGAGTGGAGGTGTATATATATGAGGGGTTTTGTGTTAGAATTCAGGAGAGGAAGAGCATGAATGATTGGCCGTTTGTGCGCACGTGACTGTGACGCCAGCAGTGCATTCTGGGAGTTGGAGTTTGGAGGAGCACTGGAGATGGAGGATGAGCCCGGAAGCGTGACACATTCCAACTATTAGTTAAGGCACTGTCTGGCTTACTGTTATCACAGTTGCCGGCCTCTCCCTCAAGCTCACTTGGAAATTTGGCTGGAATTTGCTTATTCTCACCAACTACTGCCAATACAGTAGCTACGTGTTAGGCTAAGGTCAACCCCCTTGGCCAGTGGTCTTAGCTTGCACCCCATGAGCGAGGCAGGCTGTTGTTTTGTGGATTACTGCATTCATACCTTTTTTGGTGTCTATGTCAGGCACAAGTTATATGCACAGGTTTTAGACCACCTCATGCTTGCCAGGAATGAAACCATGTTCTGAAAACAGATGCACATAAAGCGCTGGTACTCTAGACTCTATTTGATAGCTATGTGCCTGTATTGCCTAGGGCTGGAGCAGCTCCACAAAGCCTTAACTGATCCATGCATGAACTGCATGATAATATTGCGAGTTCAACACCGGCTTTCTGGCCTGGAAGCAGGCAACAACTATCTGCATCATCTGCTCACAAGAAAACTAGTAAACACTGCAGGCCACTTGACGCGAGCAGATGGATTCACTCCCGGTAGAACTGGCTCAAATGAGATCTATCTATGATGCATCAAGGGAGAGGCAGTTGAGCCTGTGAGTCCTGTGGCCTCCAGGAGGACTTGAAGCACTCCATACCATAGTAAATATGGAAAAGTTAAGTTTTAAAAAAAATATCGAGTTTTTAACGTCCTTTCAGCAGCAGTATCCATTAACGATTTCGTGGGCGATGTCTTCCAGACAGAGGATTCAGTGCAGAGCACCCAAGTTCCCCAGGAATCATTGTCAGCTTCTGTCTCTTAGCAGTCCAGTGTCAGTAAGCAGTTGTCTGCTGCTGCACCTGTGGTTCAGCTACAAATTAAGCTGTCTCTCCTTGGATACACCAGCCTCAGTGCCCCCAAAGTTCAGTACCTTTTTTTGGGATGACTTCTTGTTACCCAGGTGCAAAGATTTTGTGGATGAATTTGTGGCCTCTTTCCAAAGGGGCTTGGTTAGGCCCAGATCAGGGCCTTCTGTACAAGCACTAGCATCCATGACTAAGGCAGAACGTTATGGCCCGGCCCCTATGCCAGCAGTGGATGCCTGCATTGCTGACACACAGACAAATAATAGTTAACGCTCATGATGCTGTTATTAGGGCAGCGAGGGTCTCTAAACATCTCACCGGCTCATCTATAGCCTTGCAAACCACATAGTCCAGCAAAGACAGGACCTCAGAGGAGCTAATGAATGACACACAGGATCTCAGACAAGCAGTTGGTAAACTTGTTCATAGTTGTTGCTAAGTTTGGCTGGCTCAGACTACAATCACAAATTCCTGCAGAGCCACACTTCGGGCCTTAACCCTCATACCTGCCATGTCTTTGGACCAGCAATAAAAGAGGTGCTGGATTGATGATCCTCCCTAGCAGGGTCTAGGGAGTGCAGAGGTGACCCTTCTCGCATTTACAAGTGTTTTGTTCTATACAGACCTAAAAAATATCTTCACCACAACCCCCAAGGTATACAACCCAACATTTGCCTCATAATGTGATGACAGGAGTCAGTCACTGCTGACAGACCCCAGCCAGCGGTGGAATTATCGCTACCCAGTCACTTTTGCAAGGACATCCCCATGGACCAGTGGATTGCTCACACCATGTCTGAAGGGTACAGACTACAGTTCTTGTTATTCTTGCCCCAAGGTCACAGTTGTTTAAGACCCAGTTCAGGCTTTAACACTCTCGCTGGAAGTCAGCTCCCTCCTGAGATCTAGAAGTAGAAGTAGAAGCAATAGAAGTTGTGGACGCTTATGTTCTTTCAGAGGGTTCTATTCAATTTACTTTGTGGTTCCAAAGAGAGACAGAGACCTGCACCTGATGCACCAAAGTCTTTTCTCCACCTGACCTGGACCTTGGTCAGTTTAACGAACTCTTGAAAGTGTTACCTTTCCGTATGTTGTACACAGCTGTCCTTAACACCGTGCACAAGGGAGGATGTTTCACCACCATGGAACTGAAGGACGTGTATTTTCATATAACCATTTCAATATAATGTTTTTTGCAATTTGATTTCCAAGACATGATTTACAAGTTCAAAGTCTTTCCATTCAGGCTTTCTCTGGCCCTGACAATGTTCACTTGCTGCATGCAGGTAGCACTCTCTTTCTTATGGCTCAGGGGCTGAATATCTTGCCATACCTGGATGATTGCCTGGTTATTGCCCTCTCCAAGGAAAAAGCCACCAGACACACATAATTTGCACCATGCTCAGACGATGGGTTTAATGATTAACCGGAAGAAGAGTTGACTGTCTCTGTCTCAGATGGCACGGTGACTCCAGGTCAGTGGTGGCATGATTCCAGGCCAATGGTGGACTCACTGCCCTCAGATTGGGCACCGGCCACCCTGACTCTTATTCACAGATTACTGCAAGGCTTGAGGGTGACATTTCTGACTTTGTTGCATCTCCAGTGTAGGTGGTGGCATGGGGTACTCCACATCTGGGCCTTTCAGAGGTCTGCTGGGCTGTTGGGACTCTGACTGGACCAGGTACACTACAGACATGTTCTTCTTCAAATCTCCACAAAGTGTGTTTCAGCCCTTCAATCATGATGCTCCAGAACAGTTTTTTGCTCCTGGTTGGCAATGGGCCAAATTCTTTCATGCAGGATTGGTGACCACAGATGTCTCCACCACAGGGTGGAGTGCAGTATAGCATCACAGATGGTAAGATGTATGGTCAACAGAGGTGATCAAAATGCATATCAACTTCCTCAAGTTGAGGGGAGTGCAACTAGCACTGATGTATTTCCTGCCTGTCCTGCAGAATTGGCTTATTCTACTGTGAACAGATAATCTCTATAACAGGTGTGTACAACATGATGACAGATACTTTTTCATGTCACACATTTAGTGTGGTGGACAAAGTACACAAGCCATGTATTTGAGTTAAAGTAGAGATGCCCAAGGTAAAATATTCCTCCAGTAAAAGTAAAAGTTCCTCCCTTTAAACCTCCACTTGAGTAAAAGTATGAAAGTATTTGCCTTCAAATGTACTTCAGTATGAAAGGTAAAAGTAGCATGATTTATAGCTCTAATGTCCTATTATCATTTCTGTAATAAGACTTTTAATCATTTTACTCATTTGAGGTAAAAAGACTCTCAGTCTCAGTTTCACTCTCGGTCCACCAGTTTTTCATAGAAGGTCAATAATTTGTCTTTTAAACTTTAAAAATTAAAATGATCATAACCACAAAACACTGAAGGAGAACAGTTTCAATTTGGTAGAACCAAGCTCTGTCCAGCAGCTCAAAACAAGCTCAAAACAAAGTGCACTCTGTTCCTTGATTGGTGGGCTTGATTCGCACTTCTTTTTTCATTTTGCCTTTTTTTTTTTTGCACACATAATCCAACACAATATTTTGTATAATGTAGTGGAGTAAAAAGTAAGATATTTGACTTGTAGTGGAGTTATAAGTTAAAGTTAAAAGTCACCCAAAACGGAAATACTTCTGTAAAGAAAAGATACATGAAACAACTACTTTAGTACTATAACAAATTACATTTACTTCGTTACTGTCCACCACTGCCAGAAAGTTTTGGGGATGTTCAGGGCAACGAAGGTACATTCGTTCCAGGAAGAAGCGACCCACTGCCACCTGTGGTTTTTGGACCTGGAGCATGACGGTTTGCACCGTGACGCTGCAAAACAACCCATCCTTCCTGCTAAAGGTGCTGTCTCTGGAACTGATCAGTCAGCCATATTGATCTTCCAGTATGCGCTGAGAAGTCAGACCCGAGATGAATTAGCAGTATCCTGTTTGAGCACTGATATGCTATGCTACAGCTACAACAGTGTGAGACTGATCAGTTGATTGTGTGTTTTTAACAAGTTGAAGACAGGCTTACCAGGGTGCCAACCGTCCCATGCCTGCATCGGCCAGAGAGTGCTCTGTTAGCAGTGTCGCAACATCCTTGGCTGTTCTGAAATGCTAGTTACGAATGTAACTGTGGTTATGTGAGTAGTGGATTACTGCCAAGGTTTCTGGTCATTGGGAGTGAAACTCAAGCTTATATATGCTTGTTACATTGTTATTATGTCATATATGACTGACTGGTGTTTAACATTTTTTGTCTGCACTTGGCAAAACAGAGCATTAGCCACTTGTAAGTACCTCTCTGGTACTTGGTACCTCTCATACTCCTATAACCATAGTTACATTTGCTAGCGTTTTATTCTGTTAATGTTTTACACTTAACAACATCAATGACACCAATAAATCTAAAGTTTTACAAATATATATTTAATAAGTGGATAAAGCAAGAAAGGTTTATTCTGAATTCCTGTCTAGGGAACTGCTCATAACGTTGTTAATGGTTGTTAACCTTAGTTAAACAAGCAGTTTAAGTCTGGCCCCAGTGTCCACAATTCTACACATCAAATATATCAAATAAAAGTGGATTGATTGATTGACTGATTTGTTGTACTGGCTTAATAACATGACATGAATCTAAAGTGACTGGGACAATCGATTTATTTAAAATTAAACCATACAAAAACACAACAAACATAAAATTATGTTGATGTATTTCTCATTGTTTTAGGTCAATAATCCATTCACAAATGCATCATAACAATAGCTTTATACCCCTATATATGGTGCCTCCCATTGACCATGGGGCTCCTAGACTCATGTGCAGCTGGTCCAGAGCATCTCATTTAATAGACAATGCTTTTCTATTAAAATAAACCCCAAATACTTTTAACTGTGTTTACCTATTAGAAAGTATGTCTTTATATTTTAGGACTTAAAGCCTGCAATACAGTGATTCCAGGTGTAAACATTGATCCTCTGACTGACACTGTCTCATTTCTGTATACTGAATGCAACTTACATAAATTGTGTAAATTATTTAGACAGAAAGCAAACAATCAATAAAAAGAATAAAAATGGGAAATTCACTCACCCAGTCATCATCTACACTGCTCATCCTCCTGGTAGGTGCTGGAGCCTATCCCAGTGCTCATTGGGTAAAAGGCTGGACAGGTGAAAAGTGGGAAATGAGACAATTAAAATAAGATTAAACAAATGAACAAATAAAAGGGAAAAGGTGAAGTGAAAGATAAAAGGAAAGTTTTTGCATGCCATATTTTATTTTGTCATCTGCATTTGTTAAGGCCTTCTGTGAAGACTTTGAGGGCCTTGACTAATCGCCACTGCTTGGAACACTGTAAACTCTCAGTTCCACAGGAAACACACACATCAACAGCTCACGCAACTTCCCAGACGCTTGTGGAAAGAGCTGGTCGATGGAAGGGTCAGGTGATCAGCTTTAAGAGGAACGTGATCCTGATGTAAATTAAATCAGACCATTTCAAACGATTAACCTCATCCTCTTGCAGCCACATAAATATCCTCTCATAACACCATTCATCGATTCTCAAGCCTGGGCCAGACTAGCCTGTCCTCCAATCTATTACAAGACTCTGACATTTAAGCACAACATACACCACCCAAGGGAGAGCTTGCAACTGTTGAGGTAACCGTGATCCATCATATCACTATGGAGCCCCCAGGTTCACTTGAAAACACTGAATACATTGTGGATAATGTTCCATGTCTAAACAGTGCCTCCTTAAGGGACCTGTTAAAGACAACACAGAACTGGGTATCACAAGATAGTGAGTGCCACAAAGAATTGATGAAACCACTTTGGTTCTGGGTACGCATGTGGGTGTGTGCGTTTTGGTTTATGTCTATGTGTTTTCTGTTCTGTTCTGAGTTTATGTGGCCAGACTAAAAAACCCATACCGCTTGATTCTTGGGTCAAGGGCAAATGTGTGTACTCGCACACACACACATACGGGCATTGTTGGCCGCAGACACAAGGCCCTCTGTATGTGACTGTGCAGTCTCCCCACGCATGTCTGCGGGCAATGCAAAGAAACAAAACTATTTTTGCACCATTTTATCACTCCCAATTTTAAACACATGACGCATGACCTCGCTACAAGTGTGTATACGAATTGCAACGAGTATGCATTCTCCTGCTGTTCAGATGCATCACTTGGAAGCGAGCTAATGCAGATGCTGCTTCATGCAGATCCAGAAAGCCTATGTGTAGCCATCCTAATACACCAAACAAAATACATACCTGAAAGTACCTGGGTTCATCTAATGAATATTGAGCATTTCTACATTGGGTTGTGCCAATTTCATGTTAATATACAATATATAAATGCACCCCCCCTGGGAAGAGGGGGCTCTTTTCCACTGCAGGGCTGAACAGTTCTTAGAACAGAGGGTAACCATTCGATGTGGGGGTACATGGACACAGGTTTGACACGGAGCACTAAAAAATAGGCCAACTTTAAACAACAATGGGTCTATTTTCCACTGTTGAGCCAAATGGTTCTCAGGACCGTACTGTGCCATTCAGCGCTGGTATGGACTTGTGAGACTGGCTATGTTTCCTTTTTCCATCTGCTGAGCAGCTAAATCAGAACCAGGATATACCAGAAAAACGCTACACAAAAAAAATTGCTGACTGCTAACAGGCTAATTGCTACACATACAGAACCCACCATGAAATGCATCTGATTTCATCTGTCACATCAACACTGCCTCCTGTCTTTCCCTCAGGTTATTTACCTCTAAACAGTTGTTATTTTAAATCAATTACTGAGCCTGAGCCTGTATTGTGGTTGGCTGCATCTGTTGTCAGTTAACTACATTAGCATTAGTGTATCGCAGCAGGGTACAGTTCAAAGCACCACAGAACAATTCTATTACTTTTTTATTTGTCTGTCACTTCAACACTAGATAATCAAATTTGTGATCTCAAATATAAGCCTAGGAGGCACCGTATGCTCATCTTAGTCTAGGAGGCTACAGCTTAGTACACAACAGAACAAGTTTTATTTCGGCTTTCTGTCACTGTAACACCAATCAGTCGACTTTACTCTCGCTGTTATATGTTTTTAGCGTGAATATTTGTGGTGGCAGAGCACCAATAAGTTAAACTGAACCTGTACCGGGCTGTTTGGATCTCTTCAGCTAAGTTAAGAGAGAGGAACCTACTAGCTTTAGATACAGCTCCAAACTCCAAACCACCAGCTGCTTTTTGTCCCTCCAACATCATCAAAGTCATCAAAGCATTCATCATCTAAGTTTGTGTCAGTGAAGCTTCTGTTAGTCAGAATCAAACCTGTTCTGTGGAGAACAGAGCTGGCAGCATGCGAGTTGAGCTAATGCTAATCATAGCTGCAGCTCTCTCTTGGTTTAACAGTGCTGCTTAACATTTAGAAACTGGTGCTGGATTGAAGCTTTAACATTTAACTAGTAGTAAGTTTAAAAATGTACACTGTGCAATGTGCACATTCTATGGCCCCAAGTACATGAAGTAGCTTTGCATTGGTTCTATGTTCATGTTGATATTGTGTTCATGATGGTACACATTCTGTTGCAATATAGAGATTGTGGAAAATGCTTAAGTGCATAGGTCTAGCTGTTTGCTGCTCAGCTGTCACATTCTAGATGCAAGAAATTAGAACAATCTTTACTTTGATTGATTGATATAAATGTAAATATCACATTTAGATGAAAACTTCCTTACTGTGTGATTGTATTCATACCTTTCCATCTTTTTTAATGTCATTTCAAATTAGCAGCTGCCATTTACATTGTGTGAACATTGTGTACCACAAATGGGAGTGATGCCATGGAAGAACCACTTTTTTTGAGGGTGCAAGGTCAGGTGCCTGAAGCTTGCATAAACTGAAACACCTAAATTTGTACTAGTGCCCTAAATATGTTTGGAAAATATGACTATGAAAAAGCTTTTATAAGGTTAATAAAACTTTACATTATGTAGAGATTCTTTAAATGTCAAGTGCAATTCTTCTCATTCTTCTGCTCATCTTTACGATAATGCTTCTCTAGAGGCCCTGCCCTGCACATTTTAGTGCTTGTCCTTCTCCCAACACACCTGATCCAACTAGTACACTAATTAACAAGCCCTTTCTGAGTTGAAGTGGGCATGTTTTGGCAGGAAAACACAAAAATGTGTAGGGCTTAGAGTCCTCCAGGGCCAGGCCTGGGAGCCACTGCTCTAGGGAACCACCCTTTGGAAGGTTTATAAGAAACCAAAAGCAGTTATTCTATGGCATCCCACCTTTCTGTCATCTTTATTTTCAATACTATGACAAATGGACCAACATCATAAACCTATGGAGAACCAAGATTTCGGCACAACAGCAAATAAATGCTAAAACCTAAATAATTCATATATATATTTCAAGTCCTTTGTAAGTACAGTACAAAAGTGGGAGACCACCCTTTCTTTATGTACTTACACCTACTGTCCATTTAATTAGGTCTACTTCTTTGTATCTTCACTCATTGTCCATTTTATCAGCATTTATCAGGTGCACTTTGACAATCACAGACTGTAGTCCATCTATTTCTCTGCATACTTTGTTAATCCCCTTTCACCCTGTTATTCAGTGGTCGAGATAACACTTTAAGTACTGTACCAAAAAGGGGGACCACCTTTCATTTATGTACATACACCCACTGTCCACTTCATTAGGTCTACCTTCTTGTATCTTCACTCACTGTCCATATGGTATGTGTGTAGTTACAACGGAGGTGTTCCTAATGAAGTGGCTGGTGGGTGTATATTAACCTCTTATTATTTACTTATTTATTTAAAAGTATTAAACCTTTAAAAGGCAAGGATACATTAGCAGGTCCAAAGTTTTACTACTGACTTCTATAACCTAAGAATAGTTCAGCCTGTTTGCATTGTAGTCCATGTAGTTACTGAACAACAAGCCTTGGCATGTAATAAACCTTTGATAATTAAGGGCCAAGTTAACATGGGCTTTAAGTATAAATAATAGTTATATAATAGTTATATATAATATAATAGTTTTTTCAGGAGATATTTCTCAAGGCATATATAATTCATCTATGCATTGGAAAGTCAAAAGGAACAAGAGAGAAAAAAACAGGGGTCTCCAAAACTCCTGTTCAAAAATGATTAAGAGACTCCTAACAGCCACGCAAGACCAAGTAGACCACCAAAACTGTCACCATCACATAAACGGCATTTAAATAAGTTTTCGTCTTTGAGTGAGAGGAGAAAAGCAAAGTCCACTATTGCTTTAAGAAATCCACATGTTTCTGTCCATCCTTCTTCTGTTAAAACAACTCTAAAATGAGTCTAAAAGGATGAAAAACTGTCAGCTGTTAGAAAAGCAGATAAGTAACATTTACAAATCAAACAAAGAAGCTGCTAGTGTTCTCAGAACAACGTCCTGTTCTGTCCAGAGTCCAGACCTTAGCATTACTGCATTTAGAATTTCTCAGAATGAATTCTGGAGATGTAGAAAAGAATTGCTGCTGAAAAAAGTTATTCTTCTAAAAAAAGAATGGAAGCTGTAATAAAGGGTTGACGCACTAATTACTAAAACATTTAAATTAGCTCACTGGACAAAAAAATATTCACCTGTGACTGAAATGTATCTAATAGTGTGTAATACCTCCCTGAGCATGAACAACAGCTGTGATTCGATTTGACATGGATTGAAGTTTATGAATACAGACGACATCAATGTTCACTCTTGCATCAAAGAATTATGCTGTTTGGCCAGATTTGGTGGATGCCTTCTCTGGCACAATTCTGAGGAGAATTTCCTGTAGATTGGGATTTTTGCCACTGCTGGTAGACCTATATAACCATACGCTTCCATACACCTGCAAATTCAGCTACTTCCTTCACACTATGTTCTTTGGCACCCTAAATGTAAACAATGCTTTTTGCCAATCATTGTCAAACATTAAAATGCTTTGCGACCCATTTTCCATACATCAGACGAGACATTCACTGCACTGTACCACCTCTTCTCAATCTATGAATCCCGTCACACACCCGCTGGTGTTTATAGCCTGAACATCCTCGTGCAGCGCCATCTGAAGCAGCTGAAGTTGCTACCACCTTAAAGACACAAGGTGACAAGGTGGCTAATTTTTTGTCTGGTGAGCTTATTTAGTTGTTGAGGGTGTTGTGTAAATTTCTGTTTTATTTTCTTTCCTGAAGCTAAAAAATGTATTACTTGATGGTAATGTAATAAATGAAAGGCAGCTCTCCAGTATCTGCACAATACTATAGCATATACTGTATCTTGTTATTTTTAGTTTTATTATCTAGTTCTTTGTTTTCAGCCTCTTACCATAATGTTTTAGTATTGTATTTTAACTTAATTTGCTGACTATTTTATACTTTCAAATGTTATAAATACCTCTACTGGTATTTCTTAAATGCCACTTTTTAAACTCCTTGATTTTATTCAAACCTGTGATTGTAATATATAAACTAATTTCTTAATCAGCCTCTTTCTCTGGTCTGGCCTTAAAGAGACAGCGTTGAGGTTGACAAAGTGGGCTTTCAGTTAAAGACCTCTTTTTAGAGAAGTGCATGTGATTTTGTGGAGATTGCCTAAAGCTACCAGTGTCCCTTCTCCTAGACACACAGACCATGAAGACACCCTATTGTTCACATCTGCTGTCCAAACTGTGTCTACGTCTGCGTGTGTGTGTGTGTGTGTGTTCTCAGAAGTTTGTCTCTCCTTTATGATGGATAGAATATAGAAAGATGAGTAGAGAATAAAGAAAAAAGGAGAAAAACAAGAAGACCAATTGGGTGCTGACATGTATTTTCAGCTGGCCTTGCTTGGAAACTTCTAGAAATGTAACGCTGTGCAAATGTTTAAGAAAGGCGTTTGTTGTGGTTGAGGAGTAAGACCACTACATCTGCATGAGGCGGACATAATTCACGTATGAGTCAGTGTATAAGCTTATTCAGGAGCATTTAGTAAAAAATACTTACATGCCTGAGTGTAGTGTTTTGCATTTCTTGGATGTAAATGCCATGTGCACCAGTAAACTGATCCTATTGACCAGCTTTCCTGTTGTTCTGAACATACTTTGCTGTTTTTCCCCAAAAAAGCATTGCAGTGTTAGTGTCATCTGAACTATTAGTATGCACATTCTATTGAAATTCATCTGCATACCTTTCATATGCAAAAGTGAAATGAAATGTGTCAGGTGGCAGTTATGACATATTTTATATTTTATGTTTAAATTTTTCCCCAATGATAAAAAAGAACATTTTGCACTAAAATTTGAAATTGTTTGTTCATTGTACTTACAGAAAAAGCTTGTGTATGTGGCTTTATAATCCAAATTAAAATAGTGAAGTGGGTGAGAATTTAGTGAGAACCATGGTAGTAGTGGTAGTAATAGTGTTAGAATTGGTGGTGAGAGTAGTAGTAGTAGTGGTGCTGGTGATGGTAGTGGTAGTACTAATGGTAGTGACAGAAGTAGCAGTCGTAGTAGCAGTAGTGGTAATAGCTGTGGTAGTAGTGGTGGTGGTGGTGGTAGGAGTGGCAGTAATGGTAATAGCAGTAGTATTAGTATTAGTAGTGGCAGTTTTAGAATTAGTAGTAGTAGTAGATGTGGCGGCAGTGGTGGTAGTATTAATGGTAGGAGCAATAGTAGTAGTATTAATAATGGCTTTCATAGTAACTGTATTATTAGCAGTAGTAGCAGTGGTAGAAGAGGTATTACTATTAATAGTAGTGGTAGTATAAATACTAGTAGTAGTATTAATAGCAATAGTAGTAGCATTAATAGCAATAGTAGTGGTAATAGTAGTATTTCTAGTAGTAACATTAGCAATAATAGTAGTATTAGTAGAAGTAGCATTAACAGCAGTAAAAGTATTATTAGTAGTGGAACTGGCAGTTGTAATGGTAGTATTATCAGTAGTAATGATAGTAGTAAACTGTCTTAGTAGTAGCCGTAGTACTAGCAGTAGTAGTTGTATTTCTATTAGTACTAGTAGTGGTAGTATTAGTATTGTTAGTGGTAATACTGGAAGTATTTGTCTTTGTAGACGTAGTAGATCAGAACATCTCTGTGTGTATACTGATTTGCTTCACAAACTTTTTTTCTTTCTGATCAACATCTGTATGTGCTGCATTATTTGCTGCAACATTTGCAGCTTGCCTACATATTTTACTGAATATGCATTATTCCCTTTACTTACATTTCTTAACGCAGTCAAAATAGACAGTAATTTGGAATGATTTTCTGTTGTATGTGCTGTTTTACAGCTGGTTGATGTTACATAACATTCATTTTTGTATCCTGACTAAGTGTAGCCCACAGAATTTAGTCTTTAATTTGACGGCGTGTTACTCGCCAATAGTGCTGGGCGCTCAGTGCAAATAAGTAGCTGGGTCCAGTATTAGTTGTTGCTGTGATGACACAGAATTTTGGGAAATGATTATTTATATAATTCTGCTTGGAAAACCTGCACCTGACCTGTAAAGTTACCACAAGAATTGCACATCAGTTTAACTCTTTGGCTAAACACCACTAGACTTTACAGACCACTACAGTGACCGGGCAGGACACAAATGCTTGAAGTTCTTGACCATGTGCAATGACTTTTGACTTTTCCTCTGTCTGAAACGCCTAGCCAAACAAAATAATAAAACATTTGCGGTTTTATTTCCAAAGGCTGACAGAATTCCTCTGCACTTGCAGTTAGCTGTGCACAAGGGGAAAAAAGCCTTTTCTTGGCCTTTGAGCCATCACATCACAAACAGGATCAAAATGTGAAAAATGGCAAAAAAATCTATCTTTATTTTGTTACTGCCCCACAGAGAGATGGAAGATTTTTTTGTTTGTTTCAGGAGGATTTCTGTTTCAGCGCTTGATTGAATGCTTCCCTCTGTTTCCAGCTTTTGGCTGCCAGATGTAATAAAACTAAGCTCACCACAAATCCAGAAATACAGTTGAAACACATTGTGAAAGTTTGGGGGGATTTGAAAAGGTCACAAGAGCAATCAGCATCACGCAAATAACAACGGAGCTGAAATATTTTCTTAGCTCAGAGTTTGTTGGCCTGCGTGAAGCATTTCCTTCCATTCCATTTCTTTCACGCTGCTGTAGCAAACAGGTCGGGTTTATTTTCGTGGAAGTAAAGCTGTCAGTGTGGCCCTAACGAGGGCAGTTAACACGTCTGACCCGGAATGAGAGAGAAAGAGAGCGAGAGAGAGAGAGAGACAAGAGTCTCACTTTACACACGCTAGCTTACCTCATTCCTGCACGCAAAACCGCTAGTGTCATTAGCGCCCTATAAAACTCTACAGTCATTTGAACAGAGGCCAGGGTCACTTTTTTACTCGTGTGAAAACAGAAGCAGAACGTTTGGTGATATAAAATACTACTGATAAAGAGAGGCCTGAACAAGATAGCAGCTTCAAGGCCATATCTTTCTCTTGTGCTCAAAGGCGTACAATGAGAACAGTTCAGCTGACCAAAACCTGTATGTTTGCCATGAAGCAGGTTGACCTGAAATGAGAGAGCAAAGTGACAGCCTGGTTACACTTGAAGGATCTCTGCAGTCCCCACCCATTTTGGCAAATACATCTTAGTCAAACTGCCATCGGAGAGAATGTTCAAGGGCATTAGCAGTTGCAGAAGCAATCCAATTTCAGCATGTCTGCAGCATTTTACTATTACACTCCTTCTCCTGTCCACAATGATCATGTGAACAGTACTGCAAACTGCACAAATATTTGATTTGATTTTTCCTTTTGTGGCTACTAACATTACTGTGTATCTGTATTTTTGCACTAACCTTGTGATCTTTCTGAGCCGAACACTATTAAATTCCTTTCTGCATCGATCGGACTGCAGACTGGACACTCATATTGCTGCATTACAAACATAATTATACACTTTCCACTCTCTCTTTTTCACATCTGAATCTTGCGTGGACTGTATTTCCCGGTCTTCTGGAAGTATAACTCAAAATGTGTGAATGAATCTATCACTTATGTTGTTTTGCACATGTTCTTGTACATGTGTCCAAATATCTAATACAATATACATGTGATTAGTCACTTTAGGGTGCACTCATTTCTGATACAGGCATTCTGCTGCACACACTCAGCTTGCATAACCTCTTTATAAATGCCTTGCAAGTAGAATGGGATGTTCTGAAGCAGTCGCACACGGGCCTAAGTTCGCCATGCCCAATGCCAAGCATCAGCCAATACTATGGTAAAAAACTCAGTAACTGGACGGAGTAAAGAACTTTCAACTGTTGTGTTTTTCTTAAAAAGACAACTACAATAAAATAGAGTCCTATCTGAAGCTTTTTATGTAAAAAGAACTGGCCATGATTGATTTCTGACACTTTAATGATGTGAATTTTATACCTGATGTCAACTTTGTTGGCATGAAGCCAGCTGGAAGGTGGAGCCTCCCAGCATGGGCTATACCATGTCATCTTCATGCTAAAGTGCATTTAACCATGATGGTGTTTTGTGTTACAGTCTACCAGGTCAGCTTAGTGATAACATATTAATAATTGCATTATTAGTGATTGCATATTATTAGTTCATTAATAATTGCTTCGATCAGCCTCTGCTTAGATGGGCCAAAGTGAAAATAAAATGAAATGGGTGGTTGTAGCTATTTTATGTAACCAAATGTTTGTTACTTATGGAGTAGGTATATAAGTAAGAGTAAGACTAAATGCACCTAAGTTTCTATGTAGTCTCATCATATCATTAGAGTGTTGTCAGTAAAATGCATAAGTGAATGTGGCTCAAATCTTTTTGCTGCATGCCTATTAATAACATGTATTTTTTGAGCTAGTGGTACTCGACAAATATAAGGATAATTAGATACCACAAAATATTTGGGCAGTCGTTCGTGTGATTTTGAGTTGTAATTACTTTAAAGGAATAATTAGATCAACATATTATATTACACTGAGAAATGTCAATCAATATTGAGTTACATCAACTGAAAATATTTGTGTTGCTTTCCCAATCATTTAAGTGGCATGCAAATAAAATGCATATGTAAAGAATGTTCAATTTGACAGTCACGTAGCATTCACAGGCAGCAACCAAGATCATCAAATAGATCTTATTGACATACAGTCATCTTCAAAAAGTCCATAAGGTCTCTTGCAAAACCACAATGATGACCACACTGACTGGAATGTGCTGTCAATTATCCATTAGTGGTTACTACAACCGCACACTACATAGCGCATTCCTGAGTGCACCTCGAACTGCACTGTCAGTGCAGAAGTTGTGAAACTTGGTCATAACACAGTTTTGAGACTGTGCCAGTGCTGTCAGAAGATTCTGTGGTTACAGTTTTGATGAATGGCACCATTACCTGACCTCTCATGCAATAAGTGTGGCTAATGTGGGGAGGCTGGTCGATCGGTTAAAAGCCTCCATCACATCAAACCATGGACTTACTGTCCTCACACAAAAGAGTCTATAAACAAGAACCAGCAAGAGTGACCAGAAACGCCCCGCACTGTGCCCCGGGAAAACCGAGCAACAAACAACATACCTCCCTTTTTATTTTTCGTGAATCTGTAATTTTTCCCATCTTGTACTCAGCTACAGATTGTAGAATAATTCCGAGCCTCTGATTGGCTGTTTTTAATTATGATATTTATTAATTGCCCATTAGCATTACACATGATTATCCAATCAAATGGGGGAAGACTGCCAAAGCAAATGGTTAATGTTACTTCAGTAGCTACATTAACGGTAGGACCTTACCAGACCACAAACATTGTTTTATGCCTGAGATGGCAATATGTGTTTGGTTTTGATTAGGTTTAGTTTTTTAAGTTAGCAGTGTTCCTTGAGTTTGTGCAACTCAGCTGCCTGTGCTTTTGGTGAGCGAATACCGTTTCATAGTGAAGGGTGCTGCAGTATTGGTTTTTGGAATATCAGGTTTGATAATTTTAGTGGATTTATCATGTTTGGTATCAGCTAACAAACTGATTTAAGAGAGGATGAAACTGGCTTCCTATACACCAACTTCTTATTCTGTTTCATCTTAAAAGGTGCAGGCACCATAATGCAACTGTGGCACCATTTAAAGTGGAACGGATAATTCAGATCAGAAGCTGGTCAAGCAAAGTTCAACTTTCTTTGGGAATGGTCTGCTTTCCCAGTGCAAATTCCCAACCATGACCGACAATTGCTTTAATGCTTTAGTTCAAGGTTTAAGCTTGTTCAGGAATGGATGGTAGTCCTGGAGTTGTGTGTGTGGTCAGTGTGTGTACCTATGAGCATTTTACACTCACTGACAAAACAAATACTTGGGGTTTCTGTCCAGTGTAAATCCATATACAAGCAGGGAGAAGCTTATAAATAATTGAACAGTGACACAGTTTTTGTTGTCTTTGTTTTGAAGCATGACTTTATTTTATTGTGATTTACATGCTTAACTACACAATAACACTGACTTTTTACAAATAGAAAAAAACATTTTTGTCATTTCTGACACTTGCAGACACACTATGTGTCAGGAACAAAGAACTTGGCTCAACACGCGTTAAATAATAAAACATGAGTTTTATTGAACAATTCAGTGACTAAGTACAGCAACAAAGTACGAACAAGCATAACAACAGGGCAATGCGAGGTCATAAGCAGAGAGACAGGCAGAGGTCAAAACCAGGAGATCAGATAAATAAGCGAACGAGATCCAGGGGGTAAACCAAGAGAGGAGTCAGGAGAGCAGAAGGACAGTCGAAACCAGCGAGGCAAACGAACAGGCAACCAGAACCAGGGGAGAAGCTAAGTAGTGCAGTAGTGCAAACTAGGTTTGGCAAAACTTTGCAGTGATAGTGTGTGTGTGTGTGTGTGTGTGTGTGTGTGTGTGTGTATGTGTGTGTGTGTGAAGTTTAAATGCAGAGTAAGCATATGAACTGCTGTCTATTTAATTGACAGCCTTTTGAGAAAACCATAAACCGCAAAAATGGCGGTCACTGTTCAATTACTTAAGGATGGTGTAACAAAAGTAGACAAGTAGAATGGAAGCGAGAGAAGCTTCACATCACTGGGTTGTGAGATCTAAACCAGGATTTGAGTGTCATCCAGAAAAAGCCAGGCAAACAGAATAAAGATGAGAGGATTACATACTTTCCGGTTTTCTCTCTTCCTTTCTTTCAGTCAATTTCCTACCACTTCTGAAGGCCAGAAAAGAAAAACAACAACAACATTTGACTTCAACGTTAGAAAAAACAGTTAGCATGATGAGTCTTTTGTTTGTGCATCCTTTGTGTGTTTGCATTATGCTAATTCGTGGGTGCTGTCCACCATTCATAGTTAGTGTGCCTGGGTAATAGTTTAAAGCACTATGAAGTAAACATTTATCTTTAGCATTATTCCAAATTACTGTCAGAGCCTTCCTAATTACTGTTTAACAGAGCCAAATCTGATTCCTTTGCTTTTCCACTTCAAGTCGATGCGGAAAAGGCGCTGTTTGTGTCTTGCTTAAAGTGAGTGTGAAAATAGATTTCCCTCCAATCAGAAGGCTTTAGTCGATCTGTTACAGTGGCCCAGTGGTCTTCATGCTTTAGAGAAAGCACTGGGAGAAAAAACAATCACCCAAATCAAAAGGACAGAAAGTGAATTGCAAAGATATTCACAAACAGGTAGAACTCATCAAATTAGTTTGGAATGATGGAATTAACCTGGAGTTTTATTTTTAACCACACATTTGAATGCAACATTAAGAAAATAGGAGATGTAAAGCAGATGCAATTGTAAATGGTATGGTCTCACAATGCCATGTTCTCAAGTTTCCCACACACTTCTATGGTTTCTGTAGCCAAAGACAGACAATAATAGTAATGAATGATGAATGTCAACAAAGGGGACTGGGGCGGGGGGAGCATAATATTCCAGAGGCAGAATTAAACACGGCAGTGCGTGGGACTGGAAGTGATGCTGTAAGAGTGATAGCACGACTGCCGTTTCCTTTAATTGTGTTTCCTTTCCACCATGTTAAAAAGCCCCTATTTCCACAATGATGCCATGAACACGCAGCCCAGTTCTCATACACCAGGACACGCAAAAGAATCCATTGGCTATAAAACTGTCAAAGTGACAGTATGTGCTTTCACATTTGCTCAACTGTAAACTTCACTCTCTGGTTATGGGGTGACTTATGAAGCCATGCAAGAACAGGTTTGTCGGCTATTTATGGTAGTCATGTCTTTATCTCCTGCATCTGACACCATCTGAATCCTGCTTATGGCAGGTCTGCCATGACTAAACACATCTAAAAAAATCTAAAAATATATAAAATATAGTCTGACAGCCTGCAAAATTTCCTTGAAATCTGATTCGGCCCTGATAAATCTTGGCATACTGCAGTGCACAAAACCCCAAAACATAAAAACATGTAGCTGAAGGTTTTGATTTGAGTGTTTACCTTTAAACGATTAGAAAGAACAGTTCTACAAGGTTTTGGAAGAGCCTTCTGAAAACGTTTTTCATAAATAGTGACCACTTTATAGTCGAAATGTCAGTTCTGAAATGTTCATAACTTATCTTCATAACTGATTATTTTGTTGAAGTCATTTCACTTTTATCCCTAACATCAGGCTCAGATGGCTAGGAAGATAAAAGCATAATTAACGTTCTGTTCTAAAACCACTACAACACAATTTTTCTTTTGGGATACTTGCGCCATTGTTAGATATCTGTATTTATTACACTTAGGGGTATTTTGAGGCAGCTCTGTTGCCAGTACTCTTTGGGGCCTTTGTTGGGCTCAAGGTAACCAGAAGGTGAAAGGGAAGAACCAGCAGCCTCCAGCACCACTACCAAATTTCTCCTGCTCTGAGGCTTACAGCCACAGTGGAGATTTGTCTTTGACTTGTGCAGAGAAGTGTGGAAAAGCGTTCTTTGTTCAATGTGGAGGATGAGGAAAAATAGGACGTGAGGAGACGACAGGAAGCACCTAGCATTTAAACAAGCTGTGTCATGCTAGCACTGGTTCCAGAAGTCACACAGTGCTTGAATCTGTACTGAAGCAAAGAAATGCCATTCTGAAATGACGAGCGGCTAAAGCTTTAAAAAGTTTAACAGCTAGCGAGTGCTGAAGCGCTAAATCTGTTCTGTGCTTGGCAGTGGTGTGTGGTGTTTGGAGCCAACACAAATAAGACTGTCTTTTTCTCTTTGTAGAGAACGTTCCAGTAAAAGTTAGGTTTCTTTCTGTACATATAACTTCCTGTAAAGCTTGTATAAGTCCTCAGGTCTGTGTTGTTTGCTCAATTCACTTGCCTGCAATCTTAAACTCTGAAGTGAGGTTGAGGTGGAAAGATTCTGGAAGTATGAAAAATAGCTGCTGAGCTACTAATCTTGAGCTTTTTCCCAGTTTTATAATAACTGATGTAGGCTGAGGAGAGATGGAAAGTACCTGAAGTCGGTGTTGCTGAAACATGTGCGCTACATTAATCAGTGCGGGCTGATTTTAGATTTATGGATAGAGACAAGGTAACAATTTACAATAATAATCACTGATGTTTTTGGTGAGAGATACTTATTATGGATGAGCATTTGGACTAATTCTGATATATGAGTGTCTATGAAAGTTAATGAATGGATATTCAGATAACCACAGTGGACACAATAACGCTAAAAAAGGACTTTGGCCAAAATGGACTTAGAGCTGTAGACTTAGTTTAAGAGATCACTAAGACTAAAGGTTCAAAGGCTAAGCTAAGTCTAAGGGTTTAATTATTCAAAAATAGCCAAGGGAAACTGATAAATGTTCATGCCAGAAGACTAATGGAGGCACCATCTTCATTTGTGCTAATGAGCTAACACTGCAGCTAACTGGTACATTGTTGGATGCTGATGAGGATATGCGCTCTACACAAGGTCTTTCCTCCTCAGTGGATGACGTTTCAACTGCTTTGTTTGTTAGAGAATTGCATTGCGGTTTCTGTAGCTAGACACCTTCAGTTATTAGAGTAAGAGTTATTAAGTTAGCAAAGTTAGCTGCATCTCTAGCTAAATCTCTGCATCCTCAGTCACATCCTTAAGAGCACATGCAACATGCTCATGTTAGGACACTCATGTTTAGTAGTGCTAAAGTGCAACATGATATGTGATGATATACCGAATATATAATTATCCAAATATATAATAAAAACTGTCACAATGTCATAAATTTCTTCCTGTCATGGAATGTACTGAATACCCAGACAGGAATTTCAGTATTGGAATACTGGCAGCTCAAATGGTTAACTGGGTACTCAAGTATCTGTGCACATCATAATACTTTTAGACACATGATGAAAACTCTCCATACAATCTGATACCAGGAAATTTCTATAATAGTTCTTAAAATCAAGTAAGGAAAATCCACACAATGGCTTAAAAGGTGGCATATATGAAAATGCACCTGTTGTGCCAATGGTATGTTGGTAAGCCAATCATTAAGTGATGGTTCTAATAAACTAAGCTAGGATTAGGCCTTGTTTTTACATTTAGTCATCACATCATGTGAAAAAGGTTATAGGCTAAACACGTTGGCCTTAATGCCTCGAAAAGTGGAGGTTTATGAGCACACGTCAGGTTGTAAAGAATTAGATCTGAGGAGATTTGGATAAAGTAATTTACTTCTTGCGCGTGGTCAGAGATATGTGGAGCATGCAAACAGTAAAAAACTCCTTCTAGATCAGCACTCTTACTTGCTGAAGTATGATGCCTGGTCTTATTTAGCTTTCCTTACAGAATTAGAACACAGACATGCTTTGAGCCTTTTTCCTTACAAAATAGGCATTATTCATGTAAGTTTCTTAAAGGAGAACTCCAACATATTGAGCAAACAACAACAACAACAACAACAACAACAACAACAAAAAGTACATTGCTTTTATCTATATCTTAAAGGAAGTGCCTTGAAGTAAGTTATAGCATAAATTCTACCTCCAGTACGCTTCCATGGGAATAAAATAAGACAGCAATTGATTTTATAACTGCTTTTTAGTTTTTCATTATTTCTACCTTAGGGTAAGACTTGATAAGACATTTTTACTTTTGCATGTATTTCCTCTGGCATAGGAAATCAGTTGAGATTAAAGGTAAATAACAATTTTGTGGTTAAAAGCAATCCATTAAAAATAGCCATAATTCATACAACAATTTGATCACTTGCTGAACTGTTTTGATGTTTAAAGATAATTTTAATCCTGAGCCTGGATGTTGTTCTAGTAATCTTTCTTTCACAGTCTTTTACTTAGGTTTTAACCAGTAATGTGAGAGGTACAACCTCAAAGTGCCAGATAAATATATTGGGCAATTCAATTCAATTCAAGTCAATTCAAGTCAAGTCAAGTCAAGTCAAGTCAAGTCAAGTCAAGTCAAGTTTATTGCCAACACTGTGAGGCTACTACTCACATTGATAAAAAAAATAGATAAATAGTAAGTACAGTGCAGAGACAAAAATACAAAAGACACATTACAATATGTGCATAAACAGTAAGACACATACAAAATGTGGAAGAACAATAACTGTACTTCGGTATGTTAGAGTACTAGAACTGACGTGCAGACAGCAGTTAGCATGTGCAGTAGAAATGATGGTGAGTTCAAAGACTGAACTGAATTGCACTGATTTTTCCAACAGGTTCTAGCTATTTGTGTTGAGAAATTATTTTGGGTAACATAGTCAATACTGAGACAGTCAAACCAGTACACTGAAATTCTAACAGGTTTTAGCTATAAAGCTGAATAAGGACACAAAGATATGTCATAATTTCACAATTTCATTGGGAGGTTTAAAATGTGGAAAGTACAAACAAACTCTCAGATAGCAGAGAGTCATAATGGCTAAAAAAGTAATACAAAAACACTTGGAATACATATAATAATCTAATCAATTTAATTACACTGTATTTCAACTTGTCACAGTCCCCAAAATATTTACCTAGTACTCTAGAGTATGTACTTCATGCTAATGCCTAGAATGTAAGGTGCTGTAAGAAAGTGTTCCTGCTCTACCATTGCCCAAATAATTTTTGTACTATTTCCTAAATTAGAAGCCCACATTTTAGGACAAAAACAATTATAATATTTCTGAAAACTGGAAAAAATGTTTCTAATGTTTGACCTATTTAGGACAGCATGGAAAATGTCAAACCGTAGCAAATCATATAAATAAATAATATTATAACACAAAGCAAAGTCTTGGTAAAGATCAAATTTAAAGTGGAACGTTTAAGAAATCTGACAGTTAAGTATGATAAGCTGAAAAGAATGAAACTGATTAGACACAAATGCACACATACAAATATATTCACACAAACTCACATCCCCATCCTCTCCTACTTGCTCACAAGGGGCAAAAGACTAGCGTCTTCAGGCTATAGCTGGAATTGGTGCTCACATGATGTTCACACACACCCACACACCCACACACCACGCATGTGGGGAGGGGAGTGGTAGTGGTGGGGGGTTTCAGGTCAATGTTCCAGAATGCAACAATAAGCAGTACTGTTACTGTGCTTACAGCTGCATGTCTAACTGTAATAGCAGAGGCACTGAGGCTACAGGCCTTATTTCAACTCCCAGGGGTAAGGCTACCTGCCTCTAGTCCAACATATCTCTGTTATCACCCACTGAAGTGCTTACTGTGCTTACTTTGTGAATGTACATTTTTTATATTTATTTGAATATTCCAGCTACATGGTGTCAATACTGAACCAATAGAAATAATCTTAACTCCAAAATGCTTTGTTATTACAGCAACAGTATATCTACAGCACCCTCCAGAATGATTAATTTTCCATATAAAATAATTTTCCCTTAGAACTCTTCTGAATGCAGTAGTTAGATATATTTCAGTTCAAATTTTACCTTTTCCAGACACAAGTGTTTAAATGTTTTTTTTTTTTTTTATCCATGGTTGATTCATGATGGCGATCCATGACTTCCTGTTTCCCAGGGCAATAAATATGAAGTGGCACCTTTGGTCATCCATCATCTTTGTGAATATCAGAGAATACACACATAAAATTAAACAAACATTTAACCTTTATAAATCATTTACTGGCTTTCCCAGCATGCACAACTCATCTCTGTGATTGGGACAACAATAATAAAGACAATTAAAACAACTGGAATGTAATGAGCCTGTGTGAAGAAGCAAGCAAGTGTATTTATACTGCTCAAGTTCACGTTCAATATTAGAGTCCTATGAATAAATAAACGGAAGCAAAGTTGAACATTTTGAAATTCCATTTTTAACACTGACCAATCAAAAGGAAAGTTTATCCAACAACAACTGTAAGCAGTTTGCTAAACATCGTTCTCTCATGAGCAACCAACACTCTCTCATACACCCACATTTACAACTTCAGTGCTGAATTTATGCACTTCGCATCACTATGGCAGGAGTTCATGGAGTCCTGCATTAGCAGTGATGATGTCAGTAATTTGGAAATAAACGTAGAGAGGACTGTTACATGGATTTAAGGACTGGCAGTATTTTAGAGTGGCAAGAAAGTAACCTGCGTGCAATATAGGATTAAATAAATATAGTAAATATGGTTATCTAATTCTGAGCGTAGCACAGGTATCAACAAGATCATTAAACCAAAAGCATAAAAGTCAGAAATCACTAGCATATTAAACATATGTCGGTCGTTGTTGCTATAAATGTGCAAAGCGAGAAATAGAAGGGTTTTTTTTTGTTCTATTATATGCTTTTTTCGTGTTTTTGAGTTTTATATGTCCTGATTGACTAGCTAGTAAACCGATGTCTCCTACTGCAGTGTTTGAACAATGTTTAGCAAATGCCTCAGTTACAGTTAGCATCAGTTAAAAGTTGGTAGGTAGGTTTTACCTCGTGAGACATACGAATGATTCAAGTTTTGCCATGCAAAAGCCATGCATGTGACATAAGCAAGGATGGACCTTATTGCTGTTCCTGAATGACCCAACATGACACTATACTGAGAGACACTACTTCTGTATGTGTAGCTCAGTAAATATTACCCCTATCAGTCTAAATTTATCACCTATCATGGTAACCTTTATCCTCCTTTCCAATAGCATTGCAATACGACACTTCCTTCTGGGAACAACCATTCTTTTTATGATGATATATATAAGATATCCATTTACCAAGTCTCCCAGTAAAACAGTACTGCAAGTATTCTGAGTCAATGATCAGAATAACCTGTGCTTGATGTGTGCCATGAATTAATATAAGGTAATGAAAGTAATAAAGATTACTGTTACACTCATAGTATTTTTCCTTGGGATAACTTTACCAGCTAAGGTTTAGTTTTTTGGCATCGCAACGTTTGTTTTGAAGTCATCATTTTTCTTCAACATTTTCCTTCATTCTCCAATTCCAAAGTCCTTGGTCCAAAACTGGACACTTGGCAACCCTAGACCTATACAGGTGTCAGAGAGACCCAGAACAGCTACAGCCTGCAGTAGATAACAAAGTGGCAGCATCTTACTTTATCACAGGTAGTCTGCTTAGTTAAAATCACTTTTAACCATCATTTACAGTCTTGTCCATGTGAAAAGTGGAGCTGGCTCAGTCTGCTATAGTAAAAGTGCCCGGTCACCATGGAAGCAGTTCAATTTATGGCACAATTTGCAATAAACTCAGACATAACAATATCAACCCCTACTGAAAAAACACCCTACACCAGCATGCACATCATGCTGGTTTAAGACAGCATAGTGCTGGTTCAGCTGGCCACCCAGCATGGCGAAAAGGAAAAAAAACATACAACATACTTTTTCATGTAAGTCAATGTAACCAAGCATTTTCCTAAGTAATTTGGGGCCATTTTTATCCAGTTCATGCAATGTAAAGGACAGTAGGTACTTTCACATAATCTCATAAGATGAAAGTAACAAAAAAGGAAATAAGAGCCATTTTCTCATGTTTTTCCCTTTTTCCAGCAAGTAGAGCTAATATAAGTACAATTACAAGTACAAGACAATTTAAGACAAACACTATTACATCATTACTAAGAGCAGTAGAGTGTAAACAGGGACACTATGTTGAAGTGTTGATTGTTGTTTTTAGTAGACATTACTTCTGTAGATTGTTTAACATAAGCTGACTTAAGCTAGTTAGGAAGCTAACACTGTTTGGATTTATTCTAGCAGCCAGAGAATGAGTGTTGTTGCTGTTCTTGTTTTTGGATGTGTATTGGGACAACCTATTCATGTTTATAGCTGGTGCACGTTCATGGTTATATCTTAAAAATTAAGCACAAAAATCAACGCGTTTTCCAACGCTTTTGGTTTCCCCAGTATTTTGGTTCAAAAGTGTCTGAATTAGTACAAAGTCTACCAGTGCTCTTTGCTGTTGTGATGGCGTATACAGACTTTATTTCACATGAATTGGTGTGCAGGGATGTAAAAATGTAATGGAAAACATGTATTAAACCAAAGATGCTCTCGGTTTAAGCCAGTTTTTTTTTTTTTAAATCAACTAAAGTTGCTTAGAAGTATTTCATGTTGGTCAGATTTAACAGTCAAAAGCAGTTCTTATTCTGATCATGATTATTATTAACTGCCATCAAATCATTTCTCACTCCTGGT
The DNA here is from genome assembly GCA_034552555.1 of Semaprochilodus insignis. Lineage (NCBI taxonomy): Eukaryota > Metazoa > Chordata > Actinopteri > Characiformes > Prochilodontidae > Semaprochilodus > Semaprochilodus insignis. The sequence goes on along the minus strand of CM067481.1, from coordinate 16,959,725 downwards.
GATCATATGGAGTGTTTCTCCAGAATATCCTGCCTTGTGCTTGGTTGTTCAGGCTTCTGAATGGCTGGTTCGTGATCTGTGTGATTGCATCCATCCATCTTGTTCCTTGTCATGCACTTCCTCTTTTACCTTCAACTGTTCCAAGCATAATGTTCTTTTTTCCAATGAACCGGTTCTTCCCAGAATATGTTCAAATCATGAGAGGTGAGGCCTGATTTGTCTAAGGATCTAAGGACCTCTTAGAATTCCTCTCCAAAGTACAAGGCTTGCATATTTTTCCTGTCTCAGAACCAACATAGCCTGGACAAAAGCAGTTCCAACACAAAAAAGCAAAGCCTGAAAGCGTTGAGTGTGAATTACTGGGGGGGCAATTCCCTCCAAATATTACAGAAGACATGCTATGCCCCCCCCCCTCTCTATCTCTTTCTCTCTCTCTCTCTCTCTCTCTCTCTCTCTCTCTCTCTCTCTCTCTCTCTCTCTGTGTGAGTGTGAATGTGTGTGTGGTGTGGTGTGTGTATGTGAATGGATGTGTGTGTGCTGCATACATGTTTGCAACCATCTGTTAAAGGCTGCTGGTCGGGTTCCTTACCTCCATTTTGATCTGTTTCACTTCAGTTGTGAAGCCAGCTGGAAGGGCAGATAAGGCCAACAGTAAAACAGGAAGAAAACAGATGATGAATATTGTTACAGGAAAGTCTGAAACATTTTACATGCGAAGATGTCTATGATCCACATGATCACATGTTAACACACATAAAAACATGCAAATAATATGTCATTACGTGTGACATGTCATGTCCTGAAGTGCCACATGATTGCACATTTTTTCACATGTGACTACTCCTGTGTTTTTCCTGCGAGGGTAAAGAGACAGATTCCCATATCATCCCAGTTCAAAGGCATGAAACGCCTGTATAGCTATGTGCATTTCACACAAAAACGAGATTTGTGTTTGAAGAGAGATGCACAAGATCCTTGTAAAGCAGAACAAGGTCGAGGAAAGAGAAAAAGGAAGTGAGGATACAAGAAACAGCCCTTTTTTATTGCTAGTGTGCAATTGCAGGTGATTGTATAGTCTGGCCAGATGGGTATATTCAAGAACCTGCCAATGTGGAGCATATTTCAGTTAGTCATTGAGAAACCTATTGATTTTTTTCTCCCATTCTTTTCTACAGTGAAAGTGCACTACTAAACCTCATTTCAGCTATCCTTCTAGATTCTACACAGAGGCCAGGAGCTTTAAAAACAGCTCTATGACCTTTAACCTGTTTTTGACAAAGGAATTTTTGCAATTAACAGTGATGTGAAACCAGAGTGCAGTTCCTTTTGGCACCCCTTACTGCCTGCTGACAATGATCAAATGATGACCTCAGCTCACTGGGGTTACCTAGCAGTAGCTTATGACCTTTAACCCTAAAGGCAGAAGGTTCTGCTTTGAACTTCTGTGCTGTAAACTTCACGGCTGTATGTACAACAGGAACATCCTTTTATTTGTGATCCGAACTAATGCTCAGGACACATGTTTACTTGTGAAATGGGATGGAGAGAAGTCTCATGCTAGCTATAAATACTGGTCCTCAACAATCTTTATTTTTATGTTTCATACTTTCCACATAGGCCTGGGAGATGTGAACCACAAATCATATCTCAGTATTTTTAAGATGAATGATGATACAGAATATATAGCTCAATAATTTTTCATGAAGTGGGCTTAATGCTTAAGCCAAAGCCACATGTGGGATGTCACAAGCACTTTTATTAATCAGACTGTGATAATAAAATCTCAAGACAGGGTTTCCTTTAACAAGTAAATGAAAATCAAAATAACATAAGTAGTTGTGACTAGGCAACTGGTATCTTGGATCAATGTTTTTCTTCAAAGTTTTGTTTAAAGTATTCCTGTTCCATAGTTCCAACAGGGACTTCTTTAGTGATGTGCTAGACCCCCACCTTCTTTATACCACAGTCTTCCACTATCACTCCACCATTCCCTCTTATAATCTTCAAATATTTCTGTTGAAAAAAGTCATCAGATAATACTTTACACTGTTGGAGGTGAATAATGATAAGACAGAGTTGAACATGTGGCTGTTTATTAAGGGCAGTGACAGAGTAACACAGTGGGGCTAATGTTTGGAAATAGAAACTAAAACTGGGGAGCGACGATGCTTGGATAAAGGGTGTCACAGCCACAGTTTTCTAGATCTCCACTTTATTGTACTTTAGTTTTGTTTTAACCTTTTTTTACAGGATTACTAACAGCTGTAATTTACATTTTAACATTATTGCACAAGCAGAACAGACTTAATTTAGTATTAAATATATGGTTTGTCATGAGTTTGCCTACTTCGGCTAGCTAAGTTAAATCTTGGAGATTCTTGGAGAGTTGTTGATTAAGGTATTTTTGATGGTTTGATGTCTGAGAAATGACATAAAGCAAACCAGTTTCACAGGTATGTACTAGTCAGTTATTACACACTTTTCCACAGTGTTTTTTCTTTACAGGTCAAACTATGTCCACTTGTCATTGTAAAAAAATGAGTTTTCCAAGACGCTAATGCAGAGCCACAAATAAACCTCAAGTGTCACAACTTTATCTGCTGGTACTCATCTCACAAAGCATTAGATTATTCATATTATACACATTGTGGCTTGTTAAAATTGACATGTGGTACAAAACCTGTTAAAAGAAAAAATAACAGGACAGTAAGTTTGTTATATTTCAGTCTACATCCACATGTTTTCATATCATGCCATGAAAGGAGAGAATCAAGTTTGTTGTCTATTAAACAAAACTGTTTGTACTGTAAACTGTAAAGTTTACTTTCTATTCACCAGCTTCTTATTTGAATTTTATGTTCCACCTTAAATTGTGCATCAGATACATTCAAGCGCCAGAAAGTAATACGTGTGCTATTAAAGGTGGATCAAATAAGAACCTGGCAAAGAAGACGCTAACACTTGGTGGTTAGTGTTTGAATAATATTACATTATGTAATATTCCAACAGTTTAACCAACCAAGTGTAATTTGCATGATCACTGTAATAATTCTAAAGAACATTTTCTAGGATCTAGGCCAATTCTTGGTTCTTTCAACACAAAAATTGACTTCAGTATACCTTATGTGCCTATAATAATCATATCTGAATACAGAATTCCACAATATTAGATTCATTTTGAATGTCATGGTATATTCAAATGCTGAAAATATCCTACTTTGAGCTCTTACAAAATGATATGACCTCTTACCAAAATTACCTTTTGAAACACCTCAGTCCCTCACTTATGCACACCACTGACCATGGTGAATTCAAAACAGGCTGCTTTTGTAGTTTCCCTGTATGAACTGTTTTCAGGGTTGTTCACACAGCACACCAAAATCCTCTATTAAAAAAAAAACCCAAGGAATATTCACGATAATGGCCCCTTTAAAACTGCAAGAAGCACACAGTGACTTTAAGACAGTATAATAATGAGACAAATAACTGATACATTATGGTATTACATTAATGGCTGTTTATCTTTGAAACAATATAATATTAAGATAAGTGATTATTATTACGCAATGGCAGTGATGGTGCAGGATGATGAAATGAACAAATATGCTACTTTTATTTAAGGAAAAAGAGGTGTAATATTATTACTCTTTATTATAATGTAGTATTAGTATTATTTTGTTTCTACAGTAGGTAATCACTAAGTCTTCTGATTTTGCTTCTGCCTCTATTGTGTGTGGTAACACAAAATGCTCAACATCCCCCTTGATACTGCTGGCTCTAGTAACACCACTGCCTCATTTCTACGTTACTTGTCAATAGAGTATAAATTAACTTTATGTCTTTTTAACCTTTTTGCACGCACGGGTGCACAGCACGGGTCACAGTGAAGAGATTACCCTTGATGTTGTTACGATGGACAAACAGATTGTGACGCGCGCTGAACTAAAAGCAAGGCACAGTTTATTAAATAGGTTGCACTGAAACACAGCAACACCAAGAACAAACATACAAGGCAATACAAACAAGGGCTAGACTGAGTCAAAGTCAATAAACAGGCAGGGGTCAAACCAAGCAGACAATCAGACCAGGCAGAGGTATCAAAGGGGAAAAACCAAAAGAGTAAACCAGAGAATCAAAATGGAGTCAAAAGCCAGAGTAACAAGATCAGACACAGAGAGAACGCTCAGTACGCAACAGAGTGGCAATACTTCGCAATAAGCCAGTGTAAGAGAGAAGTATTTAAACAAACAGACTTAATTAACATCAGGTGGTCAATCAATATTCTGGAGACCGAGAGCGAGGCAACGGGGTGTGATTGGGTAAGGATAAACACGTGACTTCAGGTGGTGGATTATGGGAAATGGAGTCCGGGAGATCGGAGGTGAGAGGAGAACCAGCAGGCATGACAGATGTCACTTTTAAAAGGAACCAATGTAAAATCTGAGATTAAGCTTTTTGGCTAATGTGAAATGTGTGTTTGATGTGAAATAATGTGTATCTAAAACATTTTAAAGAAATAATGTAAAACTTGCTTGATTATTCTTAAACAATGAACATTCTTTCACTGTCTTATAAGATACAGGTCCCATGCAAAAATTAAAGTGTTGTTGATTTCCTCAGTGAAACATGACATATTTCTGCCCGCTTTAACATATTGGAAAATGATATACAATATAATGTTTAAATCATGTAATTAAACGAATAAACAATAACTGTGCTTTAAGATGTGTGTGTGTGTGTTCACTTACTTTCGCTTATAAAATCAAACAAAAATGTAATTTGACCAGTGGCCCTCAAACATTTACATATGACTGTATATTATTAACATTTTAAATCCATATTAGAAACACATTTACTTTTGTATGTAAGTGGGGTTAACACTTTTGCCTAACATAACAATACGATAGTTCATTGGAATCCCTTTAAAAGTGTACAAGTGTATCACAATAGTGTACCCAGCAAATGCCGTAACAGTGTTGTAATATTGCAAAGAAGAACCACGCATGCAAAATGATAACCTTTATGAATGTCACAGTACTTGGTTTTATGCAAATCCTAACTTGAGCTGGAAATTCCTGAAGAAAAAGACACGCTGTTCATTTCCTAGAGAAAAAATACATCTATCAGTCAACTTATCTATGGAAATATTACAATACAGACAGTATGTTATCTGTCCCGTCTTTTATCTTTATCTCTACTCTCATTCTCTGTGCGTGTGTGTGTGCGTGTGTGTGTGTGTGTGTGTGTGTGTGTGTGTGTGTATGTTTGAGTATTTCTTTTGGAGACTGCACTCCACCCAGAGCACATTTCCACATGACAGAGTGCAAATGCTTGATCATAAGACCAACAGCCTATAAATTATTTATCTACTGTACCTAACTACCTCTGAGCAAAATTGGTGAGTCAGTGCGTGAGAGAGTGTTCTGACTACTGTCATGGCTGCTTTGTTTACTACTCAGTGTTACTGTGTTTTCCAGGGAGCCTAAATACTGTAAATAAAAGTTGGGCCATTATTGTAAAGGAGAAATGCTTGGATCAATAGATCTGCTTACAGTATGACTATATAGCTGTGACCCAGCCCTGTAGGTTCTGTACCTCATATAAATATCTCAGTATAAATATATTTCTTACTTGTATTGCAGAATGAAGTAAAGTAGACTGTATGATGTGTGATCAAAACATTACCAGATAGAGTTGATCTAAAACCAAAGTAGCAAATGTCAGGTACTAAGCATGTCTTGGTTGATCATGGTCATTTAGGATGCTTGTGTGTGGGTTCTATTTCTGGACTGAACCATATCTTTCACCCTTAGGGTTATTCCTTTTGCTCTGCTACACTATTCAAATGCGATTACATGGTAAGATATTACATTACATGGTATGTTACACAGGGAATTACATTTACATTTCATTTACATTCAGTATCAACAGTGTTGAGTCGGCACCTTTATTGCAGTGCCATTCTCTTTTAAGAGGTTTGCTTTCAGTTTTTCAAAGAAATCTGCAGGGATGTTTTTCCACATCTCATAAGTTCAGTCTTAGAAGTTGGATGCATTTTGTGCTTCTCGTGATCCAGGTAATCCCAGCCGCATGTTGAGATCTGGACTCTAGGCTAGATGGGCTGATGTTTTGAGAACGCCAGCAGCTTCTTTGTTTGATTTGTATTTTATCCTCTAGTTTGACCATTTACTTGAGTGCTCAGTTAACTGCTCACAGTAGAAGGATGGACAGACGCACCTGTGAATTTCCTCCAATCTAAAGCAACAGTGGAGCTTGAGCTTCTCCTCTCTCTCTAAGATGAAAACTTGTTTATGTTATGGTTGCAGTTTTGGTGGTCTACCTGGTCTTGCATGGTTGACTTGTATCCTCCATGTGCAAGTACATTATTTTATATCTATTCTATATCCTCAGAAACAGCTCATGAAAAGTGAAGAAAAGTGAAGAAAATTTTGACTGGAAATGAAATAAATGAAGGGTGGTCTTTGTTTTTGCTCAGTACTGTTTGCTGAAGTATGTCTTTGGACACAAGCTTAGGCCTACACATATTATTGACAAACAAATTACCCCAACAGGACCACTCAGGGAGGACCACTGTGATTAAGTGCTGGAGGATTTCATATTATTGTTGTTGAAGATGGATGGATGTGCAATTCAGACGGAAGGGTGACTGTTGTGGTGCAATGATGGTGGTCAGTGTTTTCAATACGTGTTTAGTAGGAGCTTCGGTTTTTTTGTCTAAGTGATAAATCAATTGTAGGTATCGCTTACAGATATGGCGTTTTAATTTGGCCTCGATATCCTGCCGAAACAACGGCGGCCTGTGCGCGTAACGGGAGATGGGCTCTGGAGAGGCACACCAAGAGAGGCACACCGAGCACAAAGGAGCCGTCCAAAGCCTGAGCCAGGCCGGGCGGAACGGAGAGGCCAGGGAGTCGAGTTACACCTGACAGACTGTAACATATCGAGCAAGGCTGAGAGGTAACTAATCTAATTTGGCCCCACTCGCCTCTGCAATTCAAATACATCATAAATCGGATTCCGTCTCAACTGCTTCTCTGATAAAGCAAAATAAAGCAAGGTTGGGTTTCACTTCATAGCTCTCCACGGGCCTGGATGATTCACATGATCTGAGGTTTTACTGTTGGAGGAGATCAGTGGGGAACTTTGTATTAACACATCAATATCTTAACCTACATTGTATTGGTACCACACAGAAGATCACCAATGTTGGCTCTGACACATTGTGCACAGACCCTTATTTTACAGCCCAACTTGAGGCGGTCTTGCCCCAATTGGCTTCAGACAAATGCAGTTATGCTATGACATCCTCAGCTCCAGTTTAGCACTCATTTTAAACTGAGCACCCTGTACTGGTATTTGAACTGCTAAGATCAAATCTTATTTGTGTCTTCCATAGCCAGAAGCAATACTGTAACTGCTTTAACCACGAGATTGAGCGTGCTTCCAGCAAACTGCCATTTCATGAGCTTCGAGATTTTCATGACTCCACCCTTTCCCACGTGAGATTTTCTTTCACTTTCCTTGAGCCCATCCAGCTCCACTTGTAAACTGTGCATTATTATGATTAGTTAAGCCATTAATGCATATCTGAAATCTTAATTTTTCTTTGGTCTACATGTTCTGCTACAGTGAGTAGCATCTCACTTCTTAAACAGCAATGTTGGGAGATTTATCTTTTGGCTGTGGAAAAACTGTTACTGTGTTTCAGAAGGGTCAAATTATCAGCTTGCATCAAGCAAAGAAAACAACCAAGGAGATGCTGAAATGACTGGAGACTGGTTAAAATGCTTTATTATAACCTAGAAGAATTGTGAGGGAACCAGCACATTTTTGGAAGAAATGTGTTTGGAAAGAAATCTTAAATGACCATATCAAGTGAAATCACTTAAAGACTTGGTGAAGCTGAATCATAAAAAATCCACAGTAGAACTCTGTGTGCTGTGTTTAATAATAAAAGTAAGAGCATTTCCATGTGCACAATGTGATGTGAACTCACAGGATTTGGACTAAACATCCCATAAAATCAATTTGTTAGTGAGGCTTCAGGGTTGTCCAGGGTTGCTTAAAGTGGTCAAGTCTAGGCTCAGCAATGTGGCAATAAACTAAAGTCAGCTGACTAACTAATGTACTGAATGACCAGGTTATCCCATTAAAATGTATTTGTTATCCCTGGTCCTGACCTTAACTCCAATAAGAGTCTTTGGAATGTGCTAGAGAAAACTTTCCCTGCATAAATAATTATTTAAGGGTTAATTTGCAATTAAACTGTTTTGTCTGGGTAAGCTTAATCAAATCAAAGTGCTTAAAATAATGTATAATGAAAAGATCTGTAATGCAGTGTCTAGGTTGGATAGAGTTTTGTATATACACCCATTGTCAAAAGAATAGTTGTACCCAGAAAGAATCATCAACAGGAATGAAACTTGGTGGGTAGGTTTGACATTGTGAGACATGTGAATAATTCAAGATTCATGCTGGGCTGCGCATGTGGCGTAAGCAAGGGCAGGCCTTATTGCTGAACCTGATTGACCCAACAACCACGACTGTGGACATTCAGCGAGCAGTGATGCCCTCCGTGCCAGACTGTCATGGAGTGACTCAGAATAGGAGTGGGTCATCTTCAGTGATGAGTCACGCTTTTGTCTTAGTGGAGACCACCAATGAATCCGTGTGTAGAGGCACTGTGGTCAGCACCAAGATGAATGGTTTATTGCCATGTGTCACATGTCCAGAAGGCCTCGTCTCACTCCACCTCCACCCCTACTGCAGATTCTGCAGGAACTGTGTGAGAATATTCAAACTGCATGGGATGGATTATCACAGGGCTCCATTAGGAACTTTTGCAACTCCATGTCAAGACGTCTGGCATGTCGCGTTAGCAAACTTGGCAGCCCAACACCATACTGAGAGACATTACTTTTGTATGTGTAACTCAATAAATATTACCCAAATAGTGTAACTATTCTTTTGATGTGTGTACAGATATTGATTTATACATAAAATCCTTTGGCAACATGCAGAATGTAAGTGTTTTTGATGTTCCTTAAAAAAAATCGATTTCTAAGAAAACCATATTCAAGCTTTAAGCTATTTGAATGTCTTAACCACTTTGAAGCATTTATTGGTTGTTTATAAAAGTCTATAAATGGGAATGTTATTTGTAAGGTATATTTCAAAGAATGATTTTAAGGTTCAACTGTGTACCTCAGTTAAAGATTTCTCAGATTTAAGGCATTTTTGACTTTAAATAACCTAATGTTGCAAAACAGAGCAATACATTAAAAGGCTGGAGACAGGACAGGGTGTGTGGAGTCCATACAACTTTTAAAATCCAGTTTTAACAGACTATGGTATAGTTATGTTCCCAACCTAAAGGCCATGACAACATACCCTTAATGGTACCACCCCAATGGCAGGAAAGGTACCACCCAGTGACCTTTTTTTTCTGAGACTGCATTGTTCCCCCAGTAAACCCTGTCTAATTCTACTGCAGGGTACTTCTGATGATTTTGGTAGTATGTCAAAAAAATAATCTGACATTTACAATTTTTGGATAATGGTGCATATTTTTACCCATGGCGTGTATGAATAAGTGATGCCTTTGTGCAACATTCATAGTATACAGCACAAGATAACCCTGTACTATCATAGTTAAGTATCTTTCTTCATATATTAGTTGCACTGAAAGTTGTTTTGCTTACTCTGTACTCTTGTTCCTTCTGTATGGTCCATGTTCAGGGTAATGTATTGATGGTGGAGTTAATTTATTACCTTGTGTGCCAGAGTTTGTGCATATCTTTATTTAACTGTTGTTAAGACATATATTCTCATTGTTAGCCGTGTTCCTGAGTTCCGCTTTCACACTTCCACAGACATGCTTTAGTTTGTGAATGTAGTGAGATATTAGTTGGTAGGATGCTGTGATTAGTTCTTTGCCATTATCATCTTGGTTACATATTTGCTTGCAGCTTTATGTTAGCTGTTTGTAGCACTGTTAAATCATGAATGCTGTGCTGTATGTTATCTGATGTGATATTGATGAACATTTTGTCATTTGCTGTTCATTTTACAGAAGCAGATGCTCTCTCACACACATTCATATGTGTTCTTCTTTTGACCACTGCCAAAGAAAGTTGCTGAAGAAAGTTCACTGTTCTCTCTCCCTGTTCTCTGACCAGCACTCCAGAGTGTATTACACCTATAATACAGGCCTTTCAATCATGTTCTGTTTACTACAATTTATTCAGTACATTTCATGTGTTGCGTCATGTTGGATTTTTCATAATGGCAGTATATACAGTATATCACATTTTCATAATGGCAATATATACATACGTGGATGTCAAAGAGGGTATGCAGCTGAAGGTATAATGTTTGAAGGGGGTACTGGGCTGTAAGAACTTTTGTGAACCACTGCTTTAGACCAAACAGACCAAATTAGCGTTTTTCTATATCATAGTAAAAATGGTTGGCTGGACACAAAAGGGTTAAATTAATCAATGTGCAATCAGCTGGGCAATGCAAACACAGCACTGTTGTAGACACAACACCACACTGCGTACAAGACGGTACAAGACAGTACACGGTGCAGATCGGACACTGCAGATAGCTGTCAGTATCAGGACATCACACAGAAGTGTTGTACTGACAGGCAACACAAGCGTAGGAAAAGTATAACAGACAGATTTACAGACGGATAAATCTGGATATTATCAAGAAAGGTGCCATAAGCTGCAAAACTGCATTTGCACATACCGTAAACCTCATATTGTTCCTACATACACATAATACACTCATCATAGGGAATACAAAGTTGCACCCAGAAGGAATCAACCAACATGAATGAAACTTGGTGGGTAGGTTTGACATCATGAGACATTTGAAGTTGGCTGGGCATTTTACGTAAGCAAGGATGGGCCTTATCACTGTACCTGACTGACTATTTGTCCTGTTGTGCATGCTTTCCATTGTGACTCCATTTTGCAAGCGAAGTATGCCTCAGAGAACAGTTAGAAAGCAATTCGAGCAGTTGAAAGAGTTGGGTTGATTATCTCAGGATGCCATTAGGAACTTCTACAACTCCATGCTGAAACGTCTGGCTTGTTGCATTAGCAAACATAGCGGCCTAACGCCATACTGAGACACTACTTCTGTATGTGTAGCTCAATAAATATTACTGATATTATATATCAGCCTAAACTTATCATCACTTATTGTTCCTGGTAATCTTTATCTTCCTTCTGAATAGCATTGCAATCAGACACTTCCTTCTGGGTGCAATTATTTTTTTGATGATGCGTGTATAAATGCCACATTTACAAAAAACAAACAAACAAACAAACAAACAAAAACAGGCCAATTCCAAAAGCCTAGACTGTTATGTTATATTTTTGACTCACTAACTTTCATGCCACCAAAATGTACATATGACAACAACAGAACCATAACTACAAAAATGGTGGACTATGTGGGGAAATCTACAGATCCAGGCATTGAAACCGATGTAAGCACTTTTTATATCCTGACAGTTTCTCAAATATCAAGGCTTTCCACAGCGTTTGGCTCTGAAGAGACTGCAGAGAGCAGCAGTTTCAACTTTATCAGCATCACAACCCTAAAAACAAACCTGTGAGTGATTTTCTACACTTTTTGCTGGTTAAACCCAGACCATCTTAAACTGAAAGTTTCATTGTGAGGTACAATTTGTCTTTACTTTGTGTCATTCTCCAGATCAGAAGCAAGTAGCTAGTATAGGTAACCAAATAGTATGATGATTTAGCTCATTTATCCAGAGGTTCATTTAAATTTCCTGCTCCTGTCTATTTCAAGCAAAACTCATCACATTATTCATGAGCTCACTAAAAAAAGCATGTTTAATTCTAGGGACAAATCATAGAGTTAAATAAATAAATCAATACACCTGGGAAATTATTACCCTGACCAAAGTCACATACCTTCTATGCAGACATCAGAGAACAATTTACAATGCTAAAAACAAGCATGTTTAATCATGTGTAATGATGTTCCTCTCCTACAAAGTGCTCCCTGCAGACATCAGCACTGATCTTTACTTGTGGTGCAAGCTGGTTCATTTTTAGTCACTTGGCTGATTTCCAATCAGACACCTGCATGGTCATGTGGCAGAGTCAGGTGCTTGGCATGGTCAACAGCAATACATAGCAACCTATTCCGAACATGCAGCGGCAGGCTTTACATTCATTAGAGGAGGCATGTGTGCTAACTTTTGTCTTCGCAGAGACATAGTACTACCTTCTCACACATTAGAGGCCTACTACTGCACTGGCAGTATTGTTTACTATAGGCCTGTTGTTTCAAGGAGGCATGACATATGCCCATTAACCAAAATAGTTTTCATTCACTCAACCACAACATGTTTTCAGGACAACTTGTCCACAAAACACAACACATTTAGGACTGATGAGGTGATATCCGAGCTTTGTGCTTGGACCACCTTGGAGGAGACTGTTTGGTGGGACTTATGTACAGATATCTGGAAAGTGCTAGGTTCATGAAAAGATGTTGTCTTCACACAGTTCTGACCAACTATAGATCTAGATTAACTAGAGTCAAGCAACATTGTGTACCTGATGAAAAATGATATGTGGTTCAGGAGAATGTATACTGTCAAAGGCTTTACCAAGCACCTAAAGAGGGGTTACCAATCATCTATAGAGGGGTTAACAATGTAAACTGAAAATTCAGCAATAAGAAAGAAAGAAAGAAAGAAAGAAAGAAGGAAAGAAAGAAGTCAGTCAATCCATCATAAATAAATAATTTTAAGGAAATTCATACAGGATTTACATGAAAAGTTTTCGTGTGTTATTCCTTAAGTTAGATTTCATTTGTCTATAATTATGGCTGTAATCAGACCATGTTTCATTAGTACAGATCAGTGAAGAAATCCAGCTAATCACAAACGATTCACTTAGTTTGCAACTGTACATACATACACAGGGCAAAAAGCAGGGGGCTAAGAATTGATCCTTGAGGGACTCCTTATTTAATAGTATTTATGTTTACCAGTATATACCCGAAAGATAACCAAACATGAACTTTGCCAGAAAGCTCATGTTTTTGTCAAAAGCCACAGTGAGACATAAGAGAATAAGAATGTTAGCACACAAGTGATGGCTGAAAGTGATGACTTTGAATAGAGCAGTGTTGTGTAAGGGTCATGGAGATTGTTGATGATAAATGTGTTTGAGAAGCTGAAAGTCAAAAAAGCACAAAACAAACACTGGTGAAGGAGTGGCAGCACATGAGCACCAGACGTTCCCTCAAGCAGATGTTTACAGTAACATATTAAAGACTAAACAGGCTTAATTTGAAGAAAATACTGTCACGTGTAAATATTTGTGACAATACAATTTTGTGAATTGTGTCAAACTCATTCTACATCACCTTGTTGTGGTACTCATTTGTACATCAACATTCAGCTGTTTAGCTTCAAAGATTAATGCACACTTCAAACAACTGTTTTGGAATAAACTCTGTCAAGTTATTATTTAGGAAAAAGCTGGAAAAAGCATGAACTGGAGTGTTGTGAAACATACAGGAGGCATTAATAAATAGCTCTTTAATATGAACAAAGCAACTAAAGACATTTTTCTTATTTAAGTGAATGTTCAGCAACATTCAATTTTCAAAAGAAGTCAAAGTTTCCTTACACTTTTGATAGGCAGTCTCTCTCTCTCTTTCTCTGTCTACCTTTCTCTCTCTGTCAGCCTGTTTTGATGACTGGTTGGTTGGACCTCAGGGCTCTAAATAATAGTTTCTTGGCTCTTGGCTTGGTGACAAATCATTTGACAGTTCTGACAATATAGAGAATAACTTGTCTTACAGCTAACGTCAGCAGATTCATATACAATAGAGTCAACTGTAGAATATGTGCATGAGCCACCCAACCCCCCACCCCCTACATCTGATAATGTGTGTATTTAGTACATTTCTATTAGCATATAGTCATTGCATATAATTATTATTAGTTCTTAAACAATTGATTAAAATAGTGTTACAAAAAGACAAAACAAAATAATTTCATAGTCGCAATTAATTCATACTATGTTCTCTGTGTGTTTCTATGTATGATGGGTCTATCAGCTACCACTGGACTATTAGCTATTATCTCCCACAATCCGCCACCTAGTGACGTCACTGTCACGTGTCCCTCGCCTACCAATCCCGTCTCGTTTCCTCGATCGAGATCACCTGAGTTCTGATTTTACACACCTGTTCATTATTTACCCTGTTTGCTTATATACCCCTGGTCTGCCTCCCTGTCTTCACGAAGTATTGCCAACTCCTGTTGCATTACCGAGCGTTCTAGCTTTGTGATCCTTATTCTGACTTTCTGGTTTCCGATTTATTTCTTGTTCGTCCCTTCTCTTCTACCCTCTGATTTTGTTTGCCCTTTGATTGCTTATTTGGTTTTGACTTTTGCCTGCCTCTTCATATATGACTTTGCCTGGCCCCTGTACTATGTTCGCTTGGATTCTGTTTTTGAGTCTGACTGTCAGCTTGTTAAATAAACCCAGCCTTGATTTTAGCTCAGCGTGCGTCAACCAGACTTTGTCCAGCGTGAGAACATGATTGATTTAAATCAATGCCACATTATGTCAAACGATCATACCAATCACAATACAAGCCCTTCAGCATGTTGGCAGTGGGTAGTACTGTTGCCTCACAGCAAGATAGTCCTGGTTTCAATTCCCAGCTGGTGTCCCAGCCGGGGTCCTTTCTGTGTGGAGTTTGCATGTTCTCCGTATGTCTGTGTGGGCTTCCTCCCATAGTCCAAAGACATGCAGTCAGGTGAATTGGAGATGCTACATTGCCTCCTTAGTGTGAGTGAATGTGTATGTCTGTGTGCCTGCCCTGTGATTGACTGGCAGCCTGTCAAGCATGGGTCCTGCCTTCTGCCCAATGGAAAAGGTTCCAGCACCCCCTGTGACCCAGAAAGGTAAGTAGCTCAGAAGATGAATGAATATTGTGTTTAAGTAAGTAGAATCAAAACTAAAATCTACAAAACATAGACTGGTTTTAGCTGTTAGTGATTGAATGGTCCATGGCAATAGGATAACAATTATATTGACTCTAAAGCTAAAAATGCATATTTGATGATGTTGGGAGCTAAATCTTGTCTATGAACATTGACCTAGTATAGATAAAGTCTGTAAATAGCTGTTTTTGTTTAGCTTTCAGAGCATAAAAGTCTGCTTCTATATGTAAAAGTCTTTACACTAATGTTGTTGTAGTCTTGTGTTTATGTTTGCACACAAGTAAGCTCTTTAAGGTGGCTTGAGGAGTAGACTGGGAGCCGAACTCACATTGAAGAGCCTTTTTTAATTAAGACAGGAAGAAATTCATCATCATCGTCTAGGTTTGGACCACCCCCCCGCCCATTATCCCCAATATTGGTTTGTATTTATGTTGCCATTTCTTGTTAAATCACAGCCGTGTTTCAAAGCCTCATTCCAGTTTTTTCAGTTTGTTATTGACTTGTGTTTTCATTTTTGACCTGCTTGTTTGTTTACAAATGGTGGATAGATTTGCCCACATTTTGCCCCTTCTGCCTGCCCTGTGTCCCCTGCCCTTTAAAATTTATCAAAACTACTTTTTCAGTAGAGCAATTCTTAAAGCAATATTATGTAGCGATTTCACCTGAAAATAACAGCTTCATGTAAAATCATTTTGGTGGTAAACTGGCTCATATTATGGAGAATGGCATCTCTGTGGTTGCTACTCCAGGCCCAGAACACCTTTTGTAGGTTAATGTAACTTTGGAGGAGTGGACACGAGACCTCTTGCATCACACTTTACTGCACAACATTGTACACCTTCAGCTACGGGCCCTCACCTAACTATATGAAGAAGCTAGCTTGATATTCCAAGCATGGACATCATGCCAGAGCCTGTGAAGGGACTAAAGAAGACGTTGTCGGAAGAGGAGGAGAAAATACAGAAACTGACCAAGCAAGAAACTGCACAGGAGTAAATCTTGGACTGGATTTAGTTGTTGACGAGAGCTAAACAGGATAAAATGATGCAAGAGTCAGCAAAGTGTTCATTCCTGACAATGTTATTGATGAAAGATTGTGGTGTAAACTGTAACCTTATCTGCGTCATCCTTTTTGTAGTTTTTCTAATACCCAAATTCATATTTTTTGTGAGCAATTGTTTTATTATCTTTTGTGTTTGTTATCTTTTGTGAAATTAGCATACATATTGTTAGAGGTCATAATCATAGAACATCCCCATTCCACCACCCTCCACCCACCAGACCAATTCTGACATAATACTGCTTTAAAATAACATATGCAATTTTTGCTAGATAACATATGGCTAATATTTGGGAAAACCTTTTACTAAATTTGATCTTGCTCATTGAAAGGAGTTGGATTGCTCCTTAATATTCGTATTCTTGGAGAATCATTGTGATATAACTGTGTTGAAAATGAACTGGCTGTAACAAACGTTTGATTCATTGTTGTGCTTTTCATTGCTGCGTTATTGTTTGCTATCCGGAGTCGACCGGAGGAGGATGGGTTCCTCTCTTAAGTCTTGGCTCCGTTCAAGGTGTCTTCCTCTTGTTCTTAGGGAGTTTTCCTTTGCAACTGTTGCTCTTGGCTTGATCACTGAGGGTTGGAGTTGGATTTCTGTCAAGTCGCTTTGAGACAACGGCCGTTGTAAAAGCGCTAAACAAATACATTTAAATTTGAATTTGAAATTTGAATTGAAAGTAACGGTTTCAAAGAACCGGTTTGGTAAAATGAATTTAACTTCTTATCACTCATTAATTTGCAATTAAGATATTATTAGTTAACTGATGTCATATTAAAATGATTCTTTATCTTTTATATACAGATGTAAGTGTTATTTTTTCAGTGCAGAAAGTTGGCTAGGCACCTTTATATAACCTCACAGTGGCCATTACCACATTTGTAATGTTGTTTTGTGTAATTTGAGGAGTAATACGTTATGATAAGCGTGGTTTAAGAGTGATGATGCATTGATGTATAACGTATTTGTTTTGTTGCGGTTCTTTGTTCACTGTAAAAGGCATTGCATGGGCATATTTCTTGCATTTTATTACGTGATATATGGGCTCCCTGAGGATGTTTTCCAGTACTGGATACACTGAAGTTGTTTGTTTGTGCTTATTTCTGTTGAAGTCATTGTTTTCTTTACTTATGCAGCATCACAGTGGTAAATGTTTCAGTAGAATGGTACTAATAGAGCAAGACCCCTAATCTGATTTACAACAACATCAAAGAGCAGAGTCTTCTCTCGGGCTGAGCCTCAGGTGTTGGCACACTCTAGGCACACCCATATATTGCATCACTTTTTTCAGTGTTTTTTTTTTGGCAGTTGCTCTGAAAAAAGTCAACTCAATATTTTACCTCTATACAGGCAAAGAGACACAAACGTACATAGTGAATTCAATAGGCTTTACGACCTAAAAGAAAGGAATCTTATTCTAGCTTAAACATGCACTTTCTTAACTATTGAAAAGATCCTCTTTAGGGGATTTCTGTTTTCCAGCCATAAATCACCTGAGGTAAAAACCTATGATACTGACCCAAAAGGTATGCACATATGCACACACAATTAGGCATAGAGTGTTTAAGATGCAAAATACAATGGATCCTGGGGGGTCCTGACACTGTAATTAACCTTTTGGAACCCCTGAATGTCTCAAAATCTGAATTCTGGGGAGCTAATAAAAATAAAGTGCCTTATGATGTTATGCCATTGCTATTTAGTGAGGAAAATCTTATGCTTTGCTTTTAGCAAGACAAACAGATACTCAAACACAAATTCAGAGAAAGGTCATTGTCCAGTCTGCCTCACCCACAATCAGCAAGCTTCTGTCTTCGGTGTTACTAACTAGAGCTACAGCACTGTTCTGTCTCAGGGTGGCACTGCAGCAAATCACCCAGATGACCCAGCTGAAACCACCAGTGTCCACCTGTGTATTCTTAGAAAGCACAACAGGCCCACAGGATAAAAGTTATTTGTCTTTTTTGTTTTAAAAAATGTAATTTCTGCTGATTTTGTAAAGTAGCTATGTTTGGGTGCCTACGCTGCAATGTATAATGCAAATCACTGAACATAAAATATCATAGATTAGGCTAACGTACACTTGTTTCATACCCAACATCGAGCAGAATGTTAGCAAATTGATGTGAATGTTGGGGGGAGTGTGTTGTGTTTTTTGAGACAAGGAGCAAAAAACTGATAAAGCTGCATTGCTGTGTTGACTTATATTCACATTTGACATTTTTACAACTTTGAAAACATTTAAAATTGTTTATATCACTGTTAGGTCAATTATTTTTTCACCAATTATCAAGACAAAATCCCCACTACGGATCCTCAGTACTGACTTAAGGAACCACTAGAGAGAGCTTTGCGGCCCATTTTTGGTCCACAGCCCAGTGGTTGAGAAACTCTGCTGTAGCATATTTGTAAATTTGATAACCTGCCCAATTCCCCAAAAGTGTTTGGTGGAAAGAATGAATTCTTGTTCATTTCTCAAACCAAGGACAACAAAGGAGATGTATAAGATCTTAATTAATGTCTGGAACACATCGTTACCAAAACAGAAAAGAGCGTTTTCAAAAGAAGAACTTTTCAATCAAACATTTTGTTGAGAGCGAGGCTAGCATCAGAGCTGCTATGGCAAGTGAGCAGCCAGTCAACATGAGACTCCTCTAATACCCAGTTATAATTTGCAGACTGAGAATATTCAAATACTCGTGCATGGCTCTGCATTGGCCTGCTCTGCCTGTCCTTGGCTCTCACCTTAAGGCACTTTTCACGAGTTACACTTTAACTGCTTCTCATTTGCATGGAGGTGCTGACAGATGCCAGAGTGCCTTGACTGCAGCTTGACACTTTGCATACACATACACACACATACACACACGCACACGCACACATAAAGATGAACTCACACGCATGTTGCTTGCATAAACATATCATCTAGACAGCGCTCCAATTCCTGGAAGGTATGGCCTAGGGCCTTCTTTTCAAATTAGCATAGATAAAGAGAGAACTGGTCTCTCCCCTAACGATGAGGCACCCACAGTGTCAGCCTTAGCCCCAGAATAAACCAACAAAAATCGAATAAGGGGGCTTTAGGCCTCCTAAGATTCACATCACTCATCTAGTTGTTTGAGTCTACAATCAAAAAATGGGCAACACTTTATATACCAATACATACAGTTTACATACAGGTTACAAACCAATTATGTAAGCCTTTCATGATAACCAACATCATCCTACATAAACATTTACAAAGGCTCATTCCAAGAAGTGGCAGTTTTCTTAAAGGCTGCTTTTTTCAGCTTCAGGGTCAAGTTGACATAACACCTGTGTAACACAAGTGATCCACATTAGATTGTGCCATAACAATTCCTGTGGTGAAATGACAACGTGTTATGACACTTGGCGTTGAAGCTCAGTGTATTTATGCCATGTCAAACACTTAATTACAATTATGTTACACACCTTGACAAGAAACACTATAACAACAGAGTTATGTGTATTGTATTTTGCCGGTAAGAAAAGTAAGCTTTGTTCTATATAAATTAAGATGTTATTAATTTTAATAGCAATGCCAAAACTCACCAATATACATCTTATTTGGAGCAGTTTGTGCAGTTGTTTTTTTTTTTTTTTTTTGCTGAATGTGCACTCAGACCAGCTGCTGAATGTGCACTCAGACCAGACCAACATCTCTTTTTTTCTCAGAACTAAACTATCCAATATGGTGTTTGAAGAACAGTTTGTGAAATGGACACTGTTAGAAACAAGAGATAAGCCGTGAAATAGACACAACTACTGTCATAATGAGTGCTACGTCATTTCACCCCAGAAAGTGTTAACAACAAAATGTTACAGGGTGAATAAAAGACAACAAAATGACCACAAAGAAACAGACGTGTATGGTAGTAAAACAAAGCTCTAACATAAAAACACCAGGAATTTTAAACAAAAGGGCACTAAAATAGCTAAAAAAGCTTTAAAAGGAAATAATGAAAAATAATTAAGATGACAATAATTTGGTCTTAAAAATAGGACTTAATATTCAAGGTGCACAATGAAGAGTACAGTACTAGTACCATAGAAGAAGGAGTAGTACATGGAATACAGAGACTTGAGTGGTGGCTCAGGCGTGTCTGTACAGTAATGCATTTAAAACTAATTGATGGTTTTGAAAAGCAATTTGTATGGCATTAAGGGGTTTGCAACTTTTACATGACTGCATTCATAGAGTTTTCTGCACGGAACTTTACAATCTGTTACCACTGTGACAATTTCATTAATATAAATTAAAAATAAAACTGGACCTAAAATTTAACCTTGTGGCACACCTTGAATAACTGGAATAAATTCAGATTTACAGCTTTCTTAGGACACTCATTGTCTTCTTGTCAAAGACAGTCAAACTACTTCTGTCCAACTTATTATTAGCTTTATGGTCAAAGCCAACATTACATATTTTCAGCAGCATCCAAAGCTTTTGACAAATCTACAGTGAGGGCTGCACAATATGTTCATAAACACACACACATACAGTATATAAGGTCACTGGACAAAAAACTGCTGCTGATGATGACATTGCACAAATATGATGGTGCTACAACTGCAGGATCTGCAATGGGATTGATATATATATATATATATATATATATACAGATAGATAGATAGATAGATAGATAGATAGATAGATAGATAGACAAAATAGTTACACCAAGAAGGAAGTGTCAGATTACAAGGCTATTGGGAAGAAAGACAAAGGTTACCAGGTTACCAACAGTAAATGATGATAAATTTTAGACTCATATGGGCAATATTTATTGAGCTACACATACAGAAATAGTGTCTCACAGTATGGTGTCAGGCAGCCATATTTGATAATGTGGCATGCACACGCCTCGACATGGAGTTGTAGAGGTTCCTAATGGTGTCCAGTGATAATCCATCCCATGCAGCTTGAAAATTCTCACACAGTTCCTGCAGATTTTGCGGTAGGTGTGGAGGTGGAGTGACACCGGACCTGCTGCATATAACAACAACAACTGTGTATCTTGGAGCTGACCACGGTACTTCCAAACATGGATTTATTGGTCATCTCCACCAATACAAAAGTATATGTGTGTGTGTGTGTTTATGTGTGTGTACAAACATATAATATCAGGCTGTGGAGCCATGGAACTGCATTGCACTCCAGTGATGGTGTAACTCTATCATCATTACCTAACCTCGCTAATGCCCTTGTGAAGGCAATTAAATCCTCACAGCAATGTTCCAACATTTAGTGTAATGCCAGAAGAGTCAAGTCAAGTCAACATTTATTTATATAGCGCTTTTTACAACAGATGTTGTCACAAAGCAGCTTTACAAAGAACCTGGTGTCCGAGCCCCCAGTGAGCAAGCACAGGGCGACAGAGGCAAGGAAAAACTCCCTTAGTTCAAAGGAAGAGTAGGGGCTGTTACTGCAGCAAAGGGTGACAAACTCTCTATTAATATTCTTGATATCAGAAGAAACATGGATAAGCAGCCATCTACAAGCTTTTGGACGTATAATGTACATAACATTAGGATTTAATTTTTTCAGTTTATTTACTTTTATGCAAAGGAAACATATATATTTACATGTTTCTAGCACATCCAACACTGTTACATATATTTAATTTACATATGTGCATATATTTCAATATGTTGACATATATGAGAATATTTTGGCATGCATTTAAATATTTAAAAATGTCACATTTAAATATAATTAACCCTTTTTACTTTAGCCCATTTATTAACCGAGTTCTCCTCACTTTCTGAAATAGATGAGTTTACTTTCAAGCCCATACAGTCCATATATGAAGACCAAACTCCATAAACAACCCACTTCGAGCTGCTTTTAGAATGTCACAATAAACCAACATGTTTACATATCTGCCTAATTAGCCTAGCCTACTGCAACCCTGCCCATTCACACTGAATTCAAAGGAGTATTTCAGCCATGAGTCCTTTTTTAATGACGCCAATATAGGGCAGCCAATCAGAGCAGGGCTCATTTTTGTATCTGACTTAAAGGCACAGTAACACAAAAATAGCCTCTTTAATTCTAACCCTGCATGCACACTGCCAGCAATAAAATTGCTTGGACACCCTTTGACTGGTCACCAGTTGGCGCTTTGTGAGTGAGAGTGAGAGTGAGAGCAGGCAGCAAGTTTGCTTGGTGGTCATGCAAACTACACTGCTCAAAAAATTAAAGAACACTTTGAAAACACATCAGATCTCAATTGGAAAAAAAAATCATGCAGAATATCTTTCCTCATACGGGCTGGGTAATGTGTTAGGAATGAAAGGATGCCACATTGTTTGATGGAAATGAAAATGATCACCCTACAGAGGGTTGAATTCAAAGACACCCTGAAAATCAAAGCGAAACAATGATGCAGCAGGCTAATCCATTTAACCAAAATTCCATTGCAGCAACTTAGAATGGTGCTCAGTACTTTGTATGGCCTCCACATGCTTGTAAGCATGCCTGACAACGCCGGGGCATGCTCCTAATGAGACGACGGATGGTGTCCTGGGGGATATCCTACCAAATCTGGACCAGGGCATCACTGAGCTCCTGGGTATTCTGAAGTGCAACCTGGCTGCATAATGTCCCAGAGATGTTCTATTGGATTTAAGTCAGGCGAGGAGGGGGGGGGGGGGGGGGGTGATGGGGTAGGGGCAGTCAATGGTATCAATTCCTTCATCCTCCAAGAACTGCCTGCATGCTCTCGCCACACGAGGCTGGGCATTGTCGTGCACCAGGACCCACTGCACCAGCGTAGGGTCTGACAATGGTTCCAAGGATTTCACCCCGCTGCCTAATAGCAGTCAGGGTGCCGTTGTCTAGCCTGTAGAGGTCTGTTCGTCCTTCCGGGGATATGCCTCCCCAGACCATCACTGACCCACCACCAAACCGGTTATGCCGAATGATGTTGCAGGTGGCATAACGTTCTCCACAGCGTTTCCAGACCCTCTCACGTCTGTCACATGGGTTCAGGTAAAACCTGCTCTCATCTGTGAAAAGCACAGGGTGCCAGTGGCGGATCTGCCAGTTCCAGTGTTCTATGGCAAATGTCAATCGAGCTCTGCGGTGCTGGGAGGTGAGCACAGGGCCCACTACAGGACGGTGGACCCTCAGGCCACCCTCATGAAACCTGTTTCTGATTGTTTGGTCAGACACATTCACAGCAGTGGCCTGCTGGAGTTCATTTTGTAGGGCTCTGGGAATGCTCATCCTGTTCCTCCTTGCACAGAGGAGCAGATACCGGTCCTGCTGAGGGGTTAAGGACCTTCTACGGCCTTGTCCAGCTCTCCTAGAGTAACTGCCTGTCTCCTGAAATCTCCACCATACTCTTAAGACTGTGCTGGGAGACACAGCTAACCTTCTGGCAATGGCACTTATTGATGTGCCATCCTTCAGGAGTTGGACTACCTGTGCAACCTCTGTAAGGTCCAGGTACTGCACCATGGTACTAGTAGTGATGCTGACCCAAGCCAACTGCAAAACTAGTGAAAAATCAGTCGGAAAAGATGAGGAGGGACAAAATGTCAATGACCTCCACCTTTTAAACCATTCCTGTTTTGGGGGGCGTCTCATTGTTCCTCTTATCTTATCTTATTAACACCAAAGCAGCTGAAAATGATTAACAACCCCCGCTACTACTTAACTGACCAGATCAATATCTGATTAAAAAGTGTTCCTGTAATTTTTTTGAGCAGTGTACATTTGTAAAGCACGTGAGCCAGTGTCGCCCAGTGGTTAGCCAGTGCGTATACATTAACTAACATCACATGAGATGAAAACATATATGAATATGGGTATCAAAATTAAATTAAAAACCTCAAAATTAAAACAACAAATTCTATAATAATTTTATTTCTCTGTTTTTTTTCTTCTGTTTCATACACAAACTGAAAAGCGTAGAAAGCTTAGCAGTGTAAACTAATAATAATAATACAATTATCATAAGTGACGTGCCATGGTTTGTCTCAGGAAAGCGTATCCTGTATCTCTATTTCCTAATATTATATGTATATTTTGTAGAATTTGAAAATGCAAGTTTTAGCTTACGATATGTTCAAATCTCATGATGGACAGATCAGTAGAAAGTGTCCCAAAGTGTTATTCTGGCCTTTCATTATCCATTAAACCAAAAGATAAGTCCAGTTCACAAAGAGGCTATGCTAGCCTACCACTTCCCTTACGTTTCATGTTCTTCATTATAAAATGAGATCCAGAAGAAGCAGCATCGCCCTGCGCTTTTCCTAGCACAGCTCATTTTTTACTGAGACCACAATATATAAACACAGACTCCATAAATTCAGTGAACATCAGGGGTCAAAACAAGTACACAGAAGGAATATGTAGAACATGGTGCCTTTAACACATCATATGTGTTTGTAGACCTTTATGTGTGTATTCATTTGATTCAGATGATGTGCACATTCAGAATGAGGTAAACATCAACTTTTACAGTGCAGAAAATGTTCATAGTTGCTCATGTCCCATCATGTAATTAGTAAAGAGCGGTTGTTTGGTGGTCATTTCAAATCTTTCCACATTCACACGAACACTTCCAAAGTTCTTTTAAAATTCACCCCACCCATGACACCACACGCACACTCAAACAGCAGATATACACACACGCACACTGGCAAACCTTCACAAGCCTTCTGTGGATATTTGCATGTTCAGTTTCAGTGGTAAGGTTGTTTAACATTTGGAACTTGTTTGACATCCTACAAACATGGAGCTCAGATCAGATAGGCTGACTATTTGACAATGCCTACCCAGGTATGTTGTTTATGAAGAGGTAGATGTTTTAGACTGCTGTGCTAAGGAGCTACATTGTATGTTGTATTGCATGTTACATGTTATAATTCAGAATACTGAGTTGTTCCATTTAGAATGTGACATCAACAAAGCAAACGAACAAACAAACAAAAGATCTGAACACACCAAATACATTAGAAAGAAATGAATTTCAGACTCCTCTGCAGATTAGATGGTGTATTACGCCCTCTTGTGGTACAGTGTTCAAATTACAATCTCATCAGGCAGGCCAATCAATTCTGGTTTTCCATGGAATGCACTGTAATGGGAAGTTCTTGAGAAACCAGCTCGCCAGACAGATGTTTACCTGTTGATATAAAGCTGCCAGAGCAGCTGAAATGACTTCCAGTGAACTATTAGAGATGCTGAAGGCCAGTGGGTTTTGCATGTGCAAGTTATAAAAGCACACACACATCCACTCACAAATACAGAACTCTGCATTCTACATACTGTTCTCCCTTAAGGACAGAATACACATGAATATATTACCTCCCAAAAAGAATACTTACTTTCTCGAGCATTATAGAGGTTCACTGAAAACTCTTTTTTAAAATTTTTTTAATATTGTTTTACAAAAGTTTTTTTTTAATACTTTTTATTTTTCTTTTACAAGAATTGTTTTTTTATCAAATGCATTATGTTAAAAACATGTATTAAAGTATTAAGAAGTCATAGCACATTTTATGTGTTATCCTGTATTATTATATGCACTATTATATGCATTTTTTACTTTTATTTTCATTTTTTCAGAAAATTTTGAACTCAAAGTGTAGCAACAAATAAAGCTGTTTAAAATGTTTTAAAAATGTCTAAAAGATTACATTTCAAAGATGAAATATTGCACAGTTTGACATATAAAGTGCCTTTGCCAATAAATTGTGCTGATGTATGAATATATCAATGTGAAAGTATTGATATAAATAAAGTACAGATTTTTGGTTAAGTTTGAAAACGGTATTATCACTATTACTATCAGTCAGGAGAAAAAAGAACAGGGTAAAATATGGTGTATGTGTGCTGCTACCAGTCGCCCTCTAAAGCCTGAAATCATAATTTAAAAGTCACAGGTGTGGTGTTGGATTTTATAGGAGTATTTGGACTTTACCGTAAGCCTTTATATGTTGACATCACATGCACAGGCTCAAGAAGAAGGTCGAGCTTGATGTTTGATGGCAAATGTAAACATGTTTTGACTGAGTATACATTTCCATCAGTGCGGTCTCCAAGTCTTACACAGGGCAAATTTAAGATGTAAATCAGACCCTAATAGGGCAAACTCTGAAATACATTCATAACTACACAAAGAATATAGCTTTAAATTGTTGTATGATTGATTTAATTACTGGATTACTGATGGACTGACGTTTTAGTTTTATTTTTTTCCATGGGCATCTATGACGTGATCAGATAGACCTGAGCTGAGTTGGCATTAAATGACACATCTGCAAACACTTCTGTTTAATTTAGCTTTTACTTAAATTGATAGATTCTGTGTTATTTACACACTTTTATCAACATTTTATCATTTTTGTATTTTTGTGCTTCTTAAAATTAGTGTTTCATTGTAAACCACTATGATCTGCTACAGTGCTAACGTGGTGTATAAATAAAATGAATGTAGACACAAAAACAAACACACACACACACACACACACACACACACACACACACACACACACACACACACAGAGCATACAAAAAGATTAAATACAAAGAACATTATTAAATCTCATTTATTGAAATATAAATCATCTGAATGTACACAATGCATAATAAAACAGGAGGATAACATCTGGTATTGGGAGTAACTACCTATTATTACACATACTTACTGTACCATGGAATATAATTCATACCTATATTCAGCTCTCCATTTCTTCCTGTGAATCATTTAGTCTACCGTTCTTCACAAATCGGATGCAATTTACAGCCTAATATAAAACTCAAAACGATTTCCCTCCTCGCAGATGCCCACAAAACAAACACAAAACGACAGAGATAAAAGCAATAATAGAGAAGATGAAAAAAAGTGCAATAGTTTTTAGTTTTTTTTTTTCTCATCGTGCCCATAGACTAGGTCACAGTGGAGCGATAAAGGGAGGCAGTGAGTTCGCTGGATGATAAGCTATACAATGATAAACCATTTACTATGCACAGTGATGTATAACATCAAACTAGCTACATAGAGTCTCTCTACGATGCTTCAAGGCTACTCTACAGGACATTAGGTGAGATGTAGATTAGGCTTGGCTTTACACATGTGTACCTCTTGGCACTATGACATTCAATCATGTTTGTATGCCCGTGACGCAGTTAACATAAGCTTTCATGTAGATCCATGTTAAATCATACCAAACCAATTGAGACTATATTACCGTAGAAGCTTTTTTGACAGACGTTAAATCTTGCCATAGTGGAAATCCTGGCCTAGCATCTACATCAGGTCAAACGTAAGGAAGACCACCAAATAAATGTCATCAAGACTCACACAGGAGCAGACAAAGACACAGACATTAAACACATGAAATAGAAGAAATGTCTCAAATCTGCTACAATATGGCTGCCCTTCCTGGTGCTCATGGCAAACAAACAGGGGTCTTGTTTTGGTTCTCTACATTTCTGCTGCATGGGTCCAGTCCAATAATCCAATGTGTCCCTAGTAACCCCAACCAGTTCACATTTTTGAGCTAGGCTTTACACGTTCCAAGTCCTCAATTACTTGAATCTAACATACACATGAATTAGAGTAAAGCCAAAATGTGGACTGGCTGTTGTTTTCTGAGGACTGTATTAGGTGGAAGTTGTTCACATGAACAACAGCATGGACTCAAACTCAAACTAAAACAGAATTACATCACTGTTGAAGGAAAAACTCATATCTCCAAAATGGTAACTTTGCAGAGTAAAAGAAAAAAAAAAAAACATTTTACAATTATTAATGTAACTAAGAAGGACTAGAATGGGTTGCTTTTTACAAATTCCTGTATCTGTCATTAAATGTTCACCAAATGTACAAGAGCAACTAGTGTTACAAATTAGTGAAAAAATAAAACCTGAAAACTGAAAGAAAGAAAAAAATGGAGCTATGTGCAGTTTTCCTTTGACAGCAACAAATGAATAACCAGCATGGTTCTGTCACAGTTTGATACACATCATCTGGGACTAAACCGCAGCTGATACTTTGCATACAGGTAATATTACCTGAACTATCTCTAAGCAACAGAACTACAACTGTTACTGTGGTTCAGGTTCAAAGCTTTAGAAGGACTTCATTGCTTACAACAGTTAAACCAGCCGATATAATATTTTGTTTGGTTCAGAATATCCTGAAAGTAAATAGATGAATAAGCCTATCTTACATTATGTTACATACAGCATCAAAACAGTCCAGCTTATTGTCAACAAATGATCGTACAAGGTAACTTTCATGCTTCATATCAAGCTACAAGATTTGTCCACGCTAGAGTGTCAAAGGATAAAAAAAGTTCCTGTGTGTACTAAAACACTGGCATCAATTATGGAATCTTGATAATGCCTCAGGCAGACACATTTCTTAGAAGAACAGAATGTTTGAACTTCATATCATTCTTTAAGTGTCATCAAAGCTTTGGTTAGTTAATTGTCAGAATAGGAATGGCATTGTGGTCTTTCAACTAAGTCACAAAGGTGCATGCGACCTACAAGTCAAAACATTATTGCTGTTTTCTTCATTTAGAACTATAAAACTTCTCCCACCCCCCCAATATTCACAAATAATACATATTTATACTCACTAAAAGGTAAAAAAATAAAATTCAAATTGCTGCACTTATTGAGTCATCTACAATATATGATCAGGTACAGGAACTATATATGTATCTGAGGTTTGTGCTTTTTAATGGATGAGCTGCTCTCTTGAAAGAGCGAAGCAATTGGATCCTTTCAACGAACGGAAGTGAACTGCGACCGGTCGGCAGCTGCTCTGTTTTGTAGTGGTTCTTGGAAGCTCAGATGGATTTATTTGGAAGGTAGGCAGTTGTGGATTTCAAAAGTGTCTTCAGATGTTTGGTATGTTCCTGCTTATTTCGCTATTGAGAATGCCCATCAAGGTAAAGTCCTATAAACACCAAAGCATTGGAATACTTCAGAAAGGAGACAAAGAGACTGAAGTCTCCTCCAATTTGTTTCCTCCTCAGTCTCGGTTGCCTAGAGGCAAGGCCAAATGTAATGACATCTGTTGGGCTCCACAGAAAACTTGTGATTTTGAGTCCGTAATTTGAGTGTTAGCAGACCTTTACCAGCCCATCCTCCAACCCAGTAGAGGGCGCTGTTTCTAATGCAAGCCAACAGAAAAAAGAGCTTCACAGGATGTCCAGGCAGTGAAGTGGTTTTTCTCTGGAAGTTTCTTTAGGCAGGTGAATAGGGCAGGGTAAGGAAGAGTTCACAGAAAGTTTGGGGTGAAAAGAGAGTCCTTGTATTGAGATTGAGTCCTTTTCTCTCTCTCTCCCTCTCACTCCCTCACTTTCCGTCTCTATATCCTACTCCCTCCCTCTCACAGGAAACTGTCTTCCACCAGATCTCCTGAGTCCAGGCACATCTCATCCAGCAGCGTGACGTCCTCCAGAGTCTCTCCTTCCCGCTTTGGCAACGTGGAGCTGCTCGAGCCTGTCTCTATAGCGCTCTCCTCAGACGTCTGGGAGCTACACATGCAAACACAGACACAGATTAGTTTAGAGTTATGGTCATACCCCTCAGTTATCAACACAAAATAAAAAAAATAATAGCACAATGACTTTGCATATAAAATGCAGCAAATCAGGCCTAGCACAAAGCAGAATTGTTTTCAGCAACACTGACAGGACCCAGACATCTGAAGAGCCGTCATGAGCCTTGGTCCTACCACTACCATTGCAAAGAAATTGAGTGGAATTCTCTACAATGCACAATTGCACAAAATGCATTCGTTTACATCCCAAGGACTAAATTATGGATGTTGGAAAATTGTTAGAATTCTACTTTAAACAAGATGTTTAAACAAGAATTCTACTTTAAACAACCTGTATGCGATATACAGTCGAGTCACATCCTTGGGACCAGTAATATCCATAGTAAATGCCATGTGCAGCACAGACAGGATCTAGATGGGCTGGGAGTGACTCAGTCAAGTTCTGGTAGGTTGTCACAGATATCTGACTGCAGTGCATCCCACAGCTGCTGGAGGGTATGTGGGAGGATCTATAGAGGTGGTCACACATATGTTCAGTTGGGTTCAAGTCTGGGGAATTAGGGGACCAGGGCAGTACTTGGAAGTCTGGGTCATGCTCTTCCAACCAGTGTCAGACATTTCTAGCCAAGTGGCATGTTGCTTTGCCTTGCTAGAAGATCCCATCCTCCCAAGGCAAGACAATCAGCATGTATGGGAGTACATGATCTGCAAGGATGGATTCATACCCAAATAGGTTGAGAGTGCTTTCCACATAGATGAGTGGGCCCAGAGAATGCCATGAAAACGCAGATTCCTTTATGAGCTACGCACTGCTGTTGTCGAAAGTACAAAGTGGTCATAATAATGTGACTCGACTGTGCACTTAACCGTTTTACAGTTATGGTAGATGTATTAGTCCATATTATACTTCCAAACAATTTTAGAGGACAGCACATTGGTGGGCCAGAGCTGCGTACCTGTGGCGGTTGCGCTTGGTGTACTCCTCGTCAGAGAGTGGATCTAGGTCAGGCAGGGGGATGATGTAGCCGCTGTCCGAGCTCAGCCTCTGCTCATCAAAGCCGCTCTCGCGCTCCCTCAGCTTTCCCTGGTTCTTATAGGCCACGCCTAAGTAAGAATCATCACTCTGTACACACTGCATGCGCGTTACTGCTGGGTGGTCGCTCTTCAGGAAGTTGTTGTTCACACGCTCGTAGCTCTGCACAGACACAAGCAGTTGCTATTAGGAAACTAGACGTTTCTGGTCACTCAAATAATTTCAATCATTTCAGAGACTCAAAGTCTAAGATCAAAGAGGAGGATTCACATTTGTGTTAAAGAGACTTAGACCTTTCTTCCAAGTTTAAATGACAGCTTTGTTATCATGTAAAGCAAAAGACTAATAAATCTGGCTCAAAGGTGTTTCATTAAATCAAGGCCATGAGTGCTTTTCTGAGGTCTAATGGTGGGTTTCCTAAATCCTCTTTTTAGTGGTAAAAATGGACATCTGTCATTATAACATTGCAAAACTGAAATATAGTCCTGTCTCTCAAAATGCATGGACAAAACGAAAAGGAAATTCGATCATCACTAGCGGTTTCAAAAAGCACTTATATTCTCCTTATATTCCCTTCAGCGCTGCCATAAACACGGCTCACTCAAACGTTCTGCTCCATTTCTGTAGCAGTTCTGTGGTACCGCAAGAGCTTGGAAAACCCATAAAGAGCCGCACTTCCCACCACACCCCTGCCCAAGGCACTATTAGACTAGCTATTAGAGGAGCTAGTTAGCTCCTGTGCCATGTGACTCTTGGGGAAGTAGAGTTTTGAAGTGCCATGTGTGGTGTCAGTTTAATAATGTCATTATGGTTAGCAGGCGGACGCTGACTGTCAGTTTAGGGCGATTAGGGTGGCTAGATTGGGGCTTTCTGGGCGTTAGCCAGGTGGAGCAGTATTGCACTTATATGTGTTAGTGGTTTGGTACTATAAGCATGACAGATGCACACGTGCTCCGCCCTGTGCTCCGTCTGATACGCTGCATTAAAATCACTGGAAGTAGGAAATTAGTTTGTGAATGTGGGTAATGGGCATTACTGTTTACTGGGACATACAAACCCAAGGTATAGAGATTGGAAACAGTTACAGAAGTGGAGGCTATAGCCCAATGCCAAGAGGGGTATAAAGAGGGTTGCCACACATCCGTTTTTCAAGCTGTGTCCGGGTATCTGGTTTTCATTGTCATTCTATGGGGTTGTGCTCTCCAAATTGCGTGGGGGAAAAAACAACCAATAAAATCATGTTGGTCAGTTTTTTTCACTTCCTATTTTCCCCTTCCCACTGACAACTTTAGGCCGATTGATCTTTCGTTTTACACAATGGCCAATAACAAAGACAGCTTTACATGTACATATGTATATCTACATATATCTAATGAAAAATTATGAAGGTCAAAAGAGATAAAGTGGGCCCAGAACAGAAGGCCAGCAGTAAAGTAAAAGTTCTGAGGTTTACCCTCTTGTATCCAGAAGGCAGCAGGGTGGTCACACTCTCACTCAGGCTTTGGAAGGATGGTCTCTTCTCTGGCTCATTATTCCAGCACTTCACCATCAGCTCATAACTACAGAGACAAAACCACATTGCAAGTTTGACTAGTATTCCAGTGATACTATTGGGTGACAATGAAGTTAAGCACTGTAATCTAGTTGGATTAGCCTGACTGCAAATGTAATAGCCATAATCTTGTATGCTTCCAAGATCCAGACAGGCATTCTAAGTGAAACTCATCTTCTACAGATAACACACATTGGGACATTTTAGTGCATAATTACAGTTTTTTTGCTGTATTTTATAAAATGCAATTAAATTTTAAAGGTTTTCTTCAATGTGTTAAACTTAGTAAATAAATAAATGCGTTTTTGTAGGTTCAAGTTATGTTTTATTTTTACTTCAACAGAATGTAATTTGATCAGGAATGTTCAAGTGTTGACCATTTGCATATGCATAAATACAAGGTCACATAGGGGAGCTGTTGTGTGGTGTAATACTGAACTTACACATCATTGGAGGCATGCTCTGGTTTAGCCATCCTGTAGCCACTCTTGATCTTGTTATAGAAACTGGAGTCCACAACCATGCCAGGATAAGGAGTACCTCCTGTAGAAAGTTAAAAATCATTATACAACATTATATACATATATACATATTAAGTGATTTGATATTACACATACAACATTCCTATGGGTTTGTTTTTCTGGAATAAATACCCAAACTGGTGACATACCCAAAGAGAAGATCTCCCATAGCAAGATGCCATAAGACCACACATCACTCAAAGAGGTGTACAGGTTATCAAAGATGCTCTCAGGGGCCATCCATTTCACTGGCAGGAAGGTCTATATACAGAAACACAGGGATGAGGAACAACAGCTTTAATACTTGAACTGCAGTTCACAAAATACATTAAAGCATTTCTTTCATCCTTTTAAACGAATGATCAGATTTGCCCCTTTATCACAAACATAGTCAATCGGCCAAGATCTGTGTGGTGACCAAAGTTTGTTCCTTCAGTTTTCAGTGGAGTTGCAAGGCGTATGTAATATACATTGGTCTCCCAAAAGAATCTGACATAGACTTCCATTAATTTCATCTATATTAGCCTCTTAGCCTCATAGTGCAAAAATAAAAAAGCAAACTTTGGACTCATTAGAAAGGTCCAGTTTGGCTTTGTTCTAACATTTCTCTGCTGATCTGCAGCGCTTCAAAGATCAGATATTAAACGCTGCTATCTCTGGTTTCTAAAGACTACAATGAAAAGTGATGTCTTGTTGGAGCAGGAACATCAGTGATTAGTCAATGTTGACTCATATTTCAACACATAACTGTTGACTTTAAAAACCCAAACTTGTGCAACCCTTAATCTGGTTAATTATTCTAGTTTTTAATGAGTTAGAGGGAATAAAGTCAGTCACTTACACTTCCTTTGGACACATAGTTGTTGTCGTGCATGATGTCTCTGGCCAGTCCAAAGTCACAGATCTTCACAATCTTACCCTGAGACAGCAGGACATTTCGTGCTGCCAGATCTCTGTGCACACACTGCAGAGAGAGGGGAAAAAAACACCCATACAGTTCAATCTTTGCTTTATTTTCTTGATTATAATCATTTTCTCAGTTCTTCCACCCTTATTTTACTTGTCATTCTCTGCTACCTAATAAAAAACATCTGGCTTTCTTATATCTATTTCCATCTGTACCCGTCCATCTTCATCCTACAGCTCCCTTTCTTACAGGGTGGTCTGAAAATGTCCAGTTCTGCTCATTGACCTTAGACCCCCTATGGAACCAGCATTTAAAAGCCACTGAATCTTAATTAATACCTGTTCCATGCAATAATACACAGTAACCTGCACTCTCCTGCTCTATTTTGAGTGTTTGGGCTTTTCTCAGAGTGGTTTGAGCCCACGCAAACCAGGCTAGCGCTCAAGCCACTCTAACCCCTCAATTTAGACTGGTCAGCTGGGAGACATGACGGCTACTTTCTTAAACACAGAGAAGACTGTAAGGCTGGCTACAGCAGCAGCCACGCTCCGAGAAGGGCAAACACAGGACTTACAGAAACTGGAGCATGTGTAGTACTTAT
This sequence comes from Semaprochilodus insignis, assembly GCA_034552555.1. Classification (NCBI taxonomy): domain Eukaryota; kingdom Metazoa; phylum Chordata; class Actinopteri; order Characiformes; family Prochilodontidae; genus Semaprochilodus; species Semaprochilodus insignis. The sequence continues at coordinate 16,925,460 of CM067481.1, read as the reverse complement.
AGACATGCACATTTCCCTGCTTAGTCTGATTTGAAAATGGTGGGAATAAAGATGTTGGGAATGCAGCAATAATATATAGTATCTAATTCTGAGGGCCATTTAAAGGACAAACAACAGTGCATTTCAATCTCACTTCTGTCTGCTTGGACAATATTTCTATGGATGATATTTTCCATAAGGAACTCAAAACACACTAATAATAGCAGTCAATGAGCAGCTGCTTCATGACTTGTACATTTTCTTCTAAGATTTTGCATAGTGGTGTCAAAATTAATATGCTATTAAACACAATTCATATTTTAACTTATGAATGAACACATTTTAAATTACGCCATGAACACATTTTCCCTTCAAACCATCCAAGGCTATAGGGTGATGCCCAGCTGCTTGTGTGCTGTATGTAGCTATTACTAATGTCTGTAGCCCTCTGCTTTAAATACTGTATATGCACTATGTAAGTTGTGGCTTATGGAGACTTCTCTGGCGGAAATGTGGATTTGCATGCAATGTGCAGAAGAGCGTTTTATACCAAAGAGCATATTGTTGTGCTTTGGCCTCTTCCCTGACCAGATACATCTGATGTTTTTGAGCCCTTTTTGTGTGTCATCAATACATAATTCAATACATAAAATTCCTGCAAAATCCCACCTGATGCCTCTGACCTTCCAGGCAGAAGCATGTCACCCTCTTTTAACATAAAAATCTTACATAATGCCTTAAAAATCTTATTAAAAGTTATTTCCAGCTACTGCTGTGCTGTGAATTTGTTTATCATGGAAGTGCATCAAGTACATCAAATATGTTCTTAAAAACACAGTGGCAACAAAAGCCAGTGGGCTCAGATATGAGCCAGACAATAAGGCCTATGTGATTAAGCTCTAAAAACTACCCATAAAGAATGTGCTTAATCATGATTAATTACTTTAATCGGCTTAGTAATTTAGTCAATAAGCTTTCTGCTCAGTAAATGTGTCGAAATTATTTTAAAGGAAACAAACATCGGCTAAAAACGTTAAACTGAGAATGCTGAATCATAGGTGGTGAGAGATAGGTCAGACTCACGTTTTTGGAGGCTAGAAACTCCATCCCTCTGGCTACTTGATAGGTGAAACTAAGAAGATCCATCGTGGTCAGCCCCTCCGACTCATCGGACAGAAGCTTCTCGACCTCGCTCTCTGTTTGTCACATACACAGCCTCAATTAGCACTGCCAGCTTCCTGAATGCACCGCTGCACATGTGTGTGCACAACATGTGTGTCTGTGTTTATGTACATAAGCCATGAGTGTATTTTTAAAGGTCTGTTCTTACATGTCTTAGTGATGGCGGGGGGGAGGAATGCATTAGGCCCCACGGGCTACAATTACCTTTGGTAAGTGCAGGGTGCACAGAGTGCAATGCCCCACTTAGTCAGAGACAAGGGTGGACCCCTCCACCATCACTGGCAAAACATCAGTGTGTATGTAAGTGTGTGGGTGGGTGCGTGTGGGTGTGCTTTAGAGGATGCTACACCAAGCCAAACCAGACAGAAGCAGGCCAAACTGACCAGTATGAGCACAGGGAAAGAATCAAAAGAAAACAGAGGAGAGAGATAGAGAGAGAGACTGAGAGAGAGAAAGAGAGAGAGAGAGAGAGAGAGAGAGAGAGAGAGAGACAAACAACTAACTGCAAAGGAAAGGATAGAAAAACACTCCTTTAGTAAGAGTTTACCTTACTACTGAAGCACACACACACACAGTATGCTTTCAAACTTAAATTTTTAATTTTATTTAATGTTTTTCTTTTAATTTTAATACTTTTTCTTTTAATTGAGTTATGGTTTTATGTAATCTCTTCAGAAATGTCCACTAAAATATATGTAAAACTTGTATTAATAACAGTTTCGACTGAAAATAAACATATAAATAAATAAACCAGAGTGGTCTCTGGATTTTATGAAGTAATGTGAGTATGTTTCTTACCGTTGCTGTGTGAGTGTGATGGGGGGTGGTCATAATCGTCTCTCTGCAAGTGAATGTATTTGGAGGCTTCACTCATCTCCAGCATGGGAACATACTGCATAGTGTCTGCCTGCTTCATATCCATATAGTCACCTTTCTCCTCGAACGACAGGATCACGTAACTGCATACAAACACACATTACCGTTAGTTCCACAATTGATTGTTTATGTACTTCCAACATAATCAATCAATCTTCCAACAGCGTTTATATTACCAAACTGCCCATGTCATGGAAAATTGTATTTCCCTTACTCTTTTTGAAATAGAAGATATAGAGATCTCACAAATTTGTGCCAGATTCCCCACCATATAAACCATATATAAGAAAACAAATAACTATTTAGGATTCATGATGTTTGTATCCTATTACAGATTGGTCTAAATATGCTGGAGTGAAAGGAGCACACATTTCAGCCTAGGTGCTATATATCAGACTCAGAGTCCAGTGTTCACTGAGAAAGGGATTGGAAACAACATTTCCTAGTCATGTGATGTCAATAAGTATTGGCTTTTTCAAAGTAAAACACCCTTTGTTCACAATTAAACAGGAAAACATGGATTTTATATTACTGCCTTTAAGTAAAGCTGAGATAAAGTAATTGTTGCATATGGCAACCCCATGCAATAGAAGGTTAGGAGTAAACATAAAACACCAATTTTTGCTAACACAGTGTGAGATCATCGCTGGTGCACTGTATTCTCAGTGGTACACTTTTGCCCAGAAATGATCAATTTACAGTGATCCATTTATAATTTACACTGGTCAGCAGGTGGTCTGGGCTGCCAAGGTTACATCAGCATGATTTCACTGCAGAGTATACTCTGATTTTCTACAGTTCACCTCTCTGAAGAAGATAATTCCATCTCTTACTTTCTCTCTATTTGTGCTCTCCCTTCTAACATTCAACCACTCATTTCTCAATATTTCCTTGCTGACTCTATGTCCTTGCTATCTATCTATCCCTGTATCAGTCGTTGCAGTCACTCTGTCACTCCATCCTCTGAAAAACGATTGTACCGCTACACTCATCTAGTTAGAAGGAAACCCAACACCCTCAGCCCTCTCTCTCACTCAAAACAGCAGAATTTGATTAAGAGAAGACGCCAGGGCACTTACATGGCTCTAATTCAGCTCACGATCGTGTCATTAACTTCTGAATTGAAGGTTTTCTTGTTCTGAAGACAGTACAGCTTCATTTGAACTGTTAGTGGGACAATTTATCACTGTATGTGCTTCTGTTTAGTGCTCAAAATATCCCTATCTGTGATAAGATTTCAACTGGCACTGAGGGTGCATGTGTCACTGATAATTTCAGGGATGTTTTCACAAACATATCTGCATATGTGTCTATTTTGAAGACATTATCTGTTTATTCCCCATCTTCATGAGAATGCTTGTAATCTACATATGCGTGTGTGCTGCTGACCTCCGGCTGCTCTCATCAGCTGGGTTTATGCCGAAGATGTCCAGGTCTTTCTTGGCCTTTTCAGGGTGCCGGCTCAAAAAGCCATCTCTGTTTTTATGCAGATAATTCACCAAGTCTCCATAGAAACAGTACTCTGTGATTATGTAGATTGGACCTGAAAAAAAGAGATAACAAGCGAGAGAAAGGGAGAAAAAGAAAGAGAGACAGTGACACAGCAGAGAGAGAGAGAGAGAGAGAGAGAGAGAGAGAGAGAGAGAGAGAGAGAGAGAAACGATGAGAAGGCTGTTAGGCTACAATCTAATCTTATCAGAGGCTTGTAAAGTGCATATAAGCAGAGAGAGGGAAGCAATAAACTCTGCCTGTTAAAATACCGCAGCCGCAGAGGGCCATAGGAGACACCGCCCTGAACACAATACCAGCTCCAAATATGTTATGTTTGTGTACATACAATTTGTGTGTTCATAATGTGAATAAATGTAATAATTGAAAGCGGTGACACTGTATTGATTTTTCAATGTTAAAACTGACTTATATTAATAATCAATAAAATACAAACTTATTTTTGGCCAGTATAAAACTGACTATTGTCTATTTTCAAACAACAACAACAGTCATGTGTATTGAGTGTTTTTTCTGAATCGCACTGAATCATTAAATTGAATCGAATCATAGTTAAATCTTAAATTTCGTGATGCACTGAATCCTCGCCTAAATGGCTATAATCAAATCTAATCTTAATGAGGTCTTAGTTGAGTTTGGTGTGTGTACCTGATTTGGTGCATGCTCCCAGCAGATTGACAATATTGAGGTGAGGGCCAAGGTGCGTCATGATCTTCAGCTCTGACATCAGTGCTTGTTTCTCGCTGGAGCGTGCTGTCGCTGAGGGAACAATCAAATCATGTCAACCAATCAATTGAGCAATCATACATAAGAGCCGTCAGATCATTTGAGGGCAACATATTAAGCTCCAACAACTGTTTTGACTGCATGAGTGAAATTATTGTGTTTCATTATATTTATGATATTGTGTGTGTTATATGGAGCTGTTCTGTGCAGGTGATCGATTGACTCACGTTTAAGCATCTTCACTGCCACCTTCATGACTGGCTGAGAGCGACTAAGTCCATATGCGGTGCCCTCCACCACCTTACCAAAGGCACCCGAACCCAGGATACGCCCTGTGACACATACACACATGCATATCACATATATTCCCCTACAGCACAGAATGACGTGGTCTGTCTGTACTTTTTTTTTTACATCATTTGAAAACACCAGCTGCACTATAAAGTGTGTAAACATTTCATGAAGAATTACTCAAAAAGGAAAAGCTTCTCATAATAGCAAACATGAACAGCTTCCTGCAGGCCCCCATAGTGGCCATTCTCACAGCGGAATGGAAATCGGTTCAAAGACTTAAATGATTGTTATCAGATTGACTAGGACACTTCACTGTGAAATGTTGTGACTCTGTTGAGCTGGTTTTGTAAATCATGCACATTTCCATCACACAAATACATTCGATGGACTTTATCGAAGAAAAAAAATGGAGAGGGAGAGGGACCTCCAAAACAAATAGAAACGGCTATTATGGCAGATGAAAAGGGTAAGCATTAAGAGGGTTTTCCTCCTTCCCTGCTTTCTGCCTCTCATACAAAGTTATAAAAGAAGATATTGTCGCTGTCAGAACAAAACCTTCTATCTCTATTTTTCTGAATAGGATTGAAAATGCCAGCTTCCCTTCACACGGTGTCAAAATGAACAGAATAGCAGAAATGTACAAAAATGACTTGGAATAAAACCTTATTACATTAACTTCCAGGTTATTTTTTTTTTTCATTGTCCTGTAACATTATTAATTTGGAGCTACAAGTTTTTGCTCTGACAGTGGCAATAACAGTGGTCCGCTAACCACCTCATGCATCTCCATTGGATAGTCTTTGGTCTAGCAATTGTCAGCGGTCTACTGAAACCCAATGAAATAGATTGCCTTCCCCCATTTTAAAAGCATGGTTCTACAGCAAAAGCCTCTGTGGTGCAGCCACCAAGTGGGGTTAATGTATGGCTACTTAAGAGAGACTTTTGTGGTCTTTCAGCTTTACTGTTATGGCTTTATGTTAGAGAAAAACTCTTTGATCACTGAGTCATGACCACTCCTGATCCTCCCAGGGACCGCCAGACACACAACATACACATATGCCACATATTGGTGCTGCTGGTATCACAAGACAGTGACCACATCTGATTGGAACAAGCCAAGGACAAGACCACAGTCCAACTGATTACCACAGCAGCTGCAACATGACATAACAAACACTGTTGAGGCAAATGCCCAGAGAGCCAGGAGGGCTGTTTAATCGTTGGTGTGTATGTGTGTGTGAAACTCACCCAGGACGAGGCCGTCACGTGGGAACTCCCAGCGCGAGTCATAGGGCAGCTGCATGGGGTCCACATAGATGTACTCGTGTCCATCTGGACTGACTGACTCGATGACCCGCCACCTGATTTCATAGCGTGGCTTCTGCAACACACACAGGGAAAGACACACGTTAAGCTAATTCCAGAACAGAGGTTATGGCCACACTGAGTAAAACTGCTCAACTGTAAAGCAACGTAAAAAGTCATACAGTGAACTGATTTGAATCAAATTTGTACATAAATTTCAAATGAATAAAATATCATCAGTGCCAAAAGAAAAACATGTATCTCCTGTACTTTACAGGAGATGCCAAAACCCTTCTTTTAATGTAAGGTAATATAAAGAGATTATATTCCCAGTGATTTTGGAGCAATTCTATTGGTCTATTCATAATGAACATTTTTCTAGACAGCAAAAATAAATAACATCATTACAGTTTTGTCTTTGAGTTTGCAAATTTTTGTATTAATGTAATACAATCTGAACACTGTAGCACTTTTTCCAGTGTTGCTTTATATTACATATACTGGTGTACACCCAGCTAATGCAAGAACATTGTTTAAAGTCACATGATAATAATAGAAAACTTAGTTTGGGTTCTTTAAAATCAAGCCGATTGTGTTATGTACATCACGCAACACTGCAGGTTGGGAGCTTGAGTGAACAAGAATGAATGAATAAATGAAAACAAACAAGAGAATGAATGAGTGAGTGAATTAAATGACTTGGCAAGTAAGGGGAAGCATGTGAGCAATTGAATGAGTGAGTACAAATACAAAGCAACTGTATGAGTGAATAAATGAATGAATGTGTGAGTACCTGTTTCCAGATAATGACCAGCACAATGAGTGAGATGATGACAATGACCAACAGCACCAGAACAGCAGCCGCCACGGTGAGCTCCGAGTGCGGACCTGAACACATCATCATCACCATCATCATCACCATCACCGTCATAACCTCTAAAATCATTACTGTGAGCAATGCAGCAAAAGGGGAACTGTCATTATGACTATTTGTCTGCTTTACAGAATAGCACATATAATAGAACAGTGTTAGTGAGAAGAGAAAAAAGAAAAGAAGTGATGGTGAGATCTGAAAAAAATCTAAAAAAGATGATATTACGATATTAATGATGATAATTATTGTTACTGTTACATTACGTTACAATATGCTTTCCTAAGCAATTTGTGGATATATTCAGTACTTAAGAACACTCACCACTTTTCAATAAGTTCTTTTTAATTGGATTTTGTGCAACACAACATTTGAAATGCTGAATAGAACCCTTCAAGTATCACAATATATTTTTGCAGTATCGCCCACCCAGTACTTATAGGCTATAGGTATAAGTACTTTTACAGATATCATTAAAATGGGAATGTAAATCATACTTTGTTGTGCAGGCAAAAACATGTGAGAAAATCAATTACAGTTTGTTTATTTTTGTTGATTTAATAAGATTTTTGGCCATTGACTGTGACTAAATACAACCCTATACAGTAATTTAGTTTAAAGCCACACTACAGAAGTTTTGGGGGTTTGGAGACTTTTCGGGTAGTAATGTATAACATTTTGTAACAGAGGTGGTGCTTCTGACCTCTTACCCGAGTGGATAAATCTGATTATTGAAACAGAGTGTTACCAAGCATGAAAGTAAATTATTTTATAACTACTTTCATTACCAAATACTCATCAGTATAATGTTGATTTTGCATTTAAGACCCAAGCATCAAACTGGGCCTTCTTTCTGCTATAAAATACACATAGTTCAGCTTTAATTTCATCTTTATACTGCTTTTTCCAATATTTGGTTTTGACCCTCTTGCCACACTCGGTGAAATTATTTACCTTGTAACTCATTATTTGAAAAATGGCCAACAGCAACTGCATGGATAAACAAGTAAAGCATATGGCGTTTGGATTTCCTTTTGAGAAGTGCAGCATCAGGCCACATGAGAAATCTATCAGCAGTTCACAACATGGACAGCCTGACAGGACAGCAGAAGCCTGACAGAATAAAGCTAACAGCTGTAAGTGCTATCAGTGAAGAGTAGCTTTTGGTAAGCTTGAGTTTCTCTAAGTCAAACAAACACACAGGACAAGAAGCAAAAGGAATGTGATGAGTGCTGAGTGAAGTTGTGACAAATGGGAAAAACACTGAGTAGGAATGAAGGTGTTAATGCTAACGCCTGTTAATTAATGCTAATTTATAAGTAAAGTTTTACGGATATCAACATATGACTACAGTATCTTAAAAGTGAAAAAGGACCTACACTGTTCAACTATTCCTAAATAGAGCTAACTGCCCCTTATACAATTGAAAGGGTGCAATTAAAGGGGGTTAAGGCAGTAGCTTAATTTTCTGGTTTACCTGATAACCACTGTAGTTTGGCAATATTCACAAGACCTGCGCGATATGTTGAAAATAACCTAGCTGTGATTATATTGCTACAAATTCCAGGTGCAATGTGCCATACTGCATATTAAAACACACTGTGGAACCTCTAATGAGATGCAGTATTTTGAACCACATCTGGAATGTGATTGAGAAAGCTGGGAATGTATATGTGCATAAAGGTGTAAAGGTATATGTGTATGAATGTATGGTGACATGAGAGCCTAGAGAGCTGTTCTCACCGCTGGAAACCAGTTTGACCTCCCGGGACACTGCGGCCATGTCATTATGGGCCAGGCAGCGGACAGCCAGCGTGTTCTCCAGATGGCCGAAAATCACCTGACTCTCCAGCTGGTTGTCCTGGTCGATGTGTGTATCCACTGTGATCCCTGTGGTGTTGGTTTGAAGTGGTGACCACTGGCTCGAGTCATTGGCACAGCTGGGGAAATGCGAAGAGGAGTGAATATGATTATGTCACTATTACGTCATTATGTCACGACTGTAGTCACTGTAGTTGAGTTCCAAAGAAAAAGACATATAACTTACTGAGCATTGCTTATTATTTGCTTAGTATCAAATATGAGAAATGAATCAAAAAATAAAATCCAATAAAATAAGAAAATGGTGGATAAATAAGCCAAAGCAAGAAAGAGACACTACTGCTGTTCTGCTCTTATGAGTGACTGCTAAAACAAAATGTAACAACAAAATGAAAGATATAGTAAAATAACACAGATGCAAGGGGAGGAGCTAGTCCACATCTTACTGTTTGATGTTTTTACAGATGTACCACTCCACCTCAGGGATAGGGGACCCTCCAGCGATACACACCACGGCTTGGCCCGCTGCTGAGCCATGATGAAGGTCCATCAGGTCCACAATCACTGCAGGAACTGCGGCACATGCATAAAAACCATTGGAATAAGCACAGATACAAAGCAATAAATGGATTTCTAGAAGTAGTCTAATTAGCTAAATATGACAAAAGCACACAGAGCAGCTTCAACAGAAACCGGTTGGTACAGATGGTAAAGATGATAAAATATGAATACATATGCAAACACAAGCAAAAAAGAAATGGGTGAACAAAAAAGTAAACATAAACAAAGAAGGCCCAAGGGGCAAATACATGCAAATGCAGGTAAATTAAGCTGTGACGGAAACATCTGCAGGTTCAGGTACAGAACGAGTGAAGACAAATGGACAGGGGGAAAATGACAGGGCTTCACACATTCCTGAACTTCACCTTTAACCTGCAGGCTGAAAGAATGGGTGGCACTCTGGCTGCCTATCTCAGCTCTCACTGTATAGTTGCCGCTGTCCTCGGCCTTAGCTCTAATCAGAGTGAGAGTGCTCTGGTACCTACAAAGACATAAAGTAGCTGTGGTTAGTTTTTCTTATGTTGATGACACAAAAGGGCTAAGGAGCGAAATGAATACATAGTAAATACATGGTATCAGTCAAAGGTTTGACCATGCAAACAATTTTCATCTTTTACAGTATTCAATAATATGACACTCTGAAATAACACATACAGAGCAATATGTGTTACAAAAACTATATATATATTTTATTTTTTTAACCATTTTTTTGCCTTGATGCGGCCTTATACACTCCATGGCATGGCATTCTCTTTTGCCACAGGTTTAACAATGTTCCTCATATTGCCACTGTCCAAAAAACACAAGATTGTAGATGTGCATGACAGGACAGAAATGTTCTTTATTTTAAAGCGTTTGAGCATTTCTACTGGTCCATTGAAAATTGACACAATGTAAAGAGCAGCTATTTTTCTATTTAACATATTATTTTAACTTTTCTATTTAAATTTGTCTTTAAAACAAATTCTAGCATTTAAGCTCTTAAGCCTTTTGATCAAAAATGTCCTTATGACTCCAAAAAAGGACCGGTGTTTTAAATAAGCATTAACATTGAATGTCTTTGTCTTCATGATACTGAATACATTAGACCTAAGACTTCATGCAGCTATGATACAAGCTAGCACTTTTTGCAACAGTGACATGGAATCCTTGATCTAAATACACAAATATAACATGAGTATGTGCATGTCCCAGGCATCTAACCTGGTTTCACTGATTGTCCGGAGGGAGGTGGCAATCTCAGCGGAAACGTCACCCAGGACGTTGCCATCCTTCAGCCACGTGACTTTGGGGATGGGGAGAGCGTCGATGTCCACCTTGAACTCGCGAACATCATCCAGTTTGGCCGTTTCCACAGGGGCAAAAGCAGGAGACAAAGACACAAACTCCCTCTCTGGAGAGGCACAGGAGCACAGGGAATAGCAGAGAACAGTTTATTTCACCAGGCATGACAAGATAAGATAAGATAAGATAGCCTTTTATTATCCCACATGGGGAAATTTGCATCGTTACAGCAAACATGATCAATTATGGCCAACATGATCAATTCCTACACATTTAATTTACTGCTGCTTAGCCTGAGGAAAGCCTTCAGGAATCTGAATATTTGTTTGAAAACAGGCACAAAAGTGATTAATTGTTTAGCAGTTAATATTCTTCATCTGTCTAACCTGAACTAATGATAAATGAGGTCAACACAAAGAAAAACATTTCTATAATCAATATAACGTAGTTACATTATGTCAACAATATGTCCAAATGTTTTTCCAGTGGTGCTGAACTGGGCACACATGGAATATATATTATCTCCATAGGAAAGCACTACCAGTAATGAAGGGAAGCTATAGAGCAGCTGCTTTAAACTTGCAAATCCAATATCTTTGGTAGGAGCAGGAGTAGCGTTTGTGGTCTAGAACTATTCACCCAACGTTATTACCTGACCTCATTAGTGCAACAAGGAGTGACAAAGGGGGAAATGTTGAACTAGCAATCTACAGACTTTTGGACATACAGCATGTACAGCTGCATATGCAAAAGTTTGAACACCCTTCCACATCTTCTACAGGGAACAAACCTAATAAAGGCATTTCTGCTTTTTCGTTTAATGCACAATTTGTTTATGTTTGTTTGTTTGTTGAATTTTCTGTTTAACAGGCCCGAAAAAAGAAAACACTAGAGGAAGAACAAGAATGTTCCGTTACTTTTGCACTGGCAACATTTTATGTTTTATTCTTTCCAATATGTTAAATGCAGCAAATAAAAAAATAAAGTAATTGTGTACTGAACATGGAATTTGACCAGGAATGGCTAAAGTTTGTTATACAACTATGTTGAATAAATTGCTTTTGACTGTAAATTGTGCTTTAGGGTGCATATTGCGTGTGCTTCATACCATAGACAGTGATGGTGAGTTCTTTAGTTTGGCTCTCATTGCTCATAATGTCGGTAATGGTGCAGGAGTAGATTCCACTGTCTTTAGCAGTGGCTCTAGACACAGTCAGAGTGTACTGAATCTCCTGATCTCTCTTATTCTCCTTTACTGTCTTCACTCCGCGACCAGCCTGAGAGAGAGAGAGAGATAGATAGAGAGAGAGAGAGCAATAGACAGAAAAAAGGTTATTTTCACTTATACATATAACAAAAATGTTATCTTACAAGTTAATAGTAGTACTGTCTCAGATAACAAGTGGGAAGTGGCCTGTCTTGTTGTACAGTTGTGTATATTTCATACTTAAACCCACAAGCAATCACTTCGAAAAGCACATCCATCCATTTTTCGCATGTGATATTTGTATTGCAAAATTCACTCTCACTATCCCTCTCTTTATTTTTATTCCTTTCTAATTTCATACACTACCTAAAGATAACTCCATGGCAATTGGGTATATGCTAGAAATGCTTTAGATAGAGATTAGCTCAGTATTTCTTTAATAAAGCATTGTGGTTGGCATGTTTTTGGAACATGTGATATTTAGAATAATATTCCATTTGTCTCTCACATGACTGCCAGGATATTTCCAGCGATCCTCCAGCATCTCGCTGCCTTTTGCCACACAGTTCACTGTGAGAGGCTCTCCAACTAATAGGGCGTTTTTCTCAGCCTTCAGCTCAATACGCAACTCGGGGCCTCCTGAGGAAAAGAGACAGATAAGAGAGAGAGAGAGAGAGAGAGAGAGAGAGAGAGAG
>CM067481.1:16900709-16912776 GCA_034552555.1 Semaprochilodus insignis | reverse complement strand
GAGAGAGAGAGAGAGAGAGAGAGAGAGAGAGAGAGAGAGAGAGAGAACCACTTTTTTGATACCAATTTAGATAGGGAAACACTGATACCAGATAGCCAGATAGCTAACTCATATTTCTTTAAAAACTACTGTGCATTAATTTTGGCATATATCAGGTTCAACCCAGCTTTTTAGCATTTGCCAGAATAACCTAAATGCTAATTTGCTCCCGTTTCACAGCACATCTTGTTTGAGGTACTGTGGTCTGTTAGTTTTAGGCTAACACCAGCCTCTAAAAGTTTCGAAATCCAGCATCACAAAGTAGGCTTGCTCATAGACTACCACACTACCCCCTAGACTACCCCCACTTTGGTGATGATTATGTTGCACTAATGTGGAAATGGTCTACACTTTTGAGTCACGTTTTTCAGCATTCATGCTTACACAAATACAGGCTCACCTGTCCAGCCGTGGACGATGTACTCATCACTCTCGTGCTCCTCACCATTCACCAGGGCCCGGCACACATATGTTCCAGCAGTGAAGAGGCCCAGAAAGCCCCTCTTGCTGTCATAGAGAGCATGTACAGGCTGCTGGGTCTCCACATGGATCAGAGTCACATTAGCATTGGGGTCAGACACACGGCACGGAACCTCCGTCTCCTCGTGACTCGTCAGCACATGGTTAATAAACGGCACCAGAGATGGCACAAATGGCACTTTTGGATCTGGGTGGAACAATAATGTGTGTAAGAATGAGAAAGAGAGAGACTTGGGCCTAAAAACAGAATTTTGCTAAATAAGGTTGCACCATTGGTAGCAATAACTTAAAAAGTGTGTTAAAGTGAGGGTTTGGGTAAGATTCAAAGAAGCAAAAGCATGGACAAAAATCAGGCTTCAACATGGCTGCTACTACTGTTCGCTATGCAACATATGCAACACACTGCCTAACACACTACCTAAATTTATATCTTTCTGAGAGTGAGATTACTATATAAAGACATACGATTCGTTCTAAAAAAACTCTTTCAAAATCCAACCTTACCTGACACCGCTGATGTTTTTGTTTTTCAGGTTTTACAGGGTGAAAACCTGAGTAGTAACCTGAGTAGTAATGCATGCGTCTATGTTTTATGGTGTTTTTATTGCTCCCGGCTCAGTACTGCTACTTCTTTCAGTTTTAACAACAATATCTAATGTAGTGCAGCTTTAACAGCTCAATTAACCCAAAGCAAGTTCATAATGATTTAGGCCAGTAGTTTGTACAGAGCTAATTTGTGAGATGCAAGCATCAATTATTTAGCCAAATCATTCCTGTAGCTCAGGTACAAAATGAATGTAGCAAACTTCAAACACCCAAGCATGTTTTGATTGACTGAATGCATTTTGGTTACATTGAAAAATCACTTTAGGATCATCTCAGAAGGCAGACGTGTTGAATGTCGTATGGGTTCTATGATTTTGGCCATGTTCTTTGTGCTTTGACATGTCTAGGTTCCCCTTAGGGTTGTTAACAGAATACATACAGACACATCTGAAACCCAATCCAGTAGTTTTCAATGGTGGTAAAGTAAAATGTATTCAAATGTGTAATAAACAAATGTGGTGGAACACAAGACCCTGTGAGCATCAGTGCTCTCCTTATTTCCTCTTCCCTCTCCCCCGCCACTTTTCTCTCTCGGCCATACCTGGCACATAGACATAGATGCTGGCCTCATCAGTCTGATTTCCGTTCTGATAGTAGCAGGTGTAATCTCCCGTATGTATCGCTGTAGCATTGTCCACAGTCACCGTGGATACAAAGACACCTCTCTTATCTTCAAGCGTCGGTTCATTGCTGTAGACAGGGCAGCTCCAGGCCAGCTCTGCTTGACCGCGACACGTCAGTTTGAATGTGGAGTGAAGAGAAACCACCATAACTTCTTTCCTAGGCCAGATAACTGGAGCCAGCATGGATTGCAGCAACTGTGGCTCAGCAGCTGAAGTAGATATGTACATGCACATTGTTACTATACAGTCCACACAGGCAACCCGTAAATGTCTACTGATGTTATTGTTAATTTGAATACAGTAATTAAATTATATAGTTACATAAACTATATAGTTAGTTACATACGAAAAACATTTCCTTTATTGACTTGTTTCTATTTGGTTCTATTTGGTTTTAGATGTTTGTTTCTTGTATAAAACTACAAAAATGTTATAAGCGTAAAAATGCAGGATATGAGTCATCATAAATCTATAGTTACTACGCTAACATAATTTGTAAGATTAGACCAAAATGACAGTATCTGAAAGAAATACTAATCCAGGAAATCAATAGTTGGAGGCATGGTATTTTACCTTTGACTTCAAGCTTGAAGGAGAACTCAGAACTCCGTGATCCAGCAGATGCTACGATTTTGTATGCGCCACTGTCCTCTTCCTCAGGGTGCCGCAACACCAAAACACTCTCATACCTTGACAGGACAGAGATGGGCTTTAAGCTAAACCCTGCTATTCAAACAGGTTGCTCCCGGACTGGGATATGACATATGTCTTATACACTAATATCAGACTGTCACAAATCAGTAAACAGATTAGGAATCACATATTAGTGACTTTGACAAGGTATAAGCGATTACTGTGCTTATTAGTTCTGCTAATATCTTGGAGCAACACATGGACTACTAATGGAACCGGCCTCAGTGTGACACAGCATTGTGCACAGCATGTCCTGCCGTATAGACCGTACCTTTTGTCCTCTAAAAGAGTGGTCATGGTGTTCACATAGATGCTATTCAACACGTGATCATCTTTGAACCATGTAACCTTAGGAGGGGAGTCAGATTTGATATAGATGGTGAACTCAGTCTCCTCCAGGAGAGAGGCAGTTTCCACTGCTCCAATCCCACTGTGATCCAGAACCACGAAAGACGTCTCTGTAAACCAGAGATAAAAACAGACAGAAAGAGTACGTTAGAGAGAATTCCCATGAGCATGAGTTAAGCTATTTCAAAAAATAGCCAACAGCTCTGAGAACAAACGAAACAAAAAACACTAGACAATGAGATCATGTTAACTGTCATTATCATCTTTGTACTCTGCTATATTAGCATGTATGGTCAAGCTATCCCTTTAACCCCTCTTGTACTATACATTTAGAGTTATTTTGTGTTGTAGTGGAGTGTTACCGTGTACAGTGACAGTCACAGTGGAAGACTTGGTCATGTTAGTGTTCTGCTCAGTGACAGAGCACTCATAAAAGCCGGAGTCAGGCACCATGGCATGCTGGATGCTAAAGATGTACAAAACCTTATCGGGAAACGTCTGCTTCATCTGAACAGCACCTACAGCCTGGGGTGGAGAGAGACAGAGAGAGAGAGGTTACACCAAATCAAATCACACACGGCTGACCATCAAAAGTATGGGGACACTTTGCCCTCTTTTGAATTTATAATTTTCTCACAATTATTTTTAATTAAGCAAGAAAAATTCCAGCAGAGCCGTCTTGACGTTAAATGGTGCATAACTTTGATAAACATATTAAAAAAACATTTGGCCCAAAGGTGGTTTAAACAAGAGTGCTGACATCACAACAACAAGATGATAACGTGCAGAATATGGCATTATGTCCAAGGTAGTACCTCGTTTGCCTTCCTGTTAATTGCAAACTGCCAGCAATGTTTGGAAGAGCTAGGTGTCTTAGAAGTGTAGATTACGCATGTACTGCATACATCCTTTATTGCGCCATCTCTCTTTATCATCCACTACACTCTCTGTAAAGTACACCTCCCAAAAGATCTGCTTATGTCTTTTTCTCTCTCTGTCTATCTTTCTCCAGCTCTGGCTTCAGCAAGTGGCATTTGGTAGAGCGTTCATTTTTCAGTGGAGATGAATTCTTCCTTACGGGGGGCCGTAAAGGAGCTACAAATCTCAGCAGGAACCTGTTTGGGTCTCTCCTAGAAGAAAAGGCATCCACTCCTATCTGGATCTTCTAGTTTCTGTTACACAACCATCTAAACTTCTACTATATTTACAACATATGTCCAAATGGTCATTTGGAGAAAAAACATTTCTGATGCTGCGTTGTTCAAAAAACTGCAATGGCTTGTGGACACGCATTAAACCCCACACACTGGCAAAGCCATCGTAAACACTCTTGACCAAATGGTCAGCACTAAGAGCTCTCCTTTGATCTTTCAGTGACATAGAGCCACGCACTTACTTGGCCTTGCACATGTACATAGATCACCAAAAAGCATATTGCATAATCACCCAGGGAATGCACCCATATGTTTTCTTATCTTTCTCACACAAACATTCCTTAGTTTCTCACACACAACATCTGTGTCAGACATCCAAATGCCACAGAGGTTAACAAGGTCAAACGGCACCTTTAACAAGGATCTTTCGTCTTGTTTCAACTGACACCCTCCATTTTACACATTTGTAAAATTGACACATGCTGTCACTTCCCGTGTTGACCGACATCATAAGTCACGGCACAAGAACACTTTTCTGCATCAGTCAAACCAATAAGAGTAACGGCTACCTATATGTATATAGCCACAATATGTAGGCAGTAGATTCATTAGACTGAATCTAAACATGACAAAACCCTAGAATCAACGGAAAAACCATTTTGGTGTATTAAAGAACTTGCAATGGATGTTTTCTTGAAGACTCATTTATATTCTGCTTTCATTGTTTCCCATGTAATATGTCTTAGAATCTAATAATCTCTGGAATGCAGGGGGCTAAACGACCTCTACATATGTAAAGGTTCTATACACTGTTATTAAAAATACTGCTTCCTGAATGGTTTTTCGGGTCTGGACATCCTTCTTTAAAGAACCATCAGTGGCATCACTCCATAAACCCTTGTAACATCTTTATTTTTGCGAACAAGAGAAGGGGTGGGACAGGCAGAAAAGAAAGATCTTCACCTGCTTGTTGGTGTGCAGCCACTGCTGGACATACATGTCTCCAGGTGGAGTCTCACAGGTGAGGTTGAAGGCTTCTCCCTCTTTCACTTCCTGTGGAATGACTCTCAGTTCCACACTGAAATTTATGTCTGCAAGGAGCAAACACATGCACAGTTGTCATTTGCCAAACGAGCGTTTAAAACAACTGTCCATTTTACTTGTACATAGAATTAGGCTTACCAGATTCCAGATTCGCCACTGTGTACACTTCGCTCTGGACTGTCTTGCCATTCACAACAGTCTCACACACATACATGCCAGGAGAAAATCTGCCTAAGAAACCCGCTTTGGGATGATAGTCTGCGTGGATCTCCTCTCCACTCTGCAGATTAAGGAGAAGCACACTGAACTCTGGGTCCGTGACACGACACGGAATGATGAAATTCAAGTCTTCAGCCTGATGAGGGTCTGGTTCCTCTGGTACAAATGGAACCTCAGGATCTATGGGGTATGGGAGATGGGACATTATCCTCAAGCACATATAGGAACAGAAGGGTCAACATATTCCTCTAGGAATATTTCACATGTGATCTAAAATAATGGATGAGCACTTTAGAAAAAGTTAAATATATTGTAATTGTTCAAAAAAACTTTAAAAGAGGTGAAAACCAAATTAAAGGACAGCCTCTTGGTTCAAACAACAATAAATAAAAATCAAAAAGAAGACTTTTTTTTCCCATTTTGAAAGATTTTAATGTGTTTTAGTCGAATATTAGAGTGACCAGATTTCCTCATCTTCCAGGAACAGTCCCCTTTATAATGGCTTGCCCCAGGCTGAAACTGTCCCTGGAAATGTCCTTGTTTTTCACTGTGAGTTAAAAACACCCCGGAAAATCCTAAGAAAGACCAGCAGCAGAGCAGACGCTCAGTCACCTCCCAGTTTGCTCATTTTGGCCAACAGAGGGTGCTGCTGCTACTAACCACTTCTACCACTTACTGGCCGAGTTTTAGAGAATACTACTGTGTAAAACTTCAGCACAAGCTAGCAAGCGTCCACAACACCACCACAAATATCTTGTTTAGACACAAGTTAACCCAGGTATTAAAAGCAGGAGTGGGCTTACAGGGCTAATACTACCAGGTTATAGGTGGATTATCTGCTTTGTATAGGCATACACAATCTACCAACAGTGCATCATTTTTTTAAACTGTGGCACTTTTTCAGCCATCGATAAAAGACATATGGCATATGTTAAAGGCAAGAAAAGCAACAAATCTAAATCTTTTTTTACTATCATTTATTAATTTCTTTATTGAATGTTCCATAATTATATGTGGAACCGAAGCGTAAAAAGTGTTTTGTTGGTCCAACCTAAAAAAATTACCTCAGTTTGTTAAGAGCAAAAAAAATAAAATAAATAAAAATAAAAAAACACTGAACGCATGATTCTTTCAGTCAAAGTAATTGTTTGAATTGAGTAAAACATATTCAAATGCTTGTAACATTTTTTTTCACAGTCTGGAACTGGTTTTATTTAATTTTATAGATAAAAACACTGAATATTTGAAAGCTTTATTGACCACCAAACTGGAAATGTCCCTGGTTTTCATTTAGAGTATGTGCCTCTTAATTTAGAGACAAAACAGAAATGAGCTCCTACAGAAAAAAGTGCAACCTAATTTGTACTCAACTCAAAAATGACTTGGATTGCAACACTTGTTCGATCAAAGTCCCCTTTTTTAGGTTGAATAAACCAAATTCATTTGCTTGTAACAAATTAGAGTATTTTTTAGAATGGACCAATGAAACACTTTACAGTGATATACTTCCACTGGGTTTTCAGGTTCAAAATTCCAAAATACACGTCAAAACATAGGAGGAATCATGAATGAGCTGTTTAAAGGATGTCTATTGACCAACATGTTCAGAAAAGGAATCCTAGTTTAGTCTAACCAGTAGCCCCAGAACCGAGGGTGTAATAGAATTAAAGTAATGTCTTCCTCCACCAGAGAGGCAGGAAAGTGGGAGGTGATGACAATCAAACGAGCGCGGAGCATTAAAACAGGCCCTGGCGGGTTACATGAGTATGGCGCTGAGTTCCTGATCACGTCTTACTATAAAAGAGAAGAGCCCTAATAGTACAACTGTTCAGAGAGTGCTGAGAATACAAGGAAAATGTATTTAAGGGGGAAAACCTGTGTAATTATTCAGTAAACACACATTTGAACTATGTGCTGACTGTAACAGGATGTTTGCTGTAACGCTTACCCGGAACGAAGATGTAGATGCTGGCTGTCTCGCTGTCCCCATCATAAACACATGTGTAGGGTCCAGTGTGGAAAGCTGCGGCGTCCTCTATCAGCAGCGTGGCCGTGTAGTATCCCGGCAGCACGTGCGTGTTCTTCGGTAACGGCTCTTCCCACGACACGGCCTCCTTCCCAGTACAGCTGATATTGAAGACCGAGTGCGGCTTTAACACGAACTGAGTTTGATCAGAAACGATGGTCGGTCGAGAACGACCACCCGCGACCTTCCACACATCTGCACGGGGTAAACATACAGCACACAGTCAAGCGCTGTCTCGGGTTGTACGGCAACAAAAATGGAGGCATTTACTGCAAACAAACTGTTTATTATTTTTATGTTAGTTTTTTTATTCAGTTATTGTATTTAAAGTTCTTATTTCTTTTTCACATTCGTTTTTATTCCAATTGTTCTTATATTTTCTTCCAATATTTTGGAATTCCACCAATTTTCTGCACAGTTCAGTGGTCGAGATGTAGGCAAAATCATTCAGAGTGGTTTGATCTGAAAAGGTTGATTGACATCTTTACAGTGGTGGTGAAGGTGACCAGATGTCACGATGTCTGCAATACAAATACAGCTATTTTACTAACCACCCAAAACCAGCACTGAACCTACATCTCAAAACTACCGCTTCAGGCACCGTGTTCACAGACGTTGCTGTGAGGGAGCTTTAAGAGGCATTCAGCTCTGGCTTTTTGGTCTGGCTTCCATCACCACCACCACCGTGAAGAGCTCTGACTCAGTAAGTTTCCCAAGAGCGGAGCGTCTCACATCTAACCACTCTGGCCTTTTATTATTTCACCATGCATAATTCCAGAAATTTGTCGTCCTTTACGTTTTCTTTCTTTTATTCGTTATTTTTTTCTTAATTTTCATTCTTTCCTCCTGTCCTTCTTTCTTTCCCTTACCTGCCAATGTGCCTAGCAAGACAACCCCCAGAAGGAGATGTGTCTTCAGAGCCCCCATGGTCCCTCAGCAGAGTTCAGCTGGAATGAAAGGGGA
This sequence comes from Semaprochilodus insignis, assembly GCA_034552555.1. Taxonomy (NCBI): domain Eukaryota; kingdom Metazoa; phylum Chordata; class Actinopteri; order Characiformes; family Prochilodontidae; genus Semaprochilodus; species Semaprochilodus insignis. The sequence continues at coordinate 16,904,581 of CM067481.1, read as the reverse complement.
GAGCTGAGTTATACCTCTGCAACTTTCAACTTGCTGTTTGTGTCTAAAAGAACATAACACTCTGAAATCTTCCTTTTTTAAGGCTATCTGAGAAAAGATGGTGTGTTTATTCTACTCTTCCTCTCATAGAAGACTCAGATCTCTGTCTGAGTGAGAGAGGGGATTCCCTGTATTATCAGATCAGCTTTAGTGAAAACTGCACTCAATCATCCGCAGCAGAGCACCAGCTGAGCTCTGTCCTAGAGCACGTCTATAAAAACGCTGGACGCTGCAGACTGAATAAACCGACGCCAGTGTGTCAGAGAGCGGAGCTGAGCTCAGATAACCCCGCTGTGGTCACTAGGGGGCGACACAGTACAGGGTTTAGCAGAGCGGCCAACTCACCGCAGCCGTTTGTGCGGACAATGGGCTGATCGGAGTTTAGAGAGATCCAAAAGACTTTTGTTGTTTGTTTTCTGTCTTTAAAATAATCCCACAGGTATTATCATCGCTAGACACACGTGTCGGAGGTAATAAATCCCAGCTGTGGCTTCTGTAGTTTCTTCGGCGCTTTTTTGGGATCATTTTCCCATAAAGTATATGGCATGAAATTCCATTTTCATGAAGTATTCTCTTCGGGGAAGCGCATTACTGGCTCTACAGAGTTTCGCAAAAGTTGCGAATGTATCTGAGTCTTTGCGATTGTATTAGCAGGTCACCTGGTACTAAGCAAAATATGAGGTTGCAATGTCTCTATCTCTCCTCCGTGGCCTTACTCTCGTTATCTTACCAGCTCCTGCAGACAGAAGCGTCTGTACCCTTTATCTGTCCGTGTGGCGCACGGGGTCCCGCAGAGACAGAGCGCAGAGAGCTGATGTAAAACACAGCCCATAGGCATCCACTGTTGTCTTATTGCATTGGGTTGCCGCTGTTAAGATAAAAGCAGTAATCTGCGTTGCTGTAGATCTGATACCTCCGTTGGTGTGGACTAGTCGTTGATGAGTGAAGTTCTTCGAAGAACTTCAAAGTATTGGAGTAAAGTAGTAAAGAGACTTGGAAGGGGGCGCAGGGGGTCCACCTCCCCTCTACTCTTTCTTTACTGCCTCCAGACGCCACTGTGCCGTTTGCTCGAGCTCTCTGTCCTGGGTTGCGCGCGGACGGGGGTAATCACCACTGGCCAATTACCCCTGCAGAGAGGGGCTGTAATTAAGCCCGAGCCTTCAGTACTGCTGCAGCGTCCCGCATGGGAATCTGAAGAGTGTTCTCCATCTCCTCACTCACACAAACACTAAACACTCCTGACCGGAGTGTGTTCAGCTCAGCGCAGGTTCGGGTTGGACCCCCAACCCCCCCTCTCTCGTTTGCTCTCTCTCGCCCTCCTCCCACACACAGATGCGCTCCCGCGCGCCAAACGGCTGCGGATGTGCCACCGTTGGGGCAACAGCTGAGCGGGCAGGGGCTCGCCGCGTCAGCCGTCCCGCTCCAGCACCGTCCCACGCGCGGGCAAATGCATTTCCATGGGAATAGTAGAGCAACATGCCCAAGTCGCCCTTGCAGCGCTGAAATGGCTTTGCGCACTCCACGGCGCGTCTTTAGACCCGCTTCATTCGGAAAGTGCCTCTGCGTCGATGCGCTCCATCTTCCAGTGAAATGAAAACAACACACACATTAATCCAGATGCACGATTTTCCAGCTGATCTTTTGTCCCCGGTGCGAGGCGCAGGAATCCGCTCCGAGAAAGAAAAATGTGTTTGTCATTAGCTCGGACTGCAGGCCATATGGCGAAGCTCCGAGTAGCCGTGTAATCCGCTCTTGCGCTGCAGAAAGTTTTGCGCGCAAATCAAACTGTGAGCTGGGGGCAAAAATCCTTCTGTCCGTGCGTCAAAGCGAGCGACCCAGTGCAGAGGAGTAAACGCCTCGAATGTAATGTAATGATGGGCTTTGGTCGAGGAAATGCTCAGTAATCCTGGGGGGTCCTATTTTTCTTACTAATTACCCTGATTAAAACGCTCCTATCCTGTCTGCAATGCAATGCAATGCAAAAACAAAACAAAACAAAACCCTAGAATATATCCTGTCTGCAAAAAAGTAAAACAGAAAAGAAAAAAGAGGGAAAGAGAAAAGAAACGCTAATGTCTGTAATGTAGAGAAAAAGAAAAACATCTACAATAGAATTAACATAGATATTCTGTGTTCAAACAGACTAAAACGAATGAATTCCGCTCGCCTGTGCATTAAACACATACAAAAAGCTTTTGTTTAGACCAAAAACTAAAAAGACGATGTTTTTCTTTCTAACTAATTAGCCTTAATTAAAACGTCTGTGTGCTGTCTACTCTGCGCTCCCTGGAAAAGAAGCCAATTAGTCTCACTAACCCAATTTACTTACACAATACCTTTTCCAAAATCCCTTTGTTGCTCCCACTTGACAAAAGAAAAAAGACCGAGTTGAATAGTTCCAGTAAAGTAGTCCTGTGAGTGTCCTCGGTCGTCCAGCTCCACTCTTGCGTGTGTGTGCGTGTGTGTGTGTGTTAGCGTCCTCTCAGAGTCTCCTCCACTCTGCGCTCCTCCTCTGCTGTTCTTCTCAATGCTCATGCATCGCAGCGCTCTAACTCTGTCTCACTCTTACACTCCATCCTTCCCCAACCAATAATCATCTGGCTCTGAGTAAATAGCTGTGATGAAGCGCCCCCCGCCTCCATCAGGACCTAACTTCAAAATAAAAGTCCCTGTGCTCGCAGCTTTTTCCACAGCTTTCTCCACTATATGCATATGACTTTCTTTTCTGGAGGTCTAAAATGGCCCTTTAAAATGATAAAGTGATACAGTAAATACGTTAAAACAGTTAATACAGTAATACAGTCAATACTGTCAGTAGAGTCATATAGTCAATACAGTAATACAGTCAATACAGTAATACAGTCAATGCAGTAATATAGTCAATACTGCCAATAAAGTAATACATTCAATACAGCAATACAGCCAATATTGTCAATACAGTAGTACAGTCAATACTGTCAATACAGTAATACAGTCAATACAGAAATACAGTCAATACTGACAGTAGATTAATACAGCAAGCAGTTACAGCAGGTGGCATGCTTGCGGGATTTGCTGCGAGCTGTAATGGAGTTTAGTGGAGCTGTATGATAATGCTTGAGTTACTGAAGGACTGTGCAGAACAGAGTAACCAAAAAACCCTGCTGAGTAAACATCTGCACTGCATGATCCATACAGAGGGCGCTCTAACACCACAAACTGCCTCCCGGAGTCTCACTCTCCCAGAGTCCCTCTGCTCTCCGTCTGCAGCCCTTTCACTTCTCACCCGCCTCCCCTTTTCTTCTCCCCAACTTTTCTGTAATATATTCTTTTCTTGTATATTATATCTCCCCCTCATTCCATTGTTTTCCTGTCATTCTCTCATTACCTCTAGCTTTGACATATTTCTCTTCCTCTCTCTTTGCCTCTCTCCCCACACTCTCTTTTCTCTATTGCTTAACATACTCTCCCTCTCTCTCCCTCTCTCTCACTCTCTTTCACTGTCTTTTCTCTATTGTTTCACATATTCTGTCTTTCTCTGCCCCTCTCGCTTTCTCTTCCTCTCTCCTACTCTCTATCTCTTTTGTCTGTGTTCTTTTCCAAAATAACTTCGAACCCATTGTGTCTCTTTCTCTTTTTTCTCCCTCTTTATTTCTATCTGTTCTTCTTTCTGCCATTCTATCTTCTCTGTCTCCTCTCTCTATCCTCTCTCTCTTTTACCCAGAAAAATGTCTTATCCCGTTCCGACTTCCTGTCATACTCTCTACTTTCTATATATCTTCCTCCTTCCTCCTTCCCTCTTTCTCACTCTAATAAACTTTCCTCTCTCTCTCTCTCTCTCTCTCTCTCTCTCT
>CM067481.1:16875895-16900340 GCA_034552555.1 Semaprochilodus insignis | reverse complement strand
GCATTATATATATATATATATATATATATATATATATATATATATATATATATATATATTCGTACATATCTTTCCCTTCTGAACTCAGATAACTTTCATTTTCCCTCTCAAAACCCCAAAAATCACACAGAGCCACACAGAAGGTCTTCCTCTTCTCTACATGTTCATCCCATAATGCTAATTGTCTCTTAATTGTCTTGTTCATACCTGTCTGTCTTTATGCAGTAAGGTCATTACACAGCAATAGATCATTTAATATACACATATAGTGTATATGTAACAGGGCCTTTGGCTCATAGGGCCCTAAGTGTCTGCCTGTATTTCCCCAGTGCATACACCATCCCTGAGCAAAGGCACTTTTCAGGGTACACTAAACAAATAAAAGCCTGAAGTTTTCTTTTAAAAAGCTAAATGTCTCCACAACATCAAAATATTCATGTTTTCCATCAATTTATATTTGCTTCCCACAAAAGTCTAAACACACACACACACACATATCGCTGACTGGGAATGTGTGTTTACATGTGGCTAGAAAGACTCAAAACTGCTGCTCTGTCTTTGCTGGTCACTGTAATTTGATCCTACATTCTCCAGGACAAATCTACAAGTCACCACATGGTGGCGTACACAGCCATTCAAATACACAGAGAGAGAGAAAGAGAGAGAGAGAGAGAGAGAGACGCAAGGGCTCTTGACAGTCATTAAAATAGGCTCAAGATAAAGTTAATACAATAACAAACCCATTAAACCTTATTAAATCCACCAGTACAACCTCCAACACTACAGCACCACAAGCTTTTTCACCGATTGTGAGCTACTCATGGAGGCTACTGAAGGTTTGCTGACAAGTCATTATTGCTCCACAAGTAATCACACAGGCCACAGAGAAATACACATGGGGTGCGACTAAATCGTCAAAGAGAGATATTTAGACTTGGATTCTAAGATCATACATCATCGGTCCACTGATTCAAACACCTATAGTGACAACCTGACAACTGAATCTACTGAAACAAGTGAATCCATAAGTGAATATAAGAAAACAGAAACAAAGTCAAAACTGACCAAACACACATATGCGTCAATAAACAGCTGCAAATGTTCTTAATAATTCATAACATTAATCAGTCTAAACTAAAGACTGAGCCTGGTGTAGACTCCAGTTCCATGAAGATGTCTTATAACTTGTACTGTACCTGATATTCTAGGCTGTTCAACTTGTTCAACTTGTGCCATGACTTAAACATATAACAGGGTGTATACTTCCTTAGAACCCTTAGACAGACCTGCTCTCTGTTAATTACACCAGCAGCTATATGATGGCTGGAGTACAGTCAGGAAACAAAATCATGTTCTCCTAACTGTACTCTAACTGTCAGCAATTGATAATGAAAGATAAGATGATTGTGATGGGAAGACTATAAGACTAAATTAAGACTATAATGAAGATCATGAAGAAAAGTAAAAAAAGATGAAGATATGTGTTTTTTAAATATATTTTCTTTATTTTTTCAGTTATTGTTTTGTTTACTTACCTACTTGCTTATTAACCTATGTATGTACAGTATTTAGCCCTTATTTATTTATTTATTTATTTCTGGAAGGCGTTGTTAGAGCAGTGGCTCTAGGAGAGCATATACAGCACAGTAATAAAGTAATAAAAGATTACAAATAAATGTACCCCCAAAACATAGACACTTGTAAGTTACACTTGTATACCCTGCACATACACCACATTCACTTTCTCTTGGGGAAGCTGCGTGTCTGTATCTTTAATCACTAAAAAACAGAAACAGAAGGTAAAACTCTGTTCTGCTAACAGCGTTTCCAGAATGAAAAAGTTATGTCTATCTATAAAATTACAATTCGTCCAGTGCAGCTCCCAAAAGCTTCATTACACATCTTCTAATGTGTCTAAAATCTGCTATGACTCCCTCCCTCCCTCACTCTCTCTCTCTCTCCCCGCTTCATATCTTCCCTCCTGGACTTTTCTCATATTAAGAGTGCAGAGATGCAAGATAGCAGTAACCATTATTGACAACTCAGCATGGCCTTTTAATAACATTGACACAGAGGGTTTACTGGACACCTAGTTCATCTTTTACTGGTCAGTGTTGGTCCCTCAGCCCCCCCCCTCCCCCAACCCTCTGTCTATCTCGCGCTGTCCAGCGTGCTGAAAGGACACGGTCTGCACAGTGCACCAGGAAGGTCGCCAGGCCGTCTCATCTGGAGTTTTCTTCCTCATACAACCGCGTCATGTTTTAAAGAGAGGGTTTAAATAAAGAACTGAATCAGCGGAGAGAACAGGAGGGGACACAGCCGTGGGTCACACTCCCTCTGCGGAACTAACTCACTGACCTCACACTGAACTTGTGACGCTTCTCTTTTCAGGACTACTAAGAAGTTAATGAGGGGGAGAGAGATAGAAGGGGAGAGAAAGAGAAAGAGAGTTATTGTTGTTATCAATTATTATTATTATTATTATTATTTTTTTATTTTTTTTTTATGTTGGTGTCTAGTTGCTTGGCGATTTTCATTCTCACGTCCAGCGCCCGTGACGTCACCGCTTGTTCAAATACTGGGCAGGGCAAAAGTCAACCTCTACCCGAAGAAGCTCTTTCACTTTCTCGTGATAAAGCCGGATAGACCAGAGCCCGCGTGGCCTGGTTCCTTTACCTTCGATAACGCTCCGAGATTTAACACCCATTAAATAAACAATCAATCTGCATTCCGACTGGACACACATGGAAGCACTGACACGGGTACTGTGTGCTCACGCAGCAGCCCCGGTCAAAGAAATGGAGGACAAAAAGAAAAGCTCTGATTAGATAGAACCTGCTCGCTTCAAAGAATCAAGATCTGAGCTCACATCGGGGGGAGTTACGATAAAAAAAAACAGGCAACACAACACTTCACCAAACTGTTTCAACGCAAACTGTTATCTCGTCTGAGTCACCGTTACCTACAAAGCCAAACAGGTCAATGTGAATCATATCACTGCCTATATTATCTTGGGTTCTTACGTACAAATATTCGATCCATTCAAACACATTCTCACAAATGCTATAAAGCTTTATAATAATATTATAAGAGCATTATAATAATGTTATAAGAACTACAAACAGCAGTGTAATCTGAGAACCAACCGTTTATATATAGGACATAACATAATTCTGTACATATGCAAATGACCAAATAATTCACATGTAAACATTAAATTTCTATTTTTAAGTTGTCAGTCACTCATGTGGCACTGATTCAATAATCTCCATCATCACTATAGTTTAAATATTTTAGCCTGTGGGGCTTCTCAAATGAAACCCTGTATTCTGTATTACATATACTACCATGTAATAACGTTATTATAAGACAATGTACTCCGGAAGAGCAATTCTTAAGAATGTTCATCAGTTGAGGCTGCAGCGGCCATGCAGTATACAGTCGCATGCACAGGTTGGTCAGATGAGATGTACTGTTGATTACCTAAGTGAAAGTAAATCACACATACTCAAATGAGAACACAGTCCTGCACTACATTTAAACATATAATCACTGCTGGGGCCTCTGGTCTGCGTTATAGCCCATTTCATATGTTATGTTTTGTATTTTCCCCCAATATGTTAAACCCAGCAGCTAAAGAGTAACGATGCATGTAAACGTGCAGAACAGTGATCTCTGTGCAGGACGTGCACACACTTTCACATACATCAACAAAACATGTCGTTTGACCTGGCGTGTTGAATCTCTTTACATGACTGTATAATGTTATATCTGACACTGCCTGCTCGCCTCCAGTCTTTTCTTTCACGTGGTGCTGGTGGAGTCCGCGTGTAGCTCTTTGCCCTCTTTGCTCTCCGCGCCCCCGCGCCTCTTCGCCTCCTCTTTCTTCCACTTCATCCTCCTGTTCTGGAACCAGATCTTGATGTGGCGCTCGGTGAGGTTGAGGCTGGTGGCCAGCTCATACCTGCGAGGCCTGGAAATGTACCTGTTGAAGAGAAACTCCTTCTCCAGCTCCAGCAGTTGCGCCCTGCTGTACGCTGTCCGACTGCGCTTTTGGTCCTCCGCGTCCTCGCAGAAATAACCTGTGGGAGAAAGAGACAAACACCTCAGTCAGCTGGATTTGCTCCTGTCTGATGCTCTAAATGGAATGAACAGAGTTTTCTCCCGGATTCATCTCAAGAACATTAGCTGAACTGGAGGGGAAACATTAGTGGGACTGCAGGGATGGATACCGAAAACACGGAGCAAATAATTATGATAATACACAGCAAACCCTTCACTGTTGAATTGACAGTGTTCACCAAACTTGTTTGGTTTTGAATTAACTACTGGATGAGCTCAGTGCTGATTGAACTACTGGATGAGCTCAGTGCTGAATGAAGTTTTATAGTGTTCACATAAATCAAGTTGCAAATAAACGAACACTGTACAATATAAAAGCATCTGCATTTTAGCTTAAAAATAATAACTCATAATAACAAACAAATAAAAAATAATAATAACTGACCTTTTTTAATACTTTAACCAATAAATGTATGTAACACGGTTATTGTTCTCTTAATAAATCTGATAATTTGGACAATTTGAAGTTAAAATAACTTTTTTACAAAGAAGAGTTAACTGATACATCTTACTCTAACACTGTAAATTCTATTAAAAAATTACACACTATTAAAATGAATTTAACAGTATCAGGACTGACCCAGCACTGTAAAAGTTTAACACTAAAAAGAGACAGGTTACCACTTTATGAGTTAATCAATCACTGTAAAGTTTAAAATAGCAGTGCGAGGTAATTTAAAACTATTAGAGTTAATCTGTCACTGCAACAGCAAAACGAGAACCGTTTATGTGAATTCAACCTTCTATACGTTAATGTATCTCTCAGAGCTAATATAGAAAGAGTCTATTTTAGTTAATATTAATAACTGTAAGAACTAATCCAACACTGTAGGAGGTAATATGACACCGTAGTAAAATTAACACTATAATAATTCATACAAAAATGTAACAGTTCATTTTATAATATAGGATTTACCACTATAAAGGTTATTCAAACACTTTAAGAGAGCTGGTGATGTTAATTTAACTCTACATTAGTTAATCCGACACTGTAATAATAAAAAATGAACAATATATGAATCAATTAACTGTAGCAGTTAACATTATAATTTAAGATTTTATTTAACACTGTAAGAGTTAATCTACCCTATAAGAATAAATCTGACACGGTGAGAGTAAAATTAACACTTTGAGTTAATTCAACACTATAAGGGTTAATTTACAGTTATACGCATTAATCCAACACTGCAAGAGATGATCCAGAACTGTTAACTGTACGCGAGTTAATCCAGCACTGTAAGAGTTAATCTGACACTATAAGAATAAATCCAACACTGTGAGAGTAAAATTACCACTTTGAGTTAATCCAACACTGTAAGGGTTAATTTACAGCTATATGAGTTAATGCAGCACTGCAATAGATAATCCAGAACCGTTGACGTTAATTTAACTATAAGAAATAATGAAACTGGTTGAATTTAAACCTGTAAACCATAATTCCAGCATTTACACTGCAGTTAACACTATAAGAGTTCACTCGGCCCTGTAAATTCAATTAAACCTTTTAGGTTAATGTAACACTGTAACACTGGATTTTGCTGTGTTTGATAAACTACCATCTACATATTGACTGCTTGACCTGTAACAGGTGCTTGGCAGGCCTGTGTTCTGAGCGCCCTCATCCACGGAAACTCTGCGTGTCCCCCTCCTCCTCCTCCTCCCTCCTCGCTCCCCCGGCTCTGCTCCGTTACCGTCGAATACCCATCAGCCCCCGGGCCCTTCCCGGTCGACAGGAACCCGGGCTGGTTTTCCTGCTCGTTTCGCACGTGCTGGCAGGCGGACAGCTCACAGGGCGCGTACTCCGCGGGCTGTGTGTGCTGTACGTGGAGCGGCGCGTACGGGGGATCGGGGTAGAGCGGGTGAGGCTCGGTGGCGCGGGAGAAGCGGCACGCGGGCGGATCTCGCTCGTAGGTTGCTGGAGCGTGCGGGTCGTAGTCTCCACTGTAGAACACATCCAGCGAGTCCATCGCGCGCGAGGTGCACTAAGTGTGCAAGCTGACACACCTGGGGGCCCGTGTGTGTGTACCTGGGCCGGGTCACGTGACGGATCATAGACTCATTAGTCATTAGGGCAGTCTGGCTAAAGTGCAGTTCATATTTACTCTTCACGGCCAAGGCGTGGGTCTCCTGCAAGGCGTTAAAGGAGCAAATCGTGAGTTTGTACAGCTCCACTCGTGGCCTACATATGTGGATCATTGTAAGAATCTGCATTTGATTTGTTCTAAAAGACTAAATGAGGCGTTTAAGAGAGCAATATTTGAACTGCCACATGCTGCATCATGCTTACAGGCGTATTACTGTTGATTTACACGTTTGCCTAACCTTCATTACCTTTCATAGAGGTCATAGGTCAGCTGTGACTGTGTAGCTTCAAGCTGACATTCTGTATACTATTATACTCCTTTATACTACGGTGTATGATAATACTTATTTACAGCACATTCAGTAACTAATGATGATACTATTTTGTCTGCCCATTTTCAGTCAAGTCCAGCACTCCTTCTCGACTTAGAGCGTGGCCTTGTGATATTACAGTGTATGGCAGAGTTATGGACAGAAGATATATATATATATATACTTTACTTTATATGTACTTTATACTCTATACTTTATATAATTATGTCCAGTTAAATAAAAAATAATCCACTAAATAAAATCCAGAAATGCAGAAAGTCACCTTAATCAACCTTAAGCTAAACAAGTAGGAGATACCGAAGTACCCCAGCATCCAGGCTACACCAACCTGGTTTTTACCTTCAGGTTCCTGAACGAGCTGTGAGCATTCTGTGTATATATTTAATATAACTCCGTTCATTTAGTATGCTTAGTTAGTGTGTATATTAATGCTGTCCTGCTGTAGAGTAATAACCTGAGCCTCACCACACGCATTTCAGTGCATGAACTAGCAACAAACCTTCAATCTGGAGAACCATTTCACCAAGCAAAGAATCATGTAAGCATAGAAATGGAACTATTGCCTTTACTGAAAAACGCTTGAAGAACCATATTTGGATGTAGAACCATTTGTTCAAGAACCAACACATCAGTTACCTTCTCACTTATAATCTGCGACCGGTAACGGCTACTGTTTTATTATGAGCAATACAAATGTGTGTGGTGTGTGTGTGTGTGTGTGTGTGTGTGTATGGCTGGATGCTAAATGACTATCCTGAATGTAAAAGCATTTCAGCTGCATCTTATTAAGGGGTAATGTAGTTGTTTGGCCACTGTCGTCGATATATCTGATAAATGGGGACGAATGATCGACCGGACAAGCTTTCCCTCGAAATGCCACGAAACCGATATTAGCACTTGTTGGAAACTGTGAGGGGATATGTTTCCTTATCGAACTATTATAATAAACCTGTTATTAACACTATAAGCCATAAAAAAATCTAATGAACCAATTACAGCAAAGGAGCCCATCGTAGCCCTACAAGGCATGACATGCCGGAAAACGGTTAGAAAACACAAGATCGCGCTCTGAAGAGCCTGTCCAGTTTCAGAAAAGACCCTTTCTGCTTAGAGAGAAATTAATGAAGTTCGTATGCATACGATTCGCTATTTAGTTTGATGTTTCAGTCCACACAGTGGGTCTGTGTTAAACAGTCAGCCACTCAGAGGACGTGTAGTCTGGATGCAGGATCACTGGTAAAGACCAAGCGGGTATTTGGGAGCTATTCATCAGCCGACCGCTGCTGTTCTCCATCTCGAAAGCAGCTGCGGCCGCCTGAAAAGGGCCTCCGTGGCCTAATTGCTCTTTGTGAAGCTTAACTGAGGATTTCAGGCCGAACACAACCAGTCCAGAGGTGATTCATACACTGCATCCATGTAGGATATAACTTGAAGGGGGAACAGGTTCTCCAGAAGTGCCATAACAGCTACAGAACTGTACAAAGCAGTACAGTATAAAAGCAATAAGCTATCTCTCTCTCTCTCTCTCTCTCTCTCTCTCTCTCTCTCTCGCTCTTTCTCTCGCTCTCTTATATCCAGGATATATATATGGATATAAGACCTCTCCCTGGTTGCCCCCTCATGTAGTACATATAGAAACCTGTGACCTGTGACCTGTGCACAAGTGTTATGTATGAATATATGTTTTGTACTTTGTACTGTGAAATGTGAGCTAATGTAACCAAAAATGAATTGTATGTGTGAACATACTTCTCCAATAAAGCTTGATTCTGATTCTATATGAGTTTGTTTATATATATAATGCCATTTACACCCCCAATACTTACTATTATTATTATTATTATTATTATTATTATTATTATTATTATTATTATTATTATTATTATGTACATGCATGATAGAGACATTACTTGTCGGTCTGTTTTAAACCGATCGGCGGTCTTTACTCTTACAATCGCGATATATATATATATGAGTGGGTTTATGTATATGTAACAGTGGGTATCATATATATATATATGACAATTTACACTTTTAATAACTATTGTTATTATTGTTGTTGTTGGTGTTGTTGTTGTTATTATTATTAATAATAATATATTTTTAAGTATGTACGTATGTATGTATGCATATATGTATGTATGTATGTATGTATGTATGTATGTATGTATGTATGTATGTATGTATGTATGTATGTATGTGTGTATGTATGTATGTATGTGCGGAAGAGGCATTACTCCTCCATTGTCAGTCTGTTTTAAACGGATCGGTGCTCTTTCACTCTCACACCTGCGAGAGCCGAAGTCTAATTCGATTAATAAGAAATTCAATATATATTCATTAGGTGGCTTTCCCTGCGTAAAGCGCGAACGCAAGCGGGACGTGAAAGGGCTCCATTTATCCCGGCTCTGAAAAGGACCTGCGTGGGACTGAAACTTCACCTGCTTCCCCTCTCAATTAGGAATGGATCCCAAACTCGCACGGAGAAGGAGTTAAATTAAGCGTTGGCTAATTCGCCACTGTCCCTCTCGCGTAATCCCTCCATTTTTGCGCCATTGCCCCTTCAATTTAGCCCCGAGCTGAAAGGTTCAAATAGTGCCTAATGAAACAGTGACTAAATGCTTGTGTCGCTGTGGAAGGAGCCCTGTGCGAGTCTGCTGAAAGGCCTCTGTGAGCTCGGCCCTGTCGGGGGTCCGCTGGCTAAAGGCGAGCTCCTGGCAGGACAATCTAACCTGTCAAAGCCTTTGGCCAGCTCTTCATAGCCCTTTTTTTACTCTCCCCCCACCGTGGGTTTTGGAAGGGAATTGCTACATAAGCAACCGACGTGGGACAGAAAGTGCAATTAAAGTCCTTTTGGATGGACTTAACATGAGGGACGGGCTGCGCGTGAAAGGCGCGCACAAAGCGGGGGCTCGGAGCTCAGGGGCTCTATTATGGAGAGCATCACCTGGGCTGTGGGAGAGAAAACCTCCATGAGCCTTTTGTGGCCTTCAAACATGAGCTGCTGGAGAGGAAAACCGGTGGAAACCGTAAGAGTGAAATGATTATACAGGCCGAGCCCACACACTAACAAATAAGCCTTCTAAAGAAAACAAGAACCCAACATTTCGGAAAACACCCTCCACTCTGTTCAGCTCCATTCATGGTTACACTATGATGTTACATTATTTCATTCAGACTCAGTGGGTGAAGTCGAGTCACGCTAACTCGAGCACTATATTTACCAGCCCTGTCCTAGCCGGACTTACTTTCCAGACCTCCTTTGAATTAAACAGGAATAGCAGCTATACTGACCAGCATGGTTAGTTTTCTGCGGTGAAACCTGTTTAATGCATTTCATGCCTTCCCCCCTGAAAAGCTTTAATCCCTTAACCATCGTGTAATTCATTAACAGGGCACTAATCACGGAAAGCAGGTGGCTGCCAGACTACAACATAAAACTTCTCATTTTTCTTAACTTCCGAGGTCGTTAATATTCTGGAAAGAGGCACAAAAGTGCAGCACCTTTATCAAGCCTTTTCCTCGCCACGAGGAACTGTTACAATGGCCGTCAAATCTGAAGACTCTGGCACAATAAAATTTGCATCTGAAAGTCTGAAGGCTTCCTATATGCAGAATACGTGGAGGGGACCTCTTAGTAATTGCCTGTGTGGTGCGCTTGTCTATTATCTCTTTGTAATTTTAAGCATCTTTAAATTGCGTTCGCATTTCCAGTGAAGTTGATTTGCTCAACAGCATTTCCTCAAAGTTCACTTAGTCACTTTCCATAATGTCTGATTTTATTTCTCTATGTTTTTTGGACATGTCTGTATAGCCTCGGTTATGATGATGAATGATATAGTCATGAGAACAAGTAAATCAGTTATAGAGTGTTTATATGAAAAATGACTCCAGGAAATGGAAAAATAGCCCATGTATCCTCCTATGCTTATCAGGGCTTTCCTTGCTGGAGTGCTTGCTGCTTAGTTAATAATAATCAGTATAATAACATTCCTCCTTAACTGAATGCGCTCAGTCTCCAAGCAAATCATTTTACGCATGTATTCTGTGTAACTGGCTGCACTGACATCAGTGTACTGGCTTTAGTTGGTTCAGATTGGTACATGGGTTCTTCATGTAAAGTCAGTGCGCTTTTGTTTCAGCGTTTGCAAATTCGTTAATTCTGAAAGGCATTAACGGTCAATAAATAAGTCACTGACCTGGGTCTAATATTTGGAAGACATAATTAAACAATATCACAGCTGTACAAGTCAAATCAGTACAATTGCGCTGAGAAACGAAGCTCCAAAACGCACGGATGAATACGGGGCTGTGCGTAATTACGCACGTATCTTGTTACTGTTTATTTAAATAAATATACAAATATACACATTGTTTTTTTTTACATATTATGCACATAAAGTTCATTCGAGGAAGAACAAAAAATCACAGTTTCTTAGTTACGTAACACAAACCCTCAAGTGGGCATATTTACAAGGCGCAACAGTTCGTTAGGTGCGCAGATGTGCCAAACATGGATGAGCAAATACACATAATGAATCTGTGGTAGTAAAACCAGTCCAAAGAAAGTCAGGTGACTTCAGCCATCCATAGTTTGCTTTTTTGTTTTCTTTTCTTTTCGTCCTGAATCTACTGGGTTTGGACACCTTAAGGGTCCACTAAGTGCTGCTAGGTGTGACCACAGTCCATTCCGTCCATTATTCCCGTTAAACGGGCGACGCCTCTTTTTCTTCCGTGGCTGATGCGGGCGACATCGACTCCTCGTCTTCCGATCGCGGGTAGTGCGCGTGCCCGTGCAGGTGGCCATGTACGCCGCCACCGCCGGCCCCCGAGCACTTGCAAGCTCCATGCGCGCCCCGCTGCGCGCCTTTGCCCTCCTTCTTGTGCTTGACGCGACGGTTCTGGAACCAGATCTTCACCTGCTTCTCACTCAGGTTCAGGTACGTGGCGATCTCGATGCGGCGCAGGCGCGACAAGTACATGTTGGAGGAGAACTCGCGCTCCAGCTCCAAGAGCTGGGTGCTTGTGAAGGCCGTGCGCATGCGCTTACCGCCCTGCACCGGGCCACCGTCCGAGGCGCCTGCAAGAGAGGAAGGGGGAGATCGGTAAGTTATTATACATCAGTAATTATTATTATACATCAGTAAACAACACCGTTTTTATTCATTCACACCCTTAATTTGCAGAAAGCAAAACAGACAATAGCTGTTAAATAACAATGGAAATGCATTTATGCTATTTACCCACATTTATACTCCTAATTAAATGTTTGTTATTTGTAGTATTCAGAAAACAATATATTTTATTCTATGATGATGTCATAAATACATATACATAAGAGCATCATAACCTTCCCACATGACAGTCAATCAAATAATAACTATGAACAGTAACTATAAACACTGCAGATGCATTCAATCTGGAGTGTAGTGAGCATTAAGCAGCAGGTGTATTACCGAGGCTCACGCAGTGGTACCTCCGCGGGTCTGTGACGCCGTAAGCTGTGGGCGCGCACACGGGCGCGTGCCCGTGGGCGGCGTGCGCAACAGCAGGCCCCTGATGCTGATGGTGGTGCGCGAGCCTTGGGCAGCAGGGCGGCGCGTCGGCGCTGGCAAAGCCTGGAGGAGCCTTGAGGAGCGCGAGGGCGGCACCGCCGCCGGCGCGGGGCGCGTGAACGTGCGCGGCGACGCAGAGCGGGCACACGCACAGCGCGCCGGTCTTACGCGACGGGCATGCGGGCGCGCCCACGCTGACGGTTCCTGGCGTGTGCATGCCGACAGGGAGAAGGAAGTCATGCGCGGCGCGCTCACTCAGGACAGAGGGCCTCGCGGGATCCTTGATGATGAGGGAGTCCACGTAGAAGGACCTGGACATGATGGATCCAGGAGCGTGCGCAATGTAACGGAAACGGCTGCAAACACGCGGACTGATGGAGTTGCTGCTGCTGCTCCTGCTACTGCTGCTGATGATGGTGATGCTGCCGCTGTTGTGAGCGTTGGGCTGTTGGCTGTTGAGGTGTAGCTCGTGCCCAGGGTGCTGCTGGAGTTTGAGGTGCGCGCGGGGCTCTGTGCTCCGCTCTAAACCCTCGGGAGCGCAGGGAAGGTGCTTATGTTTGATGCTTCAACAAAAGGGAGCCCACAGAGGGGCCGGCCCTAACGGCACCCACGTGCGCTTCCAGCGCTGCGCCTTTAGTTGCGCCGGTGACCCGAGACACGTGATGCCCATGCGCGCCACCAATCAGAGCGCTGCCCGTCCAGACTCTAGTCTCCTTCACAGACATAACAACCACGGACAATGATGATGATGATGGTGATGATGGTGATGACGATGAGCTGATGACAGCAGCGCTAAGTAAATGCCTACAATGGCCTTTTCACACACTGACAAGCCTAAAAGTATTCCAGACAAGAACACGTTTAAGAGTTATGATCAGTGTAGGTTATATGGTGTCTTGAGGTCTGTCCTACCAAAGAAGGCAGGTTCTCTGTATGTATGTATGTATGTATTATATTTTTTATTTATTATAAATAGCATGTATACCACATACAATTTCCATACCATACACATTCAATGTTTGTCATGAACGCTGTAGTATATACATTGTAGTACATACTATTGTTTATTTAGGGGATCAAATCATACAATATAACCTGTGCATTTTTGCAACACGGAAATAAACAGAAATTGGGCATTAAAATTTACAGAAAACTGCCATGTTGAAGCCTGTTCTCTGCAGAAGATGAAAATAAACAGAGCATGTAATTTGACCTATATACATTAATATAACAACCTATATACTTTAATATAATTAACACCATATTTATTTATTTATTTGTTTGTTTGTTTATTTATTTATTTATATAAAATAAATATTTTAAAAACTTAACTTGCTTAGTTAGTTAGTTAGTTAGTTAGTTTGTTAGTTTAAGACAAAATCAGATGTATAAAATATTAAAAGTCGAAATACTTAAATTATGTTAATAGTAAGGCTTATATTTGGACATAACTAAAACAGCATAAGCTACAATGTGATCTCATTTATTATACTTAGCGTATAGAAGAGATGAACGATGAACATAGTTACATAAAATGTGCTTATATAGTGTGTGTATAAATACATCAGACCTTGTGAAGTTCTAGTTTAGATAATTACCCCGCCATAAACCCTTGTAAACACATTGCTGTCTGCCAGGTATTGTTTATGAGACAAATCCACCTTTATTCCTGCAGGGTATTTGCAGGGCTTTGTGAAAATGCGGTCTAATGCCCTAAAACCGTGTGACTGTGCGGCCTATACACAATCACCGCAATCAGCGCTCAGGTCCGTTTGGACAAACGGCAATTAAAGGTTTATGAAACGCAGCGGAGTTCGGGCGCGCTATTCGATTGCGATTAGGATTCAATTAGGAAGCGTTTATTGTGGAGGGCTTGGGCCGGATAAACACGCAGCTATTCCAGAAATGCGTTAATCCCTCATCTTGTGACAATAATTAGCTGGTTTGATCTCCGGGAGGGTCAGCAGCGAGTTGAGCTTCCACTTTCATCTGCGGCCTCGCGCCTTCAGCTCCAGACACCGAGCGGCGCGCGCCTCCGCACGGGCACAGGAGGCTCAGGGTGGGGGGCATCAGGTGTAGCGGCATCAGAGAACCGGCAGCTTAAGAGGCTTTTACTTACTATAACCTCGGCTGATGATCACTGTATCCTTTCTTAAGTACAAGATAATACACGCGTCATTTCAGAGGGAAATTCAGCCAAATAGTTTGTGCACCATAAAAACTAACCCATTATTACCTAACACACTGACCTGTGTTACCAAACACACTGCATCATAGCACCTAACACTGTCCATAACACCAAACATACTGTACTACAACACCTAGCACACAGCAGCATAACACATAACAAACCAATAATGTCTAAACACACAAATACTAAACAGCCCACCTCATAATACCAAACACACCGACCCATATTACCTAACATACTGTCCCAAAATACCAAACACACTGACACATATTACCTTACATACTGTCCCAAAACATCAAATACACTGCACCATATTACAAAAACACTACCACATATTACCAAATATACTGTCTAATACAACATGACCTAACATACTGTCACATAATACGAAACACACTGCCCCACTTTACCTATTATACTTGGCCATATTACCCAACATTCTGTCCTATAATACGCAGCACACTGGACCATATCACTAAACTCACATTACCAAGTGTTAGTAACAGATGCCCACACGTAGACAGAGAGCCTGATATCTTCAGTGTCTTAACCTGGCCAGATTTTTAAAATTGTGCCGGTTGCTTTCTGATATCTTTCCACACTTCCACTTACTGTATATGCACTTCTATGTACTGTTTTGCACCGGTCCGACATTTAAGAATGAAAGTTTTGTTGTTCACCCTATCAATCGGTAGTCTCAGCCACAGAAATGAAACATGATACACTGTCTTATAAGGCAAATATACATTCCTTATTACCTCACACACAGTCTTATAATAGCTGAGAAACTGTTCCACATATAGACTAACACTGTCTCATATAACACACTGTCACAAAATACCTCACACTGTCCTGTCATTTTGACACACTCCCATTTTAAAAGATGTAATATTGTATAATACCAAACACACTATCTCATAAAACCAAGCATATTATCTCAGATATAGGCAACTTAACACACTCTCATATAGTTCAATGTCCCATAATATCACATATTGTCCCATATTACCTAACACACTGTCTATATATACATCTTTCATTCCACCAAACATGAGAACCTGGATGAATAAAACAGAGCAGGAACCATGTAGCACAATATAATTTACATTATACTATTTGTTATCTATGTATTTTCTTTCAGTTATAGCAACATTCGCATTCTTGTCTAAACTATCCATTTGAAGCAGATATGGTGGCATACACGATTGCGCAGTTGAAACTACATCATAATATCAACATGAATCAGCCTATGCAGTTTATAAAGGAGGCTCTAATAAGTGCATTTTTTACCATGTACATTAAAGGACTTGGATGATTACACTGTCAAGCACAGTCAAAGCAGCCATCCTTCGCTAGGCTTTTGGAGGACACTGAGGTGTGAATAAATGTGGGCTGATGGTAATTTCTGAGCAGAGAGGCTCCAGATCAGTGTGTTGTGCTAAAGTCTGCCTGCGTTCATATGCGTTTAATTGCTGAAATCAGCAGAGGGCCTTGCACTTAAACGCCATGGAATAGGACTTTAAAACGGGACTCAGCTGAAGAGGAAAATACACAAACACATCTGTCAAGCTGTCTGTAATTGTTGTAATGGAGGGAAGGCGGCGTGCAACACGAGAGGCGAGAGAGATCGAGAGAGAGAGTAAGAGGAGGAAGGGAGGAGGAGGAGGAAGGTAACCCAGGCGGAAATGATGCATGGCGTGCGCCCACATCACACCGTCCCAGCTTCAGCATCATTATTTCTTCTAATATTTTTTTTGTTCACCCCCACTGATAAAATATCATTGTCTATAAAGTAATCCCGCAAACGAGAGCCTTTATGAGACTGTAATGAGGCCTAATTGCCGAGACTAGCCGGGCCACGTGGAAGGGTTTAAGGGGATTTAAGCCGTCGGGCACTGCGCGCACACTGTTACCTAGACCACTGCTTTCATAATTCAAGGGGAAAACGACTCCTTTTAAGGGGAGATCTATGCGGATCCCTTTCCATTCTGCTTCGAGAAGCAAGATTACTAGCTTTGTCCTTACACAGAAGCAGAAGCCTGGATCACAGAACTACAGCCTTTATTTCTCAGGCTATTAAAAAGTTGGCAAAAAGAGTTTTTTGGAGCAATGCCACTAAAGAACCACCTTTAGTGCCATATCGAAGATTGAGGTTCTTTACGAAACCAAACAAGGTTTGTTTATTGTATCAATCCAAAGGACCATCCATGGCATCTCTACTTAATAGTGCACTCCCAGCAGAAGCTTGGACTATAGGACCATAGACGTTCTTCTTACTCCCAAGCAGGAGCTCCCATTGGGTACCCCAAAGAGAAATGGTTCGTCTTGGATGACAAGTGTAGAAAAATGTTCTGGCCTTTATCTACAGGTGCTCAAGCTCCATTTAGAGACCATTCTCTGATGGGACAGTGGATCCACAGCCAGGATCAGGGTTACGGTATAGAGCTCCACCATGGAGAAGTCCATCATGCTTTGTTCTCGTTAACTTGTATCAGCGCCTCCTTACAAAAGTTGCATTGAGTCTGGTTGGGGGCAGCCCGCAGGCCATCCTCCTCCTCCTCCTCCTCCTCCCCTCACCCCAGTAACCAAGCAACACACGGTGAATACCCAAAACCGAAAGGAAACACTCAGGTTCTCAATGTAGTCTTCAACAGGCAGCGGGAGAAATGAACAATGATCCCCCATCCAGCACAATGGAGCAGAGTGACTTTTCATTGCCAGTTATCTCCTCCATGTGAATAGCAGCTGCAGTGGCCGCACTCCATCCCATCATTTAGGATAGAGGGAAGGAGGGGGGTTCCTCGTGTGTGTCAAAATCTAATTTATGTCTTAATGAATGATTGAATTTTTATGCAAAAAGGCCTGAGCCACACAGGATTTTTGTGTCGATTGCAGTGGCTGAGCGAGGGCATTTGAACTCTGTTCAGTGGTTTAGTGCACAGAGAAATGCTCGAGATTGAACCTAGAGAGTTGAATTAATGGTTACAGAACTAGATTAACTTTTGTAGTGTTACATAAACATATGTACCCTTCATATAAATCTAACCCACTGAGTGGCTGATACAAGAGTTAATGCAATACTGTAAATGTATTAAACACTGTTAGAGTTCATTCAGCACCAATACTGTAAGAGTAAATGCAATACTGTAAGAATTTATTCACTACTGTCAGAGTTGATAACACACCAGCACAAAAAACTATGAAGCATTTTATTTAATTCAACACCTACAATACATGCAGGAGCACTACCAGGGATTTTGCACTCCATGAAAAGATATCACATTGGGCCCCACCACCAACACAGGCATCCCTTCAGATTCGGAGACAGGGCTTGGGTTATGAGGAGACAGGGTTGGTTCATTGGTAGGGGTATGGGGATGAGGAGACAGGACTGGTTCATTACTAGGGGTATGGGGATTTGCAGACAGACCTAGCTCATTGGTAGAGTTATGGGGAGACAGGGCTGATTCATTGGTAGGGGTACGGGAATGGGGAAACAGGACTGGTTCATTGCTAGGGGTGTGGGGATTTGCAGACAGACCTAGCTCATTGGTATAGTTATGGGAAGACAGGGGTGGTTCATTGGTAGGGGTATGGGGAGACAGGGCTATTTAATTGGTAGGGAATAAGATAAGGAGACAGGGCTAGTTCATTGCTAGGGGCGTGGGGATGGGTATACAGGGGTGGGTGATTGGTAGGGGTATAGGGATGGGGAGACAGGGCTGGTTTACTGGTAGGGGTATGAGGATAGGGAGCCAGGGCTGGTTCCTTGGTAGGAGTATGGGGAAGTGGGACACAGGGCTGGTTGACCTGTAGGCGTATAGGTATTTAGTATGAATATCTTGCTAAATGTTTGCCTGAATTAGAGAAATGTAAACACTCAAAATGTTCTGTGAATATATTAAGTAATTAAGGTTAGGGGAGCAAAAGTTCACTATTTTACTATGGATTAAGCTAACAGGTTCATTGAAACACTGAAATTTCTGTCAGCCTTGTTTTAATTCTTTCTTTCAGTTTTTGGAAACCAGATTTTTCTTTAGAAAGCAGAAACATAATGCTCCACCGGCACTCCTCCCTCGTAATTCACTGCTAGCAAGTAGTGTTCACGCCTTGGTGCGTGGTAACACTAGGGCACAGGATCATCCTAATGGTGTCCCTGACTGTAAGACTTATTCCAACCCTGTAAGAGTTAATTCAGCATTGTTAAATTCAGTCAAAGCTAAAAATATAAGAAATTCTCTAATGCTGCGAGAGTAGATTTATCATCAGCACTGTAAAAGTTAATGCAACACTGTAAGATTTAATTTATTATTGGAATAGTTAGCTCAACTGTGGCAACACTGTGGGAGCTAATTCACCAATTAAGATTTTGCTGTGTAGCCTGAGTGTCATAAATAAACACTAGAAAAGTTCAGTCATCAGTGCAGGCGTTATCAGTGGTGAAGTTAAACCAGCACTGTTAGAGATAATTTAACCCTGGGGATTTTGCTGCGTGGTCTATTTCATATGTGTGAGGACCCAGAATTCGTTGCTTGTGATGAAGAGGTGGGCCAGTGCTGAGCCTAAACTGCAATTAAGATATTTAACGAGATAAACACGGACAGATTCGGCCATCCTGAAAGCAATGAGGCTCTGCTTTTTTCCCCCCATTATTTCTTTCCTCTCTGTATCTTGCATCATTAAAAGGTCTGCCCCCCTCTCTTATCACCACATCAACACTTGAGCGAGGAAGAGAATGAACCAGCCCTTACTCCGATTGTGCTTCGCTTGACTGGCTAGAATAAGGTCCAGTAGATGTATAGGGTTTTAATCTGAGGATCATGTAGGAAGCCTTGAGTCAGGCTGTGTGCTGATTCTGCTTTAACTACATGACGTGCTTCATAAGGTTAAAGTCTTTGGTTAATTGGTCTCATAGCCTACATATTTCACTCTGATCTCTCTTGATATAAAGATATCTGCTTGTTAAAACAGTATGCAAGCAGAGCCATCTCACTGAGGCACTGCCACTGCCAATGTGTCTTAACTCTAAACTCTTAACTCTAAAGTATATAACACTCCACCACAAAGTTTCAACGTTTCGTACCTTTTACACCTTAGTCCACACAATTCATATGTGGAAATTAAGCTGCAAAATCAACTTGTTTTTAATTAACTGTTTTTGTGATGTCATAAAATCCAATATTTACATATATCCACATAGTCCAATTCAGCACACAATCATTTAGCCCCACTCATTCACTCAGAAATTATAAGAAGTGTTTCGGACCAGACTGCTATTTTGAAATTATACATCATTTATGAGATCATTTATGAAAATCGGTCTGAAAGGCACAAAAAACACTCAATTACAAAAAAACAATTATTATTTTTAGTATATAAAAACATGAATGTCATAAAAAAGGATATCAGCTGTTTAATAATATGATCCATATTTCATTTTATGCCTTTTATGATCTCTGATTTTTGTATTAAATTTGAGGTCTCAAACTAATAATTATTATGTTTATTAATAAGTAATTACTTCATCCATGAACCCATAAAGTCTCCCATCTTCTTATTAAACTCTATACTGCAGTTCTGGTCAGGCTAGACGTGGCTTTTTTGCTGCTTCTTCTCCGTTCTATCACAGCGAGCATTGTTTTCATCAGTTTCACTACTTATTGAGGATTTAATGCCAAGATCCCCTGCTAGTAGAGGGTAGAATATACCCTCACCAAGCACTCCATTAGGAACACATTTACACCTACTCATTCATACAGTTACCTTATTAGCCAATCATGTGGCAACACTGTAGTGCATAAAACCATGCAGATACAGGTCAGCAGCTTCAGGTAATGTTCACATCAACCATCAGAATGGAGGATAAAAAGTCATCTCAGTGATTTTGAACTGATTGCTGGTGCTCTATTTGAATATTCTGTAAATGCTGATTTCCTTGGATTTTCACACACAACTGTCTCTAGTGTTTACTCAGAATGGTGCAATAAGAAAAAAAAACATCAAGTGGGGAGCAGTTCAAAGGATGGAAACACCTTGTTGACGAGAGAGGTCAACAGAGAATGGGCAGACTGGTACAAGCTGACCGAAAGGCTACAGTAATTCAGACAACCACTCTGTACAGTTGTGTTGAGCAAAGAAGCATCTCAGAATGCACAACCTTCAGGCAGATGGGCCACAACAGTGTAAGACCATGTTGGGATCCACTTGCATCAGCCAAGAACAGAAATCTGAGGCTGCAAAGTGCACAGTATGACCAAAACTGAAAAATGTAGCCTGGTCTGACAAATCTCCATTTCTGCACAGATGCAAGTGCCAGAATCTGGTGCAAACAGCATGGATCTATGAACCCACCCTACCTTGTGTCAGCTGTTCAGGCTGGAGGTGGAGGTGATGTAATGGTGTGGGGAATGTCTTCTTTGCTTTGCTTTACCTTCTTCTAATGGCCACTTCTAGAATGATAATAGCAATAGCAAAAGTCATCTCAAACTGGTTTGATAAACATGATACTGACTTCAGTGTTCTTCAGTGGCCCTCCTAGTCACTGGATCTGAAATCCAACTGAACAAGAAGATTTGCAACAAGAAAGTGCACCTGATAAAAATCTGCAGGTATTGCTTGATGTCACATCAGTAACAAAGAACTAGAGCTGTTTTAAGAGCATAGAGAGGCCGTACCCAGTGTCTGTATAGAGTTCCACATAAAGTATTCAGTAAGTGTAGATAGACCATTTTATTTCAATTAAAAAAAATAGGCAAATAAAACTAAATGTATTTGGTTCCTGCAATGTAATGATTCATATCAATATTTGAAATAAGAGAACTCAGTTGAATGTAACCAAGTTTATATAAACACAATAACTGTTGAGAAACCATAATAAACCATTAAGATAAATTTAAAGGGCTCATATCCGAGATTTGTCTTAAATTTTGTTCTTCTTGAATTTTTATTTATTTTTTTTCTTACATATTTTCTAACCTTTCTTGATCTCTTAGAATTAAACGGGCTGTTTTTGTTACAGTGCCATTAAGGCTGAAATATGTAATAGAACTATGCTCTGATTGGCTGTCGTATATTGTGTATCCTCCAAATAGAACTCAGGGCTGAAGTAAATTAGAAAAAGTAGGAGCGGCAAATAATGGTTGGTACTACACTCAGGAAGGTAGACCTCCAGGACCAGGGTTGATTACCACTGATGGTCAGCAATATGGTAATTGAGCTTTTTCTTTTTTTAGACTGAGCTCTGGGAATACAGCTAAACAAGGATTGCTACACTCTTCAAAATAAAGGTATCAAAAAGGGATCATTTGAAATAAACCACTTTTGATGTCCTAAAGAACCTTTCAGTGGATTTAATAAGCTTGACTAACATGATATAGATTACAAAAGTACAAACATACATTAGCTTCAACAGCTAAATATAATATTACGTTTTTCAGTACTTAGGGGGTCCACCCTTTGCTTTCTTTACAGATTACATTTTTGATGTAAGAATAGAAATCTGCAAGCATATTTTTCTACACTTCCAAAATTCCATTAAAGAAATTTCTGTTTCTCCAGATCCCAGTAATCCCAGGTCTGTCCAGTTGAGGCCTGGACTCGGATGTAATCAGTCAATTGTTCTGAAAACACCAGTAGCTTCTTTATCTGATCTGAAAAAAAGTTGAATTGATTTTTTTTTTGGTCTATTTCTTTTTCTCAGTAATGGCTTCTCGACAGTCACACATCCTTTCAAACCCCCAGAGGGAGCTTTATTTTCTCCTCTCTCTCAAAGGCGAAAGCCTAAGGACTGTTCCTCTGATATGTTTGGTGGTCTACCAGGTCTTGAACAGCTGTTGGGAGTCCAGTTTTCTCTGTATCCTATAAGAATGTTTGAAGAAGATATATTTCATTTACCTCCTCTGAAATAGCCCCTGAAAAAGAATAATGGGGAATAACGGGTGTTCAGACTGGAAATAAAATAAATGAAGGGAAGTCTCTGACCTTAATACAGTACATTATGTAGAAAACCCATTTAGGAACCTGTGCTGTAAGACTCATATAACACTGCATCATCTCCAACAACTTTTATGAAGTAATAGCAGAATTTAATTTAATCTCCAAAACAGTAAAAGCTGAAGCATGATCTAAGTAAAGCACAATAAAATCAAATCCACTCTTCCTACCCTATAATGGTATCTGGGCTCTTGCAGGATCCCAGAGGTCAATGCTGTTTCTATTATGACAGAAATGGTCCTGACAGGATGAAGTAGAGAGAATTTCACAAACACAGACTCAGCAGACTTTGATGCGCGTTCATGTTTCATTTTTCTGATTAATTCTTTTTCTCAACACTCTCTTGTGTGCAGATGAACTATTGATTGGGTAAATCGCGACACTGCCTGAGAGAAGTGTTCCTGTCAATTAGGCTGATGTTCATCTCAGTGTCTCTCTCTCTCTCTCTCATACATACACACTCTCCCACAAACAACAGAATGGCATCTCACTTAGGAGGCACTGGTAGGGGGAAATTGGTAGTTTAATGGTAACCCCCCACACAGTCTTCATCGCTTTATTTCTGGATGAGCAAAGTCGCACATGGTAATTGAGTTTGTGTCGGAATTTTCGGACATTCCTGGGTGTGCTTTCTCTAATGTGCCACTTACAGCTATACTGATTAGAGTGCTATATGAGGAGATGGTGTGGGGAGTCGGGGTAATCGGGAGGGGGGTGGCGTGTCGGCTGTCAAGGCTTTGGAGTAAATTGGGGCCCAGTCGTCCACAACCTATTTGGTTGATGATGGAGGAATCGGTTGGGCTTTCTTCTCGACATCTCTCCAGAGTCCTTAACATGCCTTTAGTTCTTTTTTCAGGAATGCTATTATGACCGAGTATATTTCCAACATCCCCTGTTTTCTGTATTCTGTTTTCTGTTTGCTTATTCTGGAAGGCCTGAAATGCACGGGAACTGTTTTTCCTTTTTTTAAAAAGTTGGTTGATTACTAAGGCAATGGTTCTATTAAGAACCATTCCGTGTATGACCAATAGCATGGAGAAATCGTCCTTCAGATTGATGGAGAATGTGTTGTATATGGTTCTTCATGGAACTGTTTTGAAAATGGTCACAATGTCAAACAACAGAAGAACCCCTTTTAGTGCTATATAGAACAATATACAACAAATTCACCATCAATCTGAAGAACTTATCTGGACATGCACAGAACCATCTGGACATGAAAATAGATCTCAGTATAACTTAGGGTTCTAAACAGAACCATTGTCTTTACTAAAGAGTCCTTGAAGATTAGGAAAAGTAATGCAGGCTCAAAGCAACTGAACCATCAGCACCTTTGATCCTCCTTCACTACCTTGCTTTCCCAATCTTCATCACTTTTCTCACAAAAGAGAGAGAGGGAAAAGAAAAAAGAGAGAGAAATGTTGTTGATATTTGCATTTTTATTATGCTGCTAAATTGACTGTTTGCTGAATTTTAAGAAACTCCTGCCTCACTAGGTTATTGTTACTGCTTCCATTAAACATTCAGCTCAGGTCACCTTGACTCATCCATTATCCTTATAATAGACTAAAAGGGTCAGGAGTACACAGGGAAATTTACCAGAACAGCAAGGAGAATAAATGGAAGTTGGTAAAAACTTTAGAATCTTGCTCAATTTTAAGCAAACAACAATGAATTTTGGAAACCATGTAGATTGTTTAGTCACTTGACCCTTATCTAATAGTGGAATATTAGTGATGGAAACCACACTGCCTCAGATGAGTTAATGCTAAAGCTATATTATATGTTGGGGAGGAGTTGTCTGCTTTTTAAACAAAGTTTCTTTTAGAAAAGTTTAATAAAATAATACATGAGTGGCACATGTCATTAATATTTATCTTTGCACACAGTATTTTAATCAGAAATACTGTACAGCTGTAAAAGCCATTCCACACTCATAGTAATAATTATACATATTAATGGAGTTGCTTCTTTGAAAGCTTTCTCCTCAGCACAGAGTCATTGTTTCACTATGATGCTCTGCTGTGTGTATAAAATAAGAATCGGTTTTGGTATTTGGATTGAAAAAAAATCCTATATGCACAGTATTGATCATCTTGCTTTTTACTTCTTTGTCATGTGGTCCTGTAATGTAGTTACTGTACATAATATAATAATAATAATAATAATA
>CM067481.1:16865152-16875524 GCA_034552555.1 Semaprochilodus insignis | reverse complement strand
AATAATAATAATAGTAATTATTATTATTATTATTATTATTATTATTATTATTATTACCCTTTCCTATTTTAAGAAGATGTTTATTATATAAAGATAATTACAGATATGTACATAACAGCCAACCTGGTTAATGAATAACTTTATGAAGGGCCCTGCAGCATCTGTGTGGACCAGATTAGGAGAGGAAATACAGCCATCATATCATTTCTTGTGTGTTACTTTTATTATCCTCCTCAGACAACATTAGACATTTTAAAATGAATAGGTTTCCACTTTCAACACAAATGAAACTGGGCAGTGAAAAGAGAATATGTGCTTTCACATAGTGGCCACAATGTCTGTATAGATTATTATTTTTCAGTACATACATGGACCACAATGCAAACTGGTTATTTTTCAGTTACAGTAGGGTGTAATAGAAGTTTGGCCCTGTCAGAAGACCCTCAGCACTGTCATCAGCACAACCCCGAAACATTATGGCCAAGAATGTTCTCCGAATAACTTAAATAGGCTGCATGTATGGGCTTTCTTTTAAGCTAATATAAGGACTTAGGCAGGCAGCACTTGACACTAATACAACAAACTAACTACTTTTGATGAATTACTAATGGGCTAATTTGACAATACTGATAGTGAATTTGGTGTTTAACTATGTTTGACGTCTTTATGCTTCAAAGCCACAATTTAGACGCAATGTAACAAATTACAGTGATGCTTCGCCTTGAGAAATGAAATAGGTTGATAATGCATTGCGACACACTGTAATGGGCTGGTATGTATTGCATTGTACCACATTATTCTTTATCGCATAGCACCACTGTAAACACTAATGTTATCACATTGCACCACACTGAACACTGTAACACTGACATGTTTATGAGTGCAAATTTGTGTGATGCATTATTTACATTCCCATTGTTACTAATACTTGCTGCGCAATGGCTTATCAGGCCATTTAAGGCCTTCCATGTTTACATGAACCTTAGGCTCCTCTAACTCCATGTGTGTTTGTCGGCCTACTCTTTGAAGCTTGCTTTGGCTAAGCAGTTCAGGAATGAACAGAGAAGCATATGAGGATAATGAGCCAAATCCGAACGAAGTCACTGGAGTGCTTAACAAGTACATAATATGTTTTTGGCACAAAAGCATTACATGTACTGTAGTGCCATATAATGCTCTACAGATTAGATTTGTTCTCAGTCATGGAATGCCTGACCATAATGCTCTTAGTTGGACAGCTTCGTTTTGCCCTATTTATTGCTGTTTAGAGAACATCACAGGTTTTAACGTGTTGAAATCTCAGTGGAGCCCATTTAGTAACAGGGGGCTGATTGTACAGTGAGAGAGTATGTCACATGGTCTTTTTTCTGGCAAGAACTGGGAGCCAGTGTAGCCTATTAACAATATTAACCTAACAACATTAAAACAATAAGTAGTCAGTGTGTTCACTTAAAGGGGCCACACAATGGAAGACTGTATTGGCATAGCTGAATATGGAGAGTTCAGTAAATGGAACTGACATGTCGTGAATGTCAAACACTGCTATTCCTGATTTAGATACAAATCCCACATTTGCAAAAGAGGTCAGTAAACTGGCTCATGTTCTAGCCCAGGAATGAAAATGGTGGACTATGTGGAGAAATCTACCGTTCAAGGTTGTGATGAGTAAGCCGGCTGTCAATAAGCATGGTTGATGTTCGTCTTTACAGGGGACTGAAGTTGGCTTCCTGTTTTCCAGCTTCTATGGCTGGCAGATAGGACATACTGTATATTTAGCTGAAATTTATACATATATATGGATTTGTAAATAACCCAAAGACACTAATTTAGTTCGGGTGGTTCTCTATTGGTTTTGTACTGCTATTTTAGACTACTGTCTATTTATTACACTGTCTTTATTACGCTATATATTATTGGAAGTGTAAATGCACAAATTTGTAGTTAAACCTAGTGCTTATACTACACCAGCTACTCTCTCCTAACATACACACACACATAGAAATTACACTCTTAAATTCTTGGTATCACGACAACTACATTGTGCAACAATTAGCCCTTTATAGAATACTAGCACCATTAAAACAGCTAAACTAATCTAATCTGCCTTTTTACCACGGAGCGCCCGGATCCTGAGCTGCTATTTTCCTCACCGCTAGAAAAGCAGGCCTGTTAGGATTGTTGTGCTTGCCCAATTAATTTGCAGGGAAGAAAAAAACACTTTGTGGTTCGGGGTGCTCTTCGCATAGTTGCATGAAAAAGGACTAATTAAATTATCAAAGGCGAGCCCTCTGCTCCTCTAACGGGGACTCGAGCAGGCCTTTTTAGTGCTGCCTGAGGAGTTCAACAGAAACCTCTGCCTAAGGTGTTTTTTCCTGTTGTTTTTGTTGATGGTGCCGGATGTGTGGTTACTTGTGTCACAAATAGGCCGGAGGGCCTTAATGGCGGCTCCGTACAGAAAGGGAGAAGAGGGCCGTTATAAAGGCGCTAGACTGCGCCTCTCCCTGCCTTGTTTGACCAGCGCTAAAGAGAAGTTCAAGTGTGTCTATTCCTTTGTGTCATTTCAGACCATCAGGGTCTATGTATGTGTGGTGTGTGAGGCATGTGTGTGTGTGCATGTGTGCAGGGGGTTGGGGAGGGAAATTTGTATGCAAGCGGCAGTGTTGCCGTCCCCCTATCCCTCTCTACAGAATTCGTATCTCCTCACCTGCCTGTTGCAATGAATTATGGGAACTTCAAGTCGAGCGTGTTAATGTGGACGCACGTGCGAGGGGCGACTCACCACCTGCCTGAGCTTCTTTCTCAGTCTGAGTTTCTTCCCCCCTCACTCTGTCTATATCATTTAACCTGTAGGAGTAGTTATCATTTCCAATTATGCGTATTTATCTTGTGTTCATACAGTGGAAGTTGTTTTCATATTAGAGGGATTTATCGTTGCATAAACTAAATTCAATTAGTTAATTTATTTATACACGCACATTACAGTGGGACATTATATAACTGAATCAAATTATACAATTAAATACCCAAACTGATGAATAACTTTAAAACAAAGCCTTCTAAATGAGTAAACAATAAACAGCATTTCCTTCCTATGTGCCAAGATGGCAAGACAACTAACAGTTATGGCTTTTATCACAAGTAATGAAATGCAGTGCACTGTGATAGATAATGAAGATTTCCTTATTGAAAAAGCTGTGTTTATATCGATCATATCGCCATTATCCAATACTGATAATAAACAGTTCAATAAACAACACATTTTTCTACATTACCCAGAGAAAAAGCACAGGCTGTGTTACTATATATAATGCCTGAACTGAATTCTCAGTTTTACTATTGTCTACTATTGTACTAATGTGTGCTCAAAAAGAGAACTTGCCATTGATCCAAATATAGATGTAGCATGAAAAAACATCAGTAACTGGCCCAGTGTTGACCATTTTAGGTCAGACGGCAGTGATATCTTGACCTTTCACCTTACTTTTGACCCATGACCTTCAAAGTCATGTTGAGAACACTGATAACATGAACATTAGAGTTTAAAAGTGAGGGCTAACACAGAATTCTCTCTGAGACACAGACAGGGAGAGAGGGCCGTGAGAATAGTGAGCAGACAGAAAAGAACTACAAAATCAAAGAAGTGGACAGAATTGTAGAGAAACATGAGTAGCTGCACATGACTACATGACTAGAAACAGGACTAGCTGCAAGGAAAAAAATTGTTAGAAACAAACTCAAAAGAGAGGAAAAACAGAACTGGATCGCACATTTACAATACATTGTCAGAAACAGAAAGTGTTACTGTCCAGGTAAATTGGAGTCTACCAAGGTCCTTAAAGGGAAACTTCCCTGAGGTTTCTACATAGTTAAATGGTATATAAAATAGGCATTTAGAGAGATTAGGTTTGGCATGAAATCTAAATAAACCCACCTTTGACAACTGTCTGGATTGTTCACAGTGGTAGTGATAGGAAACAGACATCCACCTCTAAAAACTCCCTTACAGGAAGTTATTACATGAAATGGTTTTGATAACTCATGCTGAAGTCTGAGACATTGTTTTACAGTTTGTTTTGTTTTTGGGCTAAAATGCATTGTTATCATTTTGTTTTAATGTATTTATGGTGGAGATATACATGAAGGATGTTTGGACAAAATAGTGTGCTCTTTTTCAGATGTAGCACTATTTTAACCTATTGGATTTAAATAGTAAATAAAATGGCTATATTTGTGGTGTAGACATTGGAACCCCTTGGTCCCTATCATCATCATCACTGTAAAGAAATCTGAATCACAAAGAACATATGAGCACATCTTTATACCTCGTAATTTTACTGAAAAGGTTTGACTGTGGGTGTATGACGTCTTCTCAACGTAAATATACAACTGCAACACAACACAGTTCCCCATCCAAAGGTACTAAAGATGTTTCCTTTAGGGTACCACCCCAGTGATAGCCTTTGCAACCTAAAAGTGCATTTTTTCCCAAGAGTATAGTATGAGGTGCAAAACTACAGCCCGAGACACCCCAGCCCATCTTTTGACATGGTCCTCATTCAGCGTGAATGAGCTTGGTCAAAGCTTTTCCGTCTATTCGTGGCCCGACGCACATGCAGTGGCAGGGGTCAATCTCATTCAGGCTTCCGAAGGCTGCCATGGAGATCAGCCCTCGTCCAGCCGCTCTGACCACCCCCGGAATTTTATAGACTCTCTTCTCCTCCCCTCTCCTCCAAGCCCTCCTCAAATCTCTCCAGCCCAGCATTCACAAAGTCATTAATGAGACATTCAGGGCCTTTTGAGCTGGCCAGCTACATTGTGCTTTTAAAGGAGAGGAAGACAGAGAAAGAGAAAGTGCGAGAGAGAGGGGAAAGAAACGAAGACGAGTGCAAAGAAGGAGAGCAAATAGAGTAGTGGGCCAAAAAAGTACCCCCAGCTGAAAACAGTTAGATCATGTTCTTTTCATGGTCTGATTAGAATCAAATCGATCCCTCCCCCCCTTTGCTCCACAGGCCAGCCCAGGCCTTTCTGGATAGGGAGACCAAACAGAGTCCTCCAAAACGGCCCAGCCAGAGCAGCCGCCCGCTCCACCTGAATGATAATCACCCGCGCCCTCTGGCCCGACAAGACACAAGTGCCTAAATGTGTTTGCAATGGGACACACTCTTTAAAGTTTGTCTGTCTGTGAGTGAGTGTATGCTTGAGCATAGGTGTTAAATCCGTAAGTAAAAGTACCTTTCCAATGCCAGTAACACAATTTATAGATCTACAGCAGAACTTTTTAGCACATCAGCATGTGTCAGCACAGAAACTGCTGTTTGCTCTAAACCAAAACATTATACCTCAAATGCCATAACTCTAACCAACTACAAAGCAGCACAGATGATGCCAACACTCTAACGTTAAAAGTAACTGAAACATCATCAAGAGCAAAAGTATTAGCTTTTAAAATAATACTAAAGAAAGAAATAAAATAATTACAAAATTTCTTACTAACAGCTTCTGCATGAGACAATGTTTATATGAAAGAGACAGACACAGAAAAAGTGTGTATTTATTTATTGTGTATGTATTTATTTAATAACTAACCTAAAACTGATCTAAAATACAACTTTGACTATTTGACATTATGTTTAAATACTGTTGATTTAGTTTCATATCTAAGCACATGTAAAAAAAACTGGTGTTCCACAAGGCTCTGTTTTAGGACCACTGGCATTCTTATACAATTTCCCTCTGCAAAAAAATCAACTCAATCAATCAAGGCAATTAAAAATTGTGAAGACTCTAAGTCATTAAAATGTGGTTAATGGTTAAAATTTAACATGATATAAATACAATTAGTCATCATTTAATGTATATTAAAATGAAAAAAAGTTTGTGCTCACAATTACACTCCCATTAGCATAATGAAAAGCTATAGTTTCCTCCATATGTGGTATATGTATGTAAAATGGATAATTAGATATTTAATACATATTATTGAATTTTTGGCATTTAAAATGGAAAACGCTGTCGCAGGGCAGTATTTAGTGAGCTGAGCAATTTAGTTAAGTGGGTATTTAAAGTGTAAAGCAGAATTGCAATGAGGAATTTGTGCATAAGTGCTTTTGTATAGGTGATATCTTGTGTGCGAGAGGCATTGGATGCGAGGCGTTTAGCGTGGCTGTAGTGTGTCTAGGGTCTATTTAATGAATAAAGCAGAACTGTGTAGGGGATATTTAGTGTCATAGTACCAAGTGCTATTAAACGCCCTTGGAGAATGGATGATACCAGCAGCCCCCTGGCAGCTGCACCCACTTGAGAGAGAGAGAGAGAGAGAGAGAGAGAATAAGAGACAGAAAGAGAGAGAGAGAGGGAGAGAGAGAGAGAGAGAGAGAGAGAGAGAGAGAGATAGGGAGGTGACGGGGGGTTCAATTACTGAGAGTGCTTTATGGGATGCTGATGTATTTAAGAGAGGGTAGGGCTGAGGAGCATGTATTGAGAGCCTGGCACTGATGGACTCTCTCTGTAACCTTTACTCTTACAGCTGGGCTAACACCTGCCTCCCCTCCAACCACCAGCACAGCGTTCATTCAAATTTTAATCCAAGCTGAAGTCTTTATGCTCCCGAGACAACTTTGATGCCACTCGTCGAATCAAATGCACTGCAATTATTGTTAACTTCTACAAGAGCCTGTATGTAGTTATATCAATTGCTCACTTTCATAACTACTGTACATACTTTCATATTGCTTTCATAGTAGTTCTCAGATAATTCAGAAAGAGTAGATAAAAAGTCTTAAAAGATTAATTCCAGCAATTCCATTCAGTCATTCAGAGCAGTTTAAAGTGAAATCTTCCATTTTTGAGATATAACACAGAGTCAGGGCTGTTCACAGAGGTAGAGACCTTTGATTTCACTAAAAGCCATCTTACAGAACACTATTCCATAAAATGATTGTGAATACTCTGTATGATGCCTGACACCTTGTTATACGACAGTTTTGAGAAAAGCTTTTAGCCTAAAGCATATGTTTTAAAATCTGTTCAAAATAAAGAGGTACATGCAAAATAGTATCCAAAAATAATTGTTTTTCCAGATTCATCCCTATTTTACCATCATTTTACATGCAAAACTGAAGAAGACGTGTGAGCTCACTGGAGGTTATGGGATGTTAAACAAAATGAATAGTGACTAAAATGGCAGTTACTGCACTATAGACATTGCAACCTCTGGTTACTTGGTGTGGCATGACGCATAACACCACTACCTACCAGGGTGCTACCACACCATGTGGGAAACTGGGGTTCGACTCCCAGGCTGGGTGACAATGCTGCGCTACACCAAACCTTGGGGAGACTCCTAACACTACATTGGCCTACGTGTAACATGATTAACCATGTAAGATGCTCTGGATAAGAGTGTCAGCTAAATGCCATAAATGTAAATGTACTATGACCTACAAGTTTCTCAACAATTAATCATGAATTACTTGGTTTACATCTCAACAATTAAAACATAAAAACAGTGGAATTCTCCTTCAATGTTAATGAGTTACCAATATGCTTGTAGTATTCTGGGTCCATATTTCAGTTACCTACTACATAACTTGCATAATACATAATATTAGTTTCACTGCAGTTACTAAATAATGAGTCAACAACATAATAATTAAATAATAACCCTGCAGTTCATGGTGGGATATGGAAAAGTGACACTCCATTACTGTTCTATCTTACTTCAGTTAGTCTCTCTTTTTCTCTCTTTCTGTCTCTCTCTCTCTCCGGTTACTGTTTAACTGAAAGGCAGCTGCTTGGTAAGTATGGGGGTGGGGCCACCCTGTTGCCTGTCATGCTAACATCCCTCATTCCTCCTCTCTCACTTGCTCTCTCTCCATCTCTCCTCTGTCTCACCTTATCCTCGTCTCTATTCATCCTGCAGCTGCATCTCTCAGGCCCTCCCTCTCTTTCTCTGCCTGTGTCTCTCTCTCCCTCTCTTTCTCTTTCTCTCTTTTTCTCTCTCTTTCTCTCTCTATCTTTCTCTCACCCAGTCCAGAAGATGGATGTCAGTGCCCTTGAAACAGGCCCAACAAAAGCCCTCCACCACAAGGTGAGCTCCCGCAGCTGTGGCAGTGGCTTTCTCGGGGCCGCTAACTGGCTAGCATGAACGGCCCAGTATGGCAACAGTATGCTTTTGTTCTGGCTCTCAGCCTGAAAGGGGGCCAAGGGGGGGCTCCAAGGCTTCAACACAGCGGCCTTATACCAAGTCATTTTTCTACTTCTCTGTGCCCTCTTTACCCTTCTCCCCCTGTGTCTCAACTCAGTTCAACTCAAAGAAGCTTTATTGGCATGACCATATTAAGTTACGGTGATGCCAAAGCATTTTCATTTGTTTGTCATACATCAGTCCATTATAAACACATACAAATATTATTATTTGTCTTGCATATACATTGTGTAACTCCTTGCACTCTTAAAAATGGTTCTTCAAGGTTCCTTTAGAAAAGGGAAAGGTTGTATATGGAAGCATATTCACTCAAAGAACCATTTGAATGGATTAATTGGCAAATGGATCTTCTCAGTGATGAAAAGTCATATGTGTATCATTCTCTAAAGATGATTCTATACAGCCCCAAAAATAGGTTCCACTATTGTTATGAATCCAAGACCTCTATATAGGAACTATATAGAATGCTGTTTCCTAAAAGGCTTATTATTTAGTTATTTATTTAAAGTTATTATTTGTTTAGTGTTTACTATGAAACCTCATGAGAGTCAGATATAGGAATATTTGGAAACTAGTGCTATGGCTACTACAATATCATCAGTGTGCTGAGACATTGTCCATGACATTCTTGAACATATCTGCCAGCCAAAGGAGCTTTTGCTTTTCCGTCTTACCCTCTCTCTCCCTCCGCAGCTGTGTGTGTGTGCTGGCGTTGGCTGTGAGGAAGTGTGAGGGCATGGGGATGATGGAATACGGGCGTGCGGCGGGCGGTTGGGGCCTGTTTTGGGCGCGTTTTCCCCGCCGCCCCATTAGAGGGTCGTTTATGAGCCTTGTGACGCTTTTGTCCAGCGTGTTCGGGGGCGGCCGCGCTCCGTAATTGGCCGATTGGCCACGCTCTGCGGCGGCACCGGTGATTTATAACGCCTGCTGAATGGGGCTGACTTCATATAACGGTGCAGGGCCGAATGCACTGAATGCGCGCCAAGCGCAGAAAAACCGCCCGTGAAAGGATGAAACGTCCACCGAGGCCTTTGTGTCGGTGTGAAATCGGCCACCGGGGACAAAGAGAGTTGCCCAGAGTCCCCCTCTTTCTTTCCCCATTTCTATTTTTCTCTACTTCTCTCTCTCTTTATTAATCTCTCTTTCGCCCCTCTGCCGCCCTGTTTATCTATATCAACCCGCTTTTTCAGGCCACCCTCTTTTTTCCCCTCTCCTCTCAGCCCTCGTTTTCTCTTGCCGTCAAGCCATCTCTCTCTGTCTCAACCCAGCCTTGTCCCCCTTTTCTCTCTTTCTTTCTGTCCATTTGCTTTGTACTGTCTTTGTTAATGGCTTTGTTATCAGAGTTGTCTGCTCATATTCTTCTCAGCCCAGCTCTTGTAGTCTGCCTCGTTTCATCTTAATCTCACAGTCTTTACAAAGTCGTCTCCCAGCACAAGGGGGATAACTTGATGAGGTCAGACGCAGCTGCAACCTCACTGGTGTCCTCGAACGACTCCCAAGTAAACCATATTCCTAAATAAATAATGTACTTTCTCAAACGTTTCCTCGTTTTTTCAGGGATAGTTCTAATGTTATTCCACATATCGGAGGAAGTGGCTACAACCTTGAGACAGAAGAGCTGGATCTCCATTGCTTTGAAAGAATCAGCGTTGTAGAAGATCAACATAGCTGAACACACTTCCTCATTTGATGTTCAGTCCAACTTGGCCATGAGCAGAAGAACGCATTACGCCATAATGAGTATCGGCAATGGCCTTGATCCTCTGAATCACAGGATTTAGCCCAAGAAAAGTTTCTCCTCTCAAAACACACAACAACATCCGCTGCCCCATTTTTCTGCTGGAAGAAAAACATTCCTCTAGAAAGTAATGGGAACTGATAGCATAGTAGTGCACAGTTCCAGGTACCCTCACTCATGAGGGTATTGAGTAAGACGAGTTTGTAGAATGTCCAGTTTTGTGTAGTGGAAAGTTCTATCACGGAAATAAACAGCACAATGGAACCTCCAAATTCATATGGAAGTTCCATATGGATGGAACACTCTTACTAGGTTTATTCTCTTTTCTTGGGGTCATAAAAATGATAAACCTCTCCAGCTTTTAAGCGTTTAATCTACAGTATTGAATATTTAAAGACTCTATCGGGGGGTGGTGGGGTGGTGGGGGT
>CM067481.1:16856025-16865086 GCA_034552555.1 Semaprochilodus insignis | reverse complement strand
GGTGGTGGGGGTTGGGGGGGTGGGGTAATGCAGTACAGCCAACCTCCTAATTAAGCTTCACCCTCCCATCAATGGCTTGATCATGTAGTAAAGGTTAAAGGCCATATACATAGCAACCCAGGACCATTTCCATGATAATTACACTGAAGATGCTTCTGGAAGCTTACTACTACAGGTCATCTAGTTAATCAGCTCTACTACCAAACAGCCACTGCATCAACTCTTTTTTCTGTCTTTCAACCTGCTCCTCTTATCTAATCAACACACCTTCGGTTTACCCACGGTGCCTTGCCCATGGATGAGTAATATAAAGGTCATAAGACCAAAACTTCAGCATATATGCTAGTAATGACTAAGCAATCTAAATTAGAAAAAGAAAAAAAATACTAGACTAAAAAAGTGCCTATGCATAAGTTATTGTATATTTTGTCCAATTGTCCAATTAAAAAAACTAAAATTAAAATGCTCCAAAATTACATGGAATAAATTCTTTAAACGTCTCTTTAAATGAATTTACCTAAAAGTTTAGAAAGTGTCAATTTACTGAGATTTTACATTCTTTTATTTAGTTCAATTGGAAAATCACATCATTAGGAGATCATATCATTAGGCGCTCTGCATGAAGCAGCTTGAGAGACTGGCAGCAGTTTTCTAAAAGAATGTAGAATATTGGATACTTTAGATTTGCTTAACACTTTTCGGTTTCTGCATAATTCTGGTTTCGGCAGTTATATACAGTATATATGCCACATATATACTGTATATAACTGAATATATATGGTATGTTTACTGTATTTAACTATATATATGTCCAAAACTTATAGAACTTGCATACATTCGAACCTAGAGAAAAAAAAGTGTTATTATACTCACAGCAGACACGAGAAGCAAACAATAAATCAGTAAAGACATTAATAACAATCAGAATTCCAAAATCAGAATCCAAACTCTCTCCCATACAATCCTGTACTATCCACCTTGATAATATACCTATGAGGGAAAAGATATCCACAGAGGGGTGAAGGATCTGTAGTGTGTCGACGTATGTGAGTTATGGATAATGTCTATAGCAAACCTGCTTGGAACCTGGTTGTACCCCTAATGAATATGTGGGGCCAATTATTTCTGACTTTTCATCAGTTCCCTTGGGACTGTGGTGGGAGTTGGTGTGTATCAGGCATCCCAGCGGATCCCCTCTCCCTCCGCCCTCTCTATGCCCCCCTGACGCTAGCCTGTGAGGGAGGGGGGTTAATTTAGTCGCTTTTCCCCTTGTGTTAAATAGGAACAGTTTCTCTTGTGTTAATTCTCCATTTTGTCGCTGTCTGTGCGCAAGGCCTCTTGGCGCTCGCTTCTTGTTCCCTCCCTAAACGCTTTCTCTATCCCTCCCCTCCTCTCGTTCTTTCCTCCTTCCCTCCCTCTTTTACCCCCTTTCCCCTTTCTTCTCATTCCTCCTCTCCTTCTCGTGAGGCCATCCAGATTATGTTGCTAAGGAGATTTTTTTGCCCCTCTGTTTTTTTTTGCTTTTTTTCAGTGTTTTCCATTGATTTGCTGTTAATGCGTTTTGAATGCCCCTCGGTGTGTGTGTGTTGAGGGGGGTTCAGTCTCAGTGGAGGAATTCTACTCTGAAGGGGTAGACAGGGAGGGTGACTAAAAAAAGGGTGTAAGGCCCAAAGAGAGGCACTCAACTGAAAAATGAAGTGATTTTTACTGAGCTCGGGACTTCGCTCACTCACACTCAATAATACCGTGACCACCCACCCCACACTCTTCCCCTCCCTGCTTGTATATTCCCAAAAGGCACTGTTCTCCTCCGAAACATTCAAGCACACTGGTGGGCTATCATTCTTCAGGAATTATGGGTCACACCCAACAGCTGAGCGTTGATACCGTTATATGATTTGTCATAAATGCAAAATCATTGCATCTAATAGGGTGCATAATTAAAGTACACTGAAATTTCATATGAGCTTAAACGTGATGTGAATAAGAATTGCCTGGAGTGATTATAGCTCAAATAAGAACACTTTGTAGTTTTAGAATTACAGACTGTAGCTCATGTTCCCCCCCATTTCCACCACAGAGCAGGTATTATGTGGGTGGTGGGTCATTCTCAGCACTGCTGAGACACTGATGTGGTGGTGGTGTGTAAGTGTGTGTTGTGCTGGTGTGAGTGGATCAGACAAAGCAATGTTGCTGGAGTTTTAAACACCTCAGTATCACTGCTGGACCGAGAATAGTCCACCAACCAAAATTATCCAACCAACAGCGTCCTGTGGGCAGCGTCCTGTGGGCAGCATCCTGTGGGCAGCGTGCACTAGAGGATGACCAACACAAACTCTGTAGCAACAGATGAGCTATTGTCTCTACATCTACAAGGCAGACCATAGGAGAGTAGACAGTGAGTGGACAGAGTGTTTAACAACTCCAGCAACACTGCTGTGTCTGATCCACTCGCACCACCTTAACACATACTAACTCACCATCAACACGTCAGTGTCACTACAGTGCTGAGAATGAACAGGGTGATGAACAGGTATATATGGAGGTATATATGGAGTATGTTTTGTGAAGTTGCATTTCTTGACAGCAGATGGTCAGTTTCACACTCAGCAGGTGTGGGAACAATATCACCAAACATATTTTACATCTCCTCAAATTAGAAACTATTGACATTATGGGTTTCATTATCCAACAGTGTTTGGACAAATCTAGTTTTGAAACAGATGCCACACCAATTGACTCGGATAATGGATTATAATTTAACAACGCCATCACAGGGCCTTGCCTGTGAAAATATAGCAGTGCAAATGTGATCGAGTTAGAGTGCAGATAAATGAACCTCAATGAGGCAGTGTTCTCTGAACTCTCTGTGAACTAGCTTTAGTGAAACTGCTGGTGTGCTGCGTTGCATACCATTAAATATTGCATTTACACAGAGTTTCCTCTAGATTGGATAATTTTGGAAAGGGTGTGTTCTCGCTAGTTTCACGGAATGCTACAAGCCTGGCTCAAACATTTTGACCCTTTCTCTGTTCATCACTGGTCCACTGTTCACCTTTCCGTTTTCTTTTTTAGCTTTTTAATCAGGCCATAAGTCTGTATGGTTGAATGGGATTTAATGGGAAGCATATTTATTGCATACACTTTGCAATGAAACCTCAAAAAGGAAACTTTCTGAATGAACTTCAAGTTGTTTAACGCAATTGGGTTTATATAGAATGCATACTGACTGTTGTGCAGAGGTACACATATAAGCAATTTATACACTATACAAGTGGAATGAGTTTCAGGATGATGTGATTTTCCCCATTTATTCCTATAGAAAAAATGAATGGTGCTGCTCTTGCTTAAAACCTGCAGGAAGAGTAGTGTTGCAAATCTTGACCTCAACAATAAGAAGCAAAAACAAGAGCAAGACAACTTAAGTATAGTTTTATTTCCTATTTTTTCCAAAACTAAATCAACAGATCCAACTAACTAAACAAAAGCATAGACGTTTTTAACATTCGGGCCTTCGGCACTCTCACTCTTTCCTTGTCTCTCACACATACCTCAATAGTTCTCTCTCCAGCTGTGCAGTGGATTGTAATCTAGTTGCCATTTTCTCTCATCTCTAACTTCCAACTCATAACTCGATTAGCTAATCAGAGAGCCTAAATCCGGTGCTGGCACTTTGGCAGACACCCTCTGCAGCTGCAAGCACAGCGACTTGGCACAGCATGACACCTGCAGGCCAAAGGTCGTGCCCTACATCTGACTCGGCTAGGCTGCCAGGCCTACTGCTGTTGCCCCCCAGTGTTTTCTAGGTGCACCTGCAGATCGTCTCCACCTCTGCTCTCTCACTCGCCCAATCATTTTCCTCTGTCTCTTCACCTCTTTATTTATGAACTACAAAAACTACTTTTGAAATGTTTCTGCTGAGAATGCACTAATAGAATGGTTCATATTAAAGCAGAATTAATCTAATTACTAATTACTAAAATAAGATACCTAGACACTGTTCATATTAAGACCTATTATTCAGGTATGTGCTACTTCTAGAATTTTCGGTAAATAGGAAATCAGCAACAGCTTTGTAATAACTATGTAATAAGTACTAATAAGGTAGAATTTCTTCTGGGCAAATTAGGGTTTGATAGGTTAAGCTGAGTCTCAATTAATTGTTAAAACACTGTAAAATAACAAATGATGAGCATAAAATCATTTAGCTTGTTACATAATTTTATGTATTATACATAAATCATATTTTCCAACCATTTGTTCTTGTATTTCATAATTACTGTACAGTAACCTAAAGAGAACTGCCACTCATATTTCAGACTTTCTGAAACATAAACTTTATATAAAGCCTGCATAGCTGCATTCATGGACAGTGTGTGTCAGATATCAGGTAACATATTTGTAATCATTTTATGTATACATGAAACGATTACAAATACATTTACCTGATGTTTGAGCCATTGTTTTACAATAGTTTTGAGATAAGCTTTGCGCTTAAAGGAGGTTTTAAAATCCATCAATGACAGAGAGGTACGTATACCGTGTTGTAAGGCAGTATGGCAACCAAAGAAAGCATGATTTTACTCCTACCAGCATTGCATATAAAAACTCTGTTTACTGGTCATTTGGAATAGTACAGCTGTATTTGTGTTATAGATGTCCAAATCCCTGGTTCATATCACCACCACTGTAAGTTGGTAAGTTTCTGTAAAACACAGCATTTCACATTAAATGAAAGAAGTCGGAATGACTTCTAAAGAACTAAATGATCCTGAAATCTAAAAAATAAATAAATAAATAAATAAAAACTGTGGAATGGGCCTTTTAACCCACACAATCCAAATCATTTCAATTCTTGTGTGCACTGAAAAGAGTGATCATAGCATTGCTTGACTATATGCACATCATTTTTACAAATTACTTCAAGGCCACCTCATCAGTTTACCTAGGTTTGGTGATCATTGAAGGGAATAATGCACTGTATTCATGTAGAAATTATGTACAGTTCAATTAAATGTTTTACTTTTCTTTAATGTAAAAGCAATACCCAGTGCCTACGAGGTACTCTGTGTGTGTTTGCATGTGTGTATGTGTGCTGTGTTTACAGGTGTGTGCCTGAGGGTCCCTTCCCTGCTCCTCTCTAAACATTTCCAGACCAGCACGCCCGCACATGACCTTTCACCTTCGGCCCCAAAACCACAGAACAATCACAAACTGACCACAGACTTACACATGCTAATCATTTCA
The DNA here is from genome assembly GCA_034552555.1 of Semaprochilodus insignis. Classification (NCBI taxonomy): domain Eukaryota; kingdom Metazoa; phylum Chordata; class Actinopteri; order Characiformes; family Prochilodontidae; genus Semaprochilodus; species Semaprochilodus insignis. Next base: position 16,859,839 of record CM067481.1, on the reverse strand, counting down.
AAGCCTTTGGCCACAGGGCACACAGAAAATATACATTTCTTTTTTTGGGTACCGCCCTCCCACCCCATTTACTCCCACCCCATTTACTCCCACCCATGTCAATTGTAACATAATGCAACAGCATGCAGATGCTTTGTGATAGCACAACCTATTACTACAGTACCGTAGTTTAAGAGGTACATGTGGTACTTTCGCTCGCTGCTGACCCCTTAAAATAAGGTCAGCAGGAGCTTCATGAAAATTAAATACACTGAAGTACAGCGTCTTGGGTACTTCATTACTTGTATGCGAAACGATTTCAAATAACACATTACACCAGCTCAGTTGGAATGCAGATTTTTCCTCATTCAAAACTATTGCTGAAACTGTATATTCTGCATGAATCATGTTTGAATAATCCCACTCATACTTGTGTGTAAATATTTCGGCCCTCTGTTGTTTACGTTGCCCAGAAACTGACTAAGTAAACACACTTTAGTTTGAGTCTCCCTTCTCCTCCCACACCATGCATTTGTGTATGTGTGTGTGTGTTTGTGTGTGTGTGGCTGTATGTGTACACACTGCGGAGCTTACCATAGCCTGACACATTTCTGATTGAGTCTTTTATTTCCGTAACGAGCGTACGCCGGAGGAGAAGATTATAGAGGAGGTCAGTGAGAAGCAGACGAGGCTGACGTTAATCATGCAGCTTCCAGACAGTTTGTTTACACGTTTTATTATGGATATCAGCAAAGAAAAGAAACGGCCAGCAGAAAGCAAGAGAACAAGCCACGTCAGACAGTTCAGAAAGCTCTCAGAGGCTTGGGTGACCCACACACACAGCCTCACTTCATTTCATGTGGGAAATCAACATCTCCATCAGTATCTGTAAAGTTTTGAGTACACTGCTCAAACTTCAGTAATGGAGACCCAGAGTGCTGCACAGTTCGGTATTTCCCCGGCTCCATGTTCAGCTTGACAGTTGAGCTTGAAGAATTGGCCCATGCTCTGCCCACAAACGTGCTCTTTTGTTGAGTCAGACAACCTTGCAAAATGTTGGCAACAGTTCCATACGATGTAATGAGAAACTGAGGTAAACAACTCAGACAATGTTTTATGTTTTGACCAAATATGTATATTTTTCACGTAAGATTAAAGTGCTACATTAGAAAACTATTCTAGTCTAACTATTCAATTTATTCTAGCACTGTAATATTTCACATGCATATAGAACAGATGTATTTTGAAGAAAAAACAACACTTAAATTTACCATAAAGACTGTGTGGTAGTAGTGGGAAAACAATGGAATTTTAGTATCAAAATGACTGACACTAATGATAGAAATCTAGAAAAATCTTGTCTGCCCTGTGGAGCAAGATTTCTCAGACAGATGAAACCAACAGAGGAGTATGGTGAGGGAAAGGATGGGCTCATCTGTCAAACATGGTGGAGGCAGTGTTACAAGCATATATGGCTTCCAATGAAACTGGGTCACTGGTGTTTATAGATGAAGTGATAGATCGATAATGACCCAAAACATACCTCAAAAGCAACCCTATAATTTCTTAAAGCAAAGAAATGGGATGTTCTTAAATGAGTCACCTGACGTTAACCCAAGTGAGCAAGTATTTCTTTTACTGATAGCAGAACTGAAGGCAAGAAGACCCACCAACAAGTGGCAACTGAAGGTGGCTGCAGTAAAGGAAGCATTTGGTGATGTCCTTGGGTTCCATATTCAAGCTGACTGCAAAGGCTTTGCATCCAAGTATTTAAAATAATCCATAAATTTTTTTCCAGTACATTCAGTGCCTCAAGTGGAAATAAGTACTGGTACTCTTCTTATTCACTCGTTTAGCCAGTATCAGCAAATTAGTAGGTATAGCAGTCTAAATTTCTACAGTGATCATGATACTGGGAGATATTTATTTATTCACATGGATTATTTTCATCACATTTAATAATAAATAATAAAGTAGCATAAACAGTGCAGTGCGGTAAGAACAACTAGTCCCTGTAGATAATTCTCTGTAGATAATGTACGGACTTGGGACTCTTCTGAACATCTTTCGGGACATCCTCAAGGACATATAGGTTCACATATAGCTCAGGTGAAACATGACATGACTGGGTTTATCTGGAAGCCCCAGAACAGAGAAAGGGTGGTGGTACAGTAGTGTGGAGAGTTTAATGGCAGAGAAGGCAAAGGAAGTTTTCAGACAACATTTTTGGGAAGCCTATCGCCTAGGCCTGATCGGAAGGGGGGGAAGCTTAGAGTCTCCACACCTGGCACAGAATGACTGATTATTACTTTAACAGATCAGAAGTCGCTCTGTTATTTTGATTTTACTTTAATTCATTTGCTTTTTCTTTTCTCATGTACTATTGATGTTTCTGGTATCACTAATCAGTTATGTGGACAGAAAACCTGTCTTTAGCCTGGTGAATTCTTTGAATAAAGCGTTTTTGGACTCTTGAACTTGTTTGAAAATACCAAAAAGAAACTAAATCACTTCAGATGTAATTTCAAATGGTTAATGCAATATTTCTGTAAAACCTTAAAATAAATCTGCCTGTCTGCTCTTTAATCACAACTAAACCTTCATTTGTGGTGATGTACAGAGGCAAAACTAAAATTGTGTGACTGTCCAAATTGTGACCTGACTGTATTAACAACACATGCACAAGCTGAAAAACAAAGCTTGGCTTCACGTTTCAAAATGACAATCAATATTATACTGATAGATATATAGATATACAACAGCAGATAATTCAGTTTCATCATTGGAAGATACATTCTTCATCAAGGTTTTGCTTCAAAACTCCTTCAACTCTGTTGTAAAAGTCAGATTTAGCCACTTATTGGAGTTCAAAGCACAACCAATGTTACAGAATGTTCTTTTGCACGTTACATCTATTTACACATTTCCACCAGAGACTCCCCAAATTTGACATAATGTAACTTTAATTATGGGTTAAGGGCCAAACAAGGATGTTTCCGGATTTATTTTCATGTACATTAATTGTAATTAATGTAACCAGTGCCATATGATAACATGGGCAAAAACAAAAACACTCAAATGGGAGTTTATATAATGTTTATATCATTTTTAATCAACAGTCATGCTAACAGTACCATGCAGTGCTGTGACTTTCCAAGCTTTAAGAACTGTGTTCTTGATAATGGTCAAATTAAATATATTTAAGGCTTATACAAAATTAAATGCTCACACATAAACAAAACATAACAAGAATCTAAACATACATTTTCCATTACCACCTGCACCATTCTCACTCTGCCACCCAGTTGTGTGAACCAGTCGCCTTCTTTTGACAAACCGAGAGAATGCGAAGGAAAGAGCAAGACAGCGCAAAGGATGCTATCATTCATCATCTCATTCCTCCATTTGATCCCTTTCTTTGGGTATTGCTTTAATTCTGGAAGAGAGGAGCAGAAAAAAAACAGCAAAACTGAGCTAATGTCTCTTTTTGTCCTTTGCGGGAAGATCCGTCCTTTCTTTTCCTGCACTGGTACAAATCGGGGCGCTGCGCGGCCTTTCTCCTGGAACAGAGGGCCGGGACGGGCTGAGAGAAAGATCTCAAACGGCCGTCGATGTGAACAAAGTTAATCCTCTATTGGTGCCAAGATGACCCGAAAAAATCGGCTTAAACTGACTCTGTTAAACTGGACACAGTTTGGCCATTCAAAAGCAGCACCCCACCCCACCACTTCTCTCCTCCACTCCTGCACTCCTCTTCTTCACCTCCTCCCTCTTTCCTGCCCTGTTTACCACCCACACACACCAGTGGTGGAGCATTAAGACGCATACATTCATA
>CM067481.1:16848525-16851025 GCA_034552555.1 Semaprochilodus insignis | reverse complement strand
CACCATTCCTGTCCGTATGTATACAGTCAGACTTCTCTCCGAGTTTCAAGGCACAAGACCTCAGTTGGAGAGGGCCTTGGGCGCATTATGTAGGACACACTGCCCCCTATCGGCACCCATAAGAACAACACTGGAAGAGAAGCTTTAAACAGCTCCTTCCTCCGAGGATAACATCGGTTTAATTACGCCGCACTGCCTCCGGAGGGTCAGGAAACTCTCAGTGCTTTTGGCAGTGTTTGGCTCGGCTCCAGGCACTATTAACTAAGTCCAGGTTCATTTTGGGTCAACATCTTAAGCCCGCATCTGTCTAACGTGAAGAAAATGACTGCCTTTATAGGCTTCTGTGAACCTTCATTTGTCGACTGAATCAGTTTTAATATATTGACATATGGTCACATTACACTTACAGTCTGAGGGGGGACACGAAATGACACCAGGAGCCGCTCTGTTGCCGGAAGTGCGCCCTGTTTTCATGTTCCTCGTGGCGGAAAGATGAGCCCTGAGGGAGCTCACCTATGGAAATGAAGTTCTTCTGTCACAAAGCTGCTTTGTCACTTCAGACAATCCTCATCATTGAGCTCGTCCGTAATGAATGAGCACTTTGTACAATTCGCCAACTGTTAGCATTAGCATTTCTTAAAAATAGGTCATCCTCTCTCCCAGTCTACTCAGTGCGACATATCCGTCTATGAACAACAAGGCTTCTCTCTGCTCCACAGACCAGCTCCTCCAGACGTCTCGGGTCCAGATGTGCTGAGATGCAGGTCAGGCGCTCTGTTGACTAAAACATCAAGAGGAATTATAATAATAACAATAAAATAATTGTTAATAATAAAATAACGAAGTTCCCTTCTCCAGTGAGCGATGTGGCCCGTGCAGGCTTGTTAAACCGTTAAGGCGGGAAGTCACAAATTAATGTTTAATTGTGTTTCTCTGAAAGATCTTAGCAGGCAAAGCCCCCGGAGTCACCCAGGGTACAAATGGATTTTAAAAGCCGCAGACTGATGTGGTGCACGGCGGGATTTCCCTGGGGGTTTGAGGTCAGCTTCAGTGGAGAATGGAGGCCTGAATCGACCATTACTTACGTAAAACAGATGCAGCTCATGACGAAATGTAGATAGGCTGTATACACTCAGTATAGTAGTTGCACCCAGAAGGAAGTGTCAGATTGCAATGCTATATGGAAGGAAGATAAAGGTTACAGACACAATGATGAAGAATTTATACTGATATATTGAGCTACATATACAGAAGCAGGGTCTCTCAGTATGGTGTCGGACCACCATGTTTGCTAATGCAACATGCCAGACGTCTCAGTGTGGAGTTGTAGAAGTTCCTAATGATGTCCTGTGATAATCCATTCCATGCGGCTTGAAAATTCTTAAACAGTTCCTGCAGATTTTGCAGTAGGGGTGAAGGTGGAGTGACACCAGGCCTTCTGGACATGTGACACGTGACAACAAACCGTTCATCTTGGTGCTGACCACAGTGTCTACACACAGATTCATTGGTTGTCTCCACCAAGACTAAAGCGGGACTGATCACTGAAGATGACCTGCTGCCACTCTGAGTAACTCTATGACAGCCTGGCTCAACACCATTACAGTCTTTGGCGACACTGACGTGGTGTTAAGGGCAGTCATCATAACGGTCTGCGTGTATGTAGTCCTGCGCCATGCAGCCATCTGCCAATGGTTCTGGCAGTAACAGGATGACTCATTGGGGGCCTCACTGCTAGCTGAATATCCGTAATCATGGCTGTTCGGTCACTCCACGCATGTCAGACAATTTCTCGATTCTCTCTCTCCATGGTTTGTGTAGGTCTCCTAGATCCTTCATGTCGCTGGTGCATGCCTTCATCTATCCACTGCTGCCAACAGCGTGTTATGGTACGCGACCCCTCTCAAACTCTTCCAACTGCTTGAATTGCTATCGTAATCTTCTCCAAGGCATACTTCGCTGGCAAAGGATGCTACCAACACAGCAGCATGAGTCAGAATGGAAAGCATGCACAACAGGATGCCCATATATAGGCAGTCAGGTACAGCTATAAGGCCTGTCCTTGTTTATGTTACATGTGCGGCCAAGCGTGAAACTTGAATCTTACGCATGTCTCATGATATCAGATCTACCCACCAAGTTTCATTCCTGTCATTTTTATTTTTTTTCAATGATGAGTGTAATTCCGTTCATAAAATACGGTACATATCCAAAAGCATCCACACACCCCATTCCTACGGTGGCCGAGAAAGCCCAACGCACTGCAAGTTAAAAACGAGCTGCAAAGTCTCAAAACACAAGCATCAAAATGACACGACTTGCACAACATTAGCCAAACGCGCTGCAAGATGTGAAAACACAAGCATCAAAATGAGACCGCTTGCAAACCATTAACCGAACGCGCTGCAAAGTCTCAAACGCGCTGCAAACACTGAAAACACATGCAACTTCCAAAACACATGCAGAAAGCCTCACAACACAACGGAAGTGTTTCCGAGGG